>RJWH01000669.1:0-347027 GCA_004363575.1 Solenodon paradoxus
TGACCACCAGCTGCATTCTGCATGGTGGACCTTCCGCGAATCTCTGGAGTGGTCCTGTGCTGCTTCCTCCCCAGGCTCTGCGGTTCTTCAGGGATATCTCCTCCACCACAGCTATTCAATAGCAGAGAACTGTGTCCCATAGCTCAGGCATCATTTTCCTTCATTATCTCATGTCCAATATCTTGAAAATCATTGTTTCAGTGGTTTTACCTACTTTTTTTTTAATAGTAGTTTCACGTGATAGAGCAAATCTGATCCCTCTTGCCCATTTTTGTCAAAAGCAGAACCTTGAGCATGCTATTTTTAATAAACTAGAGCTTGTCAGATTTAAATATCTACGGTATTATGTATAAGAAATAAAAGCAACTGCTTTTGACTAAAAAATGCTAATGACTGAAGTACAAAATTATATTTTCAGAAAAAAATAAGCGAAGACTTGAAATGCCTTTGAAAACTAAAATCAAGAACTAATAAAGCACTCCATAAAAATATTTTTTCTTTCCCAAGATTTTAATAGCAATGAATTCATAGGTTGGATAATAATAGCTCATTTCAGTTTTTGGAAAATGTTATGTGTGATTTTGAAAATCTGATTGTCTTAGTTAAAGATTTCCTCTGGGTGGAAGCCTCCTCCACATTCCCCAAGGTGACATGTGGGATTAAGGGCTTTCCTGATGTGTGTCCTTGTTGTTTGGTTTAAGTATTTGAAGAGTCAGCTGTTGAAAATTTCAAAATATCTACCAGATTCTCATTGGCAGACAGTTATTGATAGAGTGAAAATATAGGGTGTTTCTTTCTAGATATCCCACAATGGAAAGGAAAGGTTCACCTAGCTGGAGAAAGACTTTACATAAAGTTATTGGGAAAACATCATATAGTTGTGTATTTCAGGGCAATGTTGCTTCCTGCATAAATTTCAAAGATTATGAATTCTAGGCATTAGAGAGAGGAGTTCAATGTCCCTGAATTTACAATCCAACATAAGCTTGTGGCATCCTGTAAGAGCACCCTAATGGAGATACACTTGTTTTCTTTTTCATCGTAGATGTCATTTAAGACTCATTCTTTATTTTTCCTATAGATTTTTGTATTTGCTTAACAAATACACAAAATACACAAAATACACAAAATTCCCCTCTCAAAATGAACTATCTAGATATCCACCAGTCAGAATAAAAGTATAGAAATCGTTATTAGCAAACTCAGGCTAAATCATTCCAAACCTTGGCTTCACGCACTTAATAAATATAATAAATTTATTCCATTTGCACTCTTCACTGATCTGGATTGCACCGAGTTAGAATGAAAGAATGTATATACCCACAGTAGACACACAAATCAACCTCACGTACCAAGCTCAATACAACCATGCCAAGGTCACAAGGCACCAGAGAACTTTTCTCATGATTTTTGAGGATTTTGAGATCCTCAAAAAAATCTGCCTTTTTAAGCCCCAAACCAATAGAGTCTGAGCCAAATATATGCTATGATGATTCAACCCGATACTTCCAAGCAAAATGCAATTCCATTCTTCCTGATCTAGAAGCCAGTATCTGAGTCCGATTTTATTCTACTTCACACTTCAACTTCCAAAAGTATTGCCAAGTCACCAAACAGACTTTGGCAACAAATGCTCTCTTCATCCCTCCTGTTCCTGTTATCCCAGCTTACATTATCACCATTCCTCTTTCCTCACATATATTCACCTCCTCCAGTCTGTTCTCCATTCCTTCATCAGAGCAACCTTTCAAAACAAATTCTAGTTGTGAGATGCACTCTCACATATACCATGCAATTTTAAATAATCCTGCTTCCATTGTCCCGGGATAAAAAGCAAAATGCTCGCCATGGCCTTACAAGTCTGCTTAAGTCTCTGCTTCTAGCATTTCAGTCTTACTTTATGTTCAGACACCCAGGACTTTCTTAAATTTTTTAAACTGACCTTCTTCCACATCCTCTGAATGTGTTCCCTCTCCCATGACCTTCTTTCTAGTGACTAATCTCCACTGCACAGAATTAATCCCCAGACCTCAGTTCAATGAACACTTCTTCACAAAACAACCCTTTCTCTGTTAAACTAGTCTAGGTCTTGGTATTATGTTTTTCCAGACTATCTTATACTTTTCCTCATTGTACTTCCAACAGCTGTGAATTTACAATTATTTGTGCTAAATGCAGGCTCTCTTATTTCCCACCTGTATTACAAGCTCCAGGGGTCAGTGCTGTGCATGTTGGTGGGAATGAGAGTCCGGCACCTTCCAAGGGTGATAGAGGACTGCAGGCAATGAAGGAGCCTGGGCATCTTGGTCGACAGGCCAGGAGCTGGAAGGCCCATAGCCGCACTCAGATTTGGGAATAAGGAGACTCCCCCCATACCAGATATGGCCCTGGACCTGGGACCAGAGTCCTGAAGTGACTGAGATTACATTGCTCCCCTCAGTGAGACAAGACTTCTGAAAAATAAATTAAGGTGATTTATGGAAAAAGCAATATCCTGCAAACCTTCACTGGTGAAGTCTGAATTGGACATTCATTGTTCCTTCATTATAAACAGTAACAAAAATAGCAACAGTCATAAAAGTGCTGATCAGTTCAGAGACAGGAAATAGAAGGTACAAATATTACATTTTTTTTCTCCTTCTTCCCCCTTTTCAGTCCTTCCTTTCAAAATCCCAGAGAAGATAGGGGATGGCAGTCTCTCAGGAAAAATACTAGAGTTTGCAAGTGATATTTTATTGTCTTGTAACTGTGGTTTTACTAACTTCCGGGTCAGGAATGGCTCGGAAAAATACACCACTCTGATTCCCTCGTGCGGTGTTCTGAGATCCCTGCTGTATTCAGTTACACAAATACTGTTGTTGCAGAGTCTGCTGAAGACACGGGCGGTGTTTTCATAAATGCAAAGACAGTATTGTCATCCCAATGAATGTTCTCAGAGTCCTATAGTCAGTGCCTTGTTGGAGTTCCTGTTACTAATGTAAAACAGAACTATATGGGAGAGGTGGGGAGAGAGGACCTCTTAACATTTCAAGTTTTCAGTAATTATTCAGCACATTCAGGCCAAAGAAAAATCATATAAATAAATTCAGAATTTCTTCCAAATACAGATATCTTTACTATAGGTACAATTCATGACCCATTTCTTTCTTTTGTGACGTGTAGAGAAGAGATTATTACTCTAAATTTTCCTCAACTACCATAAGAGTTTCTGTATTAAAACTAAGGGAAAGGTATAGCTACCTTGTTAAATTTTGGGGACTGGCATTTTGGGTACAGTTATGCTTGTCATTCACTAGTTTAACAGATATTTCTAAAATGAAGCATACTGTGGTGAGAAACATGATGATGAGGACAGAGGGGAAGCTTCTGGGAAGACACATTTGTGTGTCTTGCTCATCTCTGTTATCAGCCTGAGGTTGTTCTCTCCTACAAAGCAGATGTGAACTTGAGATTGTGAGAAACAGTTTTGCTCATATCTGAAACACAAATCAATTAAGACTAGACTCTAGAACAGGAGTCTTTAGAAAACAGCTGAGATTAGTGGAAGAAAGAGTGGCAGAGATAAGAGAGGTTTCAAATTGAAGATTTCAGAGAGACAAGAGGCTGATAGGAGACTGACTTTCATAGGGAAATACAGAAAGCTACACCTCCTCCTGGCAGAGGCCAGTCTCATCAGAGGGGTAGATTTAAACCCTCTCCCTAAAAGAACCACTAAGAAAGGAACAATGTGGAAAGTGGTTTTACGATCTCTGTCTTGGACTTCAAGCTTCTAAAAAACAGGTACATATTCACCTGAACCTCAGGGAGGAATGAGTAATTATAGTTGTTATATTAGCTCTAGCTGTCAAGGCAAAGGAAAATCTGACAGTCAATCAAACTGTTTTGGTCAATCAAACCTATTGCTCAATCTTCAAACATGGTCTGTGTCCCGTTATCTGGGAGTTGGGGAAGAGACTGCTTCTTCAGCAACACAGAAAGGACCTGTAACCTGGACCCAGAGTAATTCTAGGTTAGCTTTCAGAGTGTAAACATTGGAAATAGTCTGTTTTGCTTTGCTTATCATGAAAGGATGAAGTTGAACACATAGGATAGACTTCTTCAAACAGGACCAGATAACTTTTATAATTATAATGATTTTTATTAAATCTTCAGAGAACAATTAATACCTATTCTTCTCAAACTTGTTCCAAAATATTGAACAAAAGGGAACACACATTTTCAAACACTTTCTATACAGCTAACATCACACTGATACCAAAAGCTGATAGATATGTGACCAAGAAAGAAAATCACAGACCAATATCTCTAATGAACACTGATGCAAAGATTTTCAACAAAATATTAGTAAAGCAAATTCAACAATGCATCAAAATGATCACCTATTATGACCAAGTGGGATTTAACCCAGGGATGCAAAGATGGTTCAACATATGTAAATCTATTAATGTAATACACCATATCAGCAAGAGCAAAGAGGAAAACCACATGATCATATCAATAGAGATGCTTTTGACAGAAAAACTTTTGACAAGATTCAACACTTAGTTATGATTAAAAAAAACCCTGCATAAAATGGGGATGGAAGGTACATATCTCAGCTTAATAAAGGCCATAAATGATAAATTCACAACCAACATCATAGTCAAGGGTGAAAAATTTTATGTATATCCTCTAAAGTCAGGAATACGGCAAGGCTGTCCACACTCACCACTGATACTTAATATCTTACTGGAGTTCTTAACTAAAGCAATTACACAAGAAAAAGAAATAAAAGGAATCCAAACTGGAAAGGGAGAAGTAAAACCATCATTATCTGCAGATGGCAGGGTTATATATATTGAAAACCCTAAAAAGTCTATCAAAAAAGTAATAGGACTAATAAACAAATACAGTAGATTAATAGGCTACAAAATCAATGCACAAAAATCTGATGCATTTGTGTATGCAAACAATATGCTAGAAGAAAACAAAATCAAGAAAACCACACCATTTAAAACAGAAGTAAAAAAAATCAAGTATCATGGAATATACTTAACAACAGTGGTGACAGACCTGTACAATGAAAATTACAAATACTTTTTAAAAGAAATAGAGGATACAAAGAGATGGCAAGCCCTCTCCTAGTCATGGGATGGCAGAATCAACATTGTCGAAATCATCATTTTACCTAAAGCAATATACAGATTTAATGTAATCCCTATTAAAATTCCATGGGTTTATTTTCAGGAAATAGGACAAAAAAATCTTAAAATGTAAATGGAACAACAAAAGACCTTGAATAGCCAAAGCAATTATGAGAAAAATAGAATGACTCCAGAGGGATTAAACTCCCAGCCATTGAACTATACTACAAAGCAATAGTGATCAAAATAATCTGGTCCTGGACAAAGATCAGTGGAATAGAACAGAATCACCGGAGTCAGTTAATATATAACATAATAGCCAAAAGCATACAATGTAGAAAGGAAAATCTCTTCAATAAATGATGCTGGGATAACTGGACAGCCGCATGCAAAAGAATGAAGCTAGACCACTCTAACACCATTCACAAAAATGAACTCAAAATGTACTACAGACTTGGACATAAGACTGGAAACCATAAAATTATTGGAAGACAACATAGGAAAGACATTCCATGACATTAGTCTTAGAGAGGTCTTTGGGAACTCAACACCGGCATCAAGGGAAACAAAAGGAAAAGCAAACAATTGGGATTACATCGAATTTAAAAGCTTCTTCCCAGTGAAAGAAAACATTACCTACAAAAAGCAACCTACTAATTGGGGGGAAAATATGTGCACATCATATTTCTGACAAGGGCTTAATATCTAAAATATACAAAGAACTGATGAAACTCAGTAACAGAAAAAAAGGAAATTCAATCAAAAAATGGGAAGAGGAATTGGAGAGTCATTTTTCTGAAGAGGATATACAGATATCTAACAGGAACCTGAAAAGATGTTCTACTTGCTGGCTATTAGGGTAATGCAAATCAAAACATCAATGATGTGCCCAAAATCAGATGAATGGATGAAGAAGATGTGGTTCATATACACAATGGAATACTACACAGCCCTTAGAAGAGATGAAATGCTGTCATTTGAATCAACATGGATAAATCTAGAGGGATTATGCTAAATAAAAGACGAAAGAGGTGGAACGTGAATAGACAAAACAAAGGAAGGAACAGGTGAAACCAAACCAAGCCTTGGACAGTAGCAAGTGAATTGAGATTACTAATAGGGAATGGAACAGGATCGGGGGAGGGTAAATGGTGGCAGAGCCCACTGAACAATTGTGAAGAACACTTGATTATTTGGTGGATGGCAGGGTGTGTTTATATGTACACACACACACACACACACACACACACACACACACACACATCTAAGGAATGGGGAAATTGTACATATGGAGAAGCTACACATAAGAGTTTATTTAAATTTTCAAAACAAAGTTACTGCAATAAAATGCTGGAAAAAACAAGACAAAAAAAGAGACTGGTGGGGATTTGCTGTCACAGACACTGTTCAAACCCATACAGTTCACGCCCACCAGACTCAGACTCAGTGTGAGTTCCCTGATCCTGAGATTCAGGAAAAGACGGTGGAAAGGAGCACTGATGTAGGAAATGAAAATACAGCTCTCATCTACACTCTGGGCAAATAGCAAGCTGTACCCTTCCCCACGTCAGTAGCTGACCAGCTCACCTTACGGCCCTGCCTTCAACTCTGATGGTCTGAGACTCAGTTCTCCCAGTGGTACCTGGGTTGAATGCTCTGTGCAAAACCTCTCTGGAGATCGCTAGGAAGTTGTTGCCAGCAATCCCATCCTGTCTCCCTTCCCCAAATCTGGACACCCACAAGCCTACTGCCAGCTTCAATCAGGGAGGCCTGGAGACAGAGGCCGGACTAGGACCAGGATTTGAGCAGAGGTGTCCTTTCAAGGACATTGGGTGTTGCTCCAGAGGTGATTCCACCCCAGACAGATATACTTGCACACTTTTAAGCTTCTATATCCTGGATGGGCATTATCTTAGCCATGTAGCACTGCCCTCATTCTGTAGGAACTAGCCTTTGACGACCCAGGAACTGATTCTTCAACCATGTGGTTCTCTGTGTCCTGTCTCCTGCAGTTTTGTCAGAAACTGAGGACATGAAGTCTGGCAGTGGAAGGAGGGTGCTAGTGATAAGGGTGGTCATGCTGTTATGAGTCCATGTTAGTACTGTTGTCAGTGAGGATAAAAGACAACTCGTCTATACAACTTTGATCTCTGTTTTTAATTTGTGGCTTTCTCTACAGTCAGTGTCCCTCCAGAATTGCTAATTTTCACTTAGAAAAGACTGTTTGCTCCCCTGTCACCTGTGGATTCAGGATGTATTTTTCCCAACACTTGCAACCACATGTACTGCTCCCCAGAAAGTTGACACCCCATCTTCAGGGGTCTGGCCCCAGCCCCCTGCACCTTCCTCTGAGCTCAGGCACCCATACCAGAGAGCAGACCCACTCCTAAGAGGTTTCACCTAATGGTTTCACAGGTTTTCTGAGTATTAATAATTCCAAATAATCCCAACCCCTTCCCTCCTCTATCACAGGAGCAAGAAAATATTACCATAGCTGCTAAGGCCAGTATTTTATGCTCAGTCTGTGCCTCACAATCTCTGAAAATGATTTCCTATTCCTTAATTCCCTCTCTCTGCTAAACAATATTCCTTACATTCACTCTGTTATATGACATTCCTAATATTCACTCTCTATTAAATAGCCCTGTGGTTTCTCTCTCCTGATTGTAGCCTGACATGACCAAGAAGAGTAGAGGCATCAGTAGTGACCCATGTCTTACACAGTTCTGGACCCACCATGACCTCTTTACCCTTGACCCTATTTCCAATTCAGTTTTTACGATCACCAGTAATGCTGGTTCAGAATAGGGCTCACGAAAGAAAGCAGAGAAGAATGAATAATCAGCATTTGCGAGACAGACATGCACGAGGTTTTGTGGAGAACACCTCATTGGTTGTCAATCAACATTAAGCACAGGCGTTCAGTGGGTTGCAAACTCAGAGCCTACACAGTTGAAGCCCCGAAGCAACGTGAACAAGGAGTACAGAGAACACGCAACAGAAGAACCACGAGAGACATCACTTTAAGTTCAGGGAACCACATACAATGAAAGCAGCTATGCATAACTGGGTCATCTCAACCCATCAGAAGACAACAGGGAGTTTGCGTCTAGGTAAACATCCTCAGGTGTGAATGAAGACCTATTGGTCTAGGAATGTGGGTTATTGCAAGAGAAGTGAAAACTTTGCATTTTTACCTGAAGTTATTTGTCAGCATTGTCAGCCATTCAGCTGTGGAACCGAAGCACACTTGTCTGCCCCTGTTGAAATCCTCTCACTGTTTTCCAGGGAACCCACAAACATCAAGACTCTCAAGTCTCAGGAGAAGCATGTGGCCGCTCTCCCTGGCTCATCCCCATCTCCTTTGCTACACTTCAGACAGCCCATCTCCGGAAGAAACATTACACTACTTCTGATTTAAGCTCTAACCCCTGCTGTCCTCCCAGGAACGACATTCCCCCCTCTCTGCATGCAGCTGGGTTCTTCTAATCACTCACTTAAAATGTCATTTCTTCAGCAAGGACTGAACTGTCTGAGCTCTCACCACCCAAATCAGACTTTCCCACACCTTCCTGCTATTTATTAGGTCATGGCCTGTATCACTATAAACTTGAGGTCCGTTATCTGTTTACTATTTGTCTCATTAAAACACAGAATGACTGTTCTAGAAGAGCTGTCCTCACGGCTCTCTCTCAGCACTAACTAGTGTTGGGCAGTATTGATGACATATGAAAATACTCTTTTCTCACTCAGGATCCCACTACTGATCAGAGATAGTTGTCGTTCCTGTGTTTGTAACCCCATAAAGTCTTACTTGGGAAAAATCAAGGAATTGTGTGCAATTAACAATGTTTGTTTCTTCTGCAAGTATAAAAACTCACTGAAGAGAAGCCCGCAGTAAAATCACTTGGACGAGGAAAGCAGGCCACACCAAATCCCTCCTCAGACCTGCACACAACAGGAAGGCGGCTGGTAGGAACATCCAAATGTGAACTGGCCTGTACCAACTTAGAGTGTCATTTTAATGGTGATTCTTCTGCTGTTTTGGTCCAGGGCTGAGTTTATGCTCCTAGCGTTTTTATTCCCAATACTGACTCAGGGCCTTTGCACAGGAGGGCTCCACATGCATGTGGAGTTAAACTGTGTTTCACGATTAGAGATGTGCATGGGATTTATTGGTGGCTGGAATAACAGAGCACATTGCCTGATTTTGGAAATGATTCTACAACTGAGAAACAGAACAAATGATGTATAAATTTAAATAGGTAAAAGAGGAATGAAGGGAGCTGTTAGGAAATAGTTCCATTATATAAATAAACTATGAATTACAGATGAATGGATGAGACGGAAAAAAGTGAATTCATCAAATACCTTTTAGAGATTATTCTTTTTTTTCTGGAAGAAGCCTAAATTAGTAATGAAAGATCATCATAAAAATGTCTTCTAGACAAAGGGTGGGCCACTGGTTAAGACAAGCTGGGATTCTTGAGGCTGGCTGGACTGAATGGAGAAGATGCAGGCTCAGAGGTTTTTTGGGGGGGATGAAGGGGTAGGGAGGTACTGGGGAAGGGGGACTAAGGCGGGACTGCTGGAAGGTCCAAGGAGGATTTCAGATTGTTTGCTGCCAAATAGGAGATAAAAATTCTGCCCTTCAACAGCCCTGTAAAATTCTCAGTTCATTCCCATTTGCTCATTAATGTTCTTGAGAGAGCAGAGTCTCTGGGGAGGGTTGTCCAGTGTTTATTATTCTCTCTGAAGCAGTGACTAGACAGAATTTCATTTACCTTGAGGCTAGGTAATGCAGGGTAAGCTTCCCCAGGCCTGCTGGCTTCTCCTGTTTCAGCTGGACCTCTGACAGCTTGGGGGAGGGCCGTAAACGTGGTCTCTGGAGAGAGAGTTCGATGCTGCAGTTCTTTGGGTCTCATCTTGTGTATGCTTTCCTCTCGATTTCTTCTCCAGACTTGCCCATGTGCCTGTGTTTCCCCCATGCCTGGGCCTCTACAGCGCCGTTTGCAGAGAATTGCTGGTATAAGGACACATGGCTCTCAGAGGGACTGGTATGGGCCGTTCAACCCTCGGGATCCTGCCTTTTAGTCCTCCAAACTCTGCCATGAGTGCTTCCCCTCAGTTTCTTCTCATTCCTCCTCCTCTGAGGATCATTCATCCAGGTAAGGGGTCCAGTTTCCACCCACACCTGGGTCACACTCAGGAACGCCACCATCTGAGTCTTCCTGCCTCTCTGCAGGGACCCATCCTGGCCTGGCATCAGAGGTTCCTTTGTTATAAGGTTGTGTCACCTCCTCATAGCCTTGCCTCAGTTTACAATTGTGCCTAATTCTATGATAATTCGTCTAAGGCCTGATGACTCTGCTAGGTATAAGGTTCAAAGAGATCTTATTGGGTTGACATAGCACCAATGTCACCAGCTGATGAGCTGACTGGCCAGAACTGGTACACAGTAATGAAGACCTAAATCTGCTCCCTCCTCCTGACCTCGTTCCATGTCTCTTTAACAATCCTGTTTTCCTTTCCCTGAACATTAGGTGTTTATCTTCTGCAGCTCCTTGGTCTTCCCATTCCTCCTCCTCTGAGGACGATCCATCCAGTTAGTGAGTCCAGTTTCCACCCACACCTGGTCACACTCGGGAATATCACCCAAACCTCCCCTGTAAGCTCCAAACCCACTGATTCAACAACCAACTTCTCCTCCCTGACTGGAGTCTGAGGACAAATAAAACTTAACATGCCCAGGGCTGACATTGTGACTGATCTGCAATCCTAGAATTTCTCCAGAATTCCATCTGACTATACTAGACAAAGCATGTAACTTACAGAAACAACAGTAGAATTTAGTTTGACCTTGAATGAAATTATAGTTGGTAACAGAGGCCAGAGAATGTAATGGAAAACATTCACGCAATTGCTTTTCAGTGTGCAAAACACCAGCTATCTGGATACCAAAGATCAATAAACATTTATGTTTCAGTCGTAGTTCTTATTGATATGTGGGTACTTTTAATATATTTTTATACTAGCCAATTTTCAGTTGTATGTCTTATACATAAGTCTTGATTTTTATCAGATTATGAGATACTCTAAGAATTCTCTATAAATATTAAATCATGAATCAGGGTTAATTATAGTAGGGAGTTATAAACATGCATGTATATAAAAATACATACAACACACACAAATATATATGCACACAGACACCACCCCATGGTAATTACATACATATACATTATGTATACATGTATTTACATGTAGGTGTGTGTATATCTATATTTCTTCTGCCTATCTTACAGGTAGATTAGGAAAAGTACAATTACACTCAATTTCTCTGGATAATAAAGTATTAGCTTACTACAAGTAGGCACTTATCTAAGATGAAAACTTACACTATTTCATAGTTTATTTACTTTACAACTTGGGTTCCTTTTAGGCGAAAGTTGGGTGGGAAACACATCCCCCTTGAAAGAGCGAGTTCACCTGCTAAGATCCCTCAGAGAAGAAACGGTGCAGCTCAGACACAGCTGGTCTTGTGACCAATCCCACCTCTCTTTTTACTGCAAAGTGTAAAAAGGCAGGTGCCTGACAGCTGTAGGTGAGTTTCCTGTGCCCTCAATAAATAGGGAGGGACCAGCCACTGGTAACAAGTGTGTGAGCACTGCACCTTTCCTCTGTTCAGATAATTGTGCATTGAGAAAAGAGGCAGTTCTGCGTTTTGCCTGGTCCACGTCAGGAACGAGGGTCTTGTTATTCATCACGACAAAGCCTGTCCTCCCCAACCAACGCAGAAAAAAGAATGAACTAAAAAATCCCAGAAGTGCCAAAATTAAATGGTGAATGTGATCATGGTTGTTTCAAAGTTCCTGAATAATTTCAAAGCTTTATATAAAGCACCCTACAGCCATCAGGGTAAAGTTAATCAAATGCTTCACAAGGCTTCCTGATCTGTGGACACAAGAAGCAGGTCCCTGTGCTAATCACAGCCCCTTTGAGGCTGAGGAGAGGGACGACTCAGGAGCGGTCTGTGCCTGCAGCTCCTCTAGGGATTCTTGGCAAGGAGGGCTCTTTAGTGAGGGCAAGTAAGCCTGCTGGGTGTGGTGGCACGTGGAAACAGGAATGACACAAGTGCCACTGTTTAAATGCGTTCCACTTAAAATGCTCATTTTATTTATCCTAATGAATCATGCCAGTAAGTCACTGTCCTCACCCACCAAGCCAGCCTACCACATCACTATCATCCTGACCTGTTTCCACTCCCTGACTTTATTTATCACGCTGCCAGAGGTGCTTCCCAGCTCACCCTCTTGTCTGTCTTCGCTCCCTCCCTGTTGCTCTGAGGAAGTCTTATGGATTTAAATGCCATTTATTTTGAGTCTACAGTCCAGATCTCCCCAGTACTTGAGATTGGCTTATTACACTGCCTCCCTGGAATCTCCATCATGCATTATTTATCTTGTTTTAAACTCCCTATATAACTATACATTATAATTTGTAAAATGAAATCGAACCCTTTTAAACCTTTTTTTCATTCAGGAATTATCAAATAGATTCCAATTGTATAATTGTTTTTAAAGGGAGGAAGGAAGAAGAGGAAGAAGGTTTTTTTTTAAGGAACAGGAGGAGGGAGCGCTTACATTTATTTTATTTTGGGTGTCCCCCACCTCATCTCTGTTCATGAACCTGGGTCCTTGGACATTACATGGTCTACACCCCAGCTGCAGGCATCACACCTGAGCCACCAGAGTACATCTCCAATTATATTATTATGGAAATTAAGAATACTTATTTCTGGGGAGTTCTTCCAGTAAACATAAAATCCTGCCATATGAACTCAGATGTGGGTTCACACTAAATATTATTTGCCTTATGTTTGCAACTTAGGTGTTAACTCATCCATTAAAGCAACATAAAGCAAAAGATTGGTGCCCTCTGAGACAACCAAGAAATTCCAAGTAAACTTTAGTTTATTTGAACGAACACCACCAAGTGCATTTACCAAATCATCATTGAGAACAAGGGCTTCCTCTGATTCTGTCTGACTATCTCCCCACATCTCCACCTATTGCAGGTAAGACCCATTTTCCTTCAAGGGTCCACCCACTTCCACATTCTAAACATTCTCTGGAGACTTTCACTAGTTGTTCCAGAACGACCTGAACATGTGTTCAAATGAAACCTTATTTTTCTCAAGGCCGCCCCTTACCTGCCTGTTGGCTCACCTCCATCAGGTCCCGATACACCCCCATACAACCTGTCTCTCACCTCTGCACACCCTCTGGGACATTCACTCTCCTTGTCCCTGGGTCAGCTTTTCTCTTCCATCTCTACCTCGAGTGCTTGAGTTCAGACTCCACTTGATTTTAGATTCCATCCAACTGGTTTTCCAGCCTCTAAGTCTGCTGTTCTGTTCTCTATCGCCACATAACTGGGTTCCATTCCACTAGTGCTTCCCCAGATCCACAGTGCCTTCTTATCCCAAGATCCCTTGGTGGCCTGGTGGAAGGATGGTTTGTCAGCATTATGCTACCTGACCAGACATAATCCTAAATAATGACTGAAGAAGAGCAAGAACAGGGAAGTAGAATAAAGCTCTTGGATCATTTCAACAAACAGTGCTGGGAAAATTGGACAGTCACATGCAAAAGAATGAATCTACCACTTTAAACAAAAATTAATTCAAAATGGATTAAAGACTTGGATGTAAGACTGGAAACCAAAACAAACAAAAAACTTATGATTTGGTCCATATACACAGGGGAATACTGCTCAGCTATCAAAAAGGTGAAATCCCACCTTTGCAGAAACATGGATGAACCTAGGGGGAATGATGTTTAATGAGATAAGCCAGAAGGAGTAAAAAGAAACATTGCATGATTTTGCTCACATGCAGTATAGAGACACCAGATAAATGAGGTGAACCAAACAAAAATAAACTTTCAGTCTACAGAATTAAATTAGTGGTGACTAGAAGGGAATTAGGCAGTCAAACTGGGTAAAAGGGTCAATTACATGGTAAAGAGTAGAACTGGACTGTTAGTGAAGAACTTACAGTATATATGCAGAATCATTACAATGTAATGATGTGAATCATTACAATGATGTACACCTTAAACCCACACAATGTTATAATGCAGTGCTCCTTTAGTCAAAATTTAAAAAAAAAAAAAAAAAAGTCAACTCCAGAGGCACCACAGAGCTCCTGGGCCCAGCCTTGTCACTGCATGCTTGCTCACTGTTGATGGCATCTCTGTCCTTCCATTTGTTCAGGACAAACACTGCAAACATTGCATTCTTGTTTTTTTAGGATTTGTGTCCCATTGGCTAGAAAAACCTGCTTGGATTCCCTTTAAAATATATTCAGAGTCTGTTCCCATTGCTTCTACAGTGACAACTCTGCTCTCCTGTGGTCCTGACCTGCGTGACGGCAGTCACCCTCCTGGGAGAACCATGCAGGCCCGTGGAGCCAGCCAGTGCAGAGCAGACAGAGGGGCCCTTTACAATGGGGTCGGGTGACATCTCAGTTTTGCTTGAAGTTCTCCCATGGCTCCCACATGATGCAGGGTCTGTGGAGAACCATGTATTCTGTCCCTTGTTACCTCTCTGACTTCATTTCTAACCAATTCCCCTTTGATTCATTCTACTCCAGGCACAGGGACCTATTTCCCAAATATTCACCCCCATCCATGACTGCACTGCTCATTCCCCTTGCCCAGACCAGTCTTGCCCAGACACCAGCTGACGCTTCCTGTCTTTCTCCACAAGGTGCATGGTGACCACTGAAAGGGCAGAAGCCCGCGCTACTCACCCCAGCTCCTCTTGCCCTGCAGAACTCCCCACAGCATTTCCAACCCCAGATACAGTGCATCTATTCTATCTTCTACCCCCATTTCCAAAATGGAATGGAAGCTCCTGGAAGAAAATGCCTTTGGCTTTTCTTTGCTTAGCTGCTATAATCTAAATAGAAAATAAAGTCCAACTCAGAGACGCTGCTCCGAAAACATGGGCTGAGTTCCTGAACCACTGTATTACATATTCATATAAATTGCTTATATCCAGCTCTTGCATTTATAGTCTCCTTCTGTCCTACCCTGTGCATTCAGAGACGTCTGCCTTGGCACTGCCATTTGTCTCATGTAAGACACGCCTTGGCACAGAGGAGGCACTCCGCACTATCTGTTGTCTGAAGATCACAACATGGAGCAAGATAGCTCCTTTATAAATTACTCAAAGCACCCACAGAGCAGAGTGCATGTGCTCTCACCAGGACAGGCTCCACATCCCAAAATCTTACAATAGCCTCCCTCTCCAGGGACCTTCTCCCCAAAGGTTGTCACCAGGGCCAGGCTGTTACATCTGCCCAGAGGTGATACATTGGTCAGTCCAGCAATCTGACTTTATTAACTTTGAGACCCAGTCCTTACTTGCGGAAGTTTGCAAATGCTGAATTCTTGAACCTAATGCCCATATCATTCATTACACTGTTAACTTAGGATCATATCATCATCATTCTAATCATCTTATTATTTTGTGTTGCTACTTGAGTCAAGCTTTTCTCCGCATGCGTTTATGCATCTGCTGCTTTTTTCTCTGAAAAGCTCACAGCCTTCTTGTATTCAGAGCTACACCACTCCCTTGAATCCTAGTTACGTAATATTTTTGCTCGGGGGGGAGAATTGCAAGGTCATATTATGTTTAGCAATAATTTATATGTTTAAAAATCTTCTCTCAGCCTGACCGCAGATATCCTGAAAAAAATAAATATTGCTACTAGAGTTACAAATATGTCAATAATCTCAGAAATACCCTAAGAAGATGCAGATAAAATATATCTCCCAACTGAGCTCCAGAACTAACAAGCAGCAAGAGCAGCAGCAGTGTCTCAGGATTCAAAAGCCTAACAGACAAGTTTACACGGATGGCAGCCAAAGGGAACCCAAGCAACAAAAACCACAGGGTTTCAACAAAGCACAGCAATTAGGCACAAACACGGGCCCAGCAGCCTCAGCAGTGACAGACTAACACGTCCTTTGAAAAGTTGACCTTCAGCTGGTCGAACATTTCGGATGCACTTCTGCAGTCTGTTTAAACTCAAATCTCAAGCACACCTGCTGTGAAGGCTCAAGTTCAGACTGATCTGAGGAAGTCTTTAAAATTCAACCATGAGCTTCTTTACTATCCTTTTATCTCTGAAGAACCTGAGAACAAAGTTTCACTCTAACACAAAACTGATGCCTTGCAGGGACCTGGATGGAAGACTCGTTTTACAAAGACCTGGGTAGCTTGCAGGTGACCCTGACAGCTTCAAGTAATAACTTAAGGTTGAAAAATCTGCCTCATTATCTGCAATTTTACATCAAATTATGCTTGAGGATACTATACTTATTTTCTGTTCTGTACTATGTGAATTCATGTTTAAGTACCACTAAGAAAAGCGTGGTATTTCAGAGTGACATTTTATTGGATTTGTTCATATTCAATTATCAATCCTGAGTGATAGCAAAGGTAAAATAATGTTCTCTTCTTCAACTCCACAGTATTATTAATGAGTCATTTAATGTCCCCTTCCAGCAGGGAGTGGGCTCGCTTCTGTCCCTGCTCAGCTTGCCCTGTTCCAGCAGAGAACAGCTTCTCCACAGTCTGGATAGAAAGGACATGATGCTAAACTGCCAACATTTCAGAAGTGTCGCTCCTGCCGTCCTCACTGGCGCTCACTGTCTGAAGGGATAGAAGGTCAACAGCTCCAGAATGAGGGGATTAGCTGGAGATTTATTTATTCTGTTTGTTGGGGCTGTGGGGAGGTGGGAGACATTGCTGTTTTAGAACGTAAGTTATGTTCCAGAGACGTAAAAGGCATCCCACACATTCTTACTCCATGAAACGTCTTACCTTTCATTCTGTTTCCATGTGACGGTCACCGCGACCTCAAGTACAGCTCTAGTCTGTCAGAGAGTCCCTTGTAGATCATGACACTGATCACTAACAACAGAAAGCCACAAACCACAACGTGCATCTGCTGTCATACGTAGACTTCTCCATGCCTTCATGAGGAAAGAGCCACATGCTTGTGCCAGCTCTCCATGTGAACAGCTGGTGAAACAGGACAACGAACACAGTTGTGTTAAATCACCCTCACCAGACAAGCAGCCACCCCACCACCCAGGATGACAGACGAGGCACCACAGCATTACTGGGCCAGGCTGGCGGGACTGTGGTCTCTACAAGTCACTTCCTGAAGCCATGGTTAAGACAAAATCAGTTCTGGAAAACCATTACCAAAACATGCTCACACAAGACTGCAAATAATAAATGTTGGAGGGAGGGTGGAGAAAAAGGAAACCTTCTGCACTGATGGTGGGAATGTAAATTAGTGCAACCTCTCTGGAGAACGGTACGAAGATTCCTCAAAAAAATAATGATGAAACTAGCATTTGATCCAGCAATCCCACTCCTAGGCATGTACCCAGAAACAAAATCTTTTGAGAAAGAATATCTGCACCCTTATGTTCACCACAGCACATTTCACAATAGCTAAGACATGGAAACAACCTAAATGCCCATTCACAGATAACTGGATAAAGAAGCTGTGGTTTATATACTCAATGGAATTCTATGCAGCTGAAAAAAAGATGAAATCCTGCCCTTTTGCAGCAACCTGTGTGGAACTGGAGGGGATCACGTTAAGTGAAGTAAGTCAGAATGAAAAAGAAATACAGGATGGTTTCACACATATGTGAAATATAAAGAAATAAAAACATCCAAATGAATAAAACTAACAGTACAGAAGACAGTGGCTTCAGGGGGGTCAGAGGGGGAGGGAACAGGGAAGGAGGAGCAAGGTGGTGGTGAAGGCCCTGAAGAGTCTGGTGTTGGGTGTGCTGTGAAGTGCCCACAGACTGAGGTGGGATTTCAATATCCTAAATGCATACAGCAATGTAAACAAACAAAATAATAAGTATTATTGCTAAAATAAATGTTTCAAATTCACTAAAAGTCCCCCTAATGGTGCCCCTGATGGAGTTAGGTCAAAATCTGCCCAGTGATGAGTCCACAGTCCTAGAGGACATGGTCAGGGGTGAGCCTGGAGGCTGGGGGTCAGGAACAGGGCGGTGCTGGGAGAAGACAGACCCAAACCAGAGACTATTCCTGCTGGCAATGGTACCACATCAGGACAAGTTTCACTTGGTATAATCAGCCTTTTGTAATGCCCTGGAGTTTAATCTACCTTATTAAATATCACCCCAAGCAGGAGATATCATCGTTCTCAGTTACTAATGGTGAAATCTGTGTTCAAAGAATTTTTTTCTTGTCTTTATTTATGTATTTATCAAAAAATCATTTTTTGAGCACACAGTACTGTCATGGACTTCATGAATAAAGTGCAGAAAATAAGAAGCATGACTCCTCCCATGAAATGTCATTCTGCAGAAAGAGTCCGACAGCAGGCACATAAATATCTCTGTTCTCAACTGCAATGGATGCATGTATACAACAAGCAATATGTGAAGGCAAATAACCAGATATGGCTGCAAGGAAAGCCCTCTTTAAAGAGATATCATATCACTGTGTCTGAGAGTGATAAACCCTTGTCACTTAAACTCTGGGAGAAGACTGTTCCAGGATGGTGGAAGCGTGTGCAAAGGCCTGAGACAGAGAGAGAACAGGATGCCAGGAGACAGAGACCAAGACATCGTGGAGATCAAACCCAGACCCTCCCAACGGTGCCTATCAACTTTATTATATTTTTATCTTGCCTATAGCCAGCTCTGAAGCAAATGAAATATAATCTAAAAATTTTCCCATGGGGATATTTCAAAAGGCCTTATACTTGGAGGGTACCAGTAGTTACTCTGGGCGGGGTCAATGATCAGTCTCTGACCTAATTATCATGAAAGTGGCTATGTTAATTGTATTGAAAATACCAAAATCAGACTTTGCAGTCAACGGCTTTCAGTTAATAGAATGCTCTGGAATTCAGGGACATAAGTGATCAAGAGAACTGTCCTTAAAGACAGAGACCAAAGAATGAAAACTAGTTAGTGGTATGAAATCTGAGGATGGTTACATGTCTCATTTGTCTTTATTTTCTAAATCATGCCAGACTGAAGTCAGGATTAAATGAGAGAAGCTTGCTGTGAACTTAAATACAGAACACTTCCAGAGAAGAAAGTCTCTGTCCTACTCTAACATGAAGGCTTTCTTGTTCACCAAATGAATCTGATCCACATCTGACTTCCCAAACCTTCCTTGGCCAGCCAGGAGGCTCCTGAGAAAGCATGTTCTCCTAACACTGGGCACCTTGCCCATCTTTAACAGGTCCTGCTCTATGTATTGTTATCTGTCCCACACAGAACCACATAGGGGAAGACTGGTTAAGAGCTGCTGACAGAAGCAGCTTTAATTACTCTTTTTCATGGGAGTAGATATCTTCGTCAATTGTGCATGTGATCATATAGAAGTTCATACCTTGGTGGTATTTCAGGAAAGGATTTCTGAAGAATGTTCTTGCTGAGACTATATCGTAAAATAAAATATGTCACTGTTTGCACTACTAAGGTCTGTATATATAATGTACATTCTAAATTATTAAAGGTCATTTAAATACATCTAACAGCAAAACAGGACTCTAAATTTAAGTGATGAAAGCAACAGAAATTGGAAAACAATGGATAGGGTTCTGTTTTATGCTGTGTTCGGCACAAAAGTAGGTGCTGATGATCAGGACAGGCTGTTTTATTTCACTGGATATTTTTAAAATTCAGTAATATTTAATATTTCTAGTAAAACTGAAGTACATTAAAAATTCTATGAAAAATACTACTGAAAAGTCTGTTTGATTCTTAAAAGCATGATGCCTACATTGCAGGTAGCTGTTAGCAACTGAACTCTGAAGTTACAGATACCAGACCCGAGGAAGAAGATGTGTAGCCCATAATCCTCTGAATTCCTTTTTCTTCTTTTTCAATTTTTTTTAAGGAAAGATGCAAGCAGGAACGGAAGGCAGGCAGGAAGAGAAAGGAGGAAGAAGCATTTGCTATATTTAGTTGTTCATCTTGATTGCTCCTCCAGCTCTAGGATGTGAACCCGGGTCCTGAGGATATAGATGGATTGTATCCAACCACTACTCTACCCGGGCACTCCGAGCTCTTAATTCTCATATACTTCAAACATGTTAAGTCCGGTCTGCTAGTGATCACATTATGTTTAAAGTTGCTTCTACACCAGGACAGGGAACTTAGCACTATTCAAAAAGTAAGGTGATACAATGAACCAAAATGGAGAATTAATCAATTATGCAAATGTTGAACTTGAGTTCCTTAAGATGAGAGAGGACCCTAGAAACTGGTTCTTTTCCACAGAGATGCAATAATGCCAAAACTCCTCACCTTGCATGTGAGAGATTTTCCGTGGTCCCTCACATGGAAGAATCTAGATAACAAAGCCCCTGACCTACTGTGAGGGGTGGGAAGATTTTTCTTAATGATATTACTTAGGAAATGTTTTGGGTTCCATATTCCTGCTCCACCTGAAAAGCAGCTCAGTGCTAACATGAGTCTCAGAAAGCAACTCTTCTACCACCAGCCCGGTGTGGATGTCAACACTGAAACAGACCTGGAGTCCTTGGACACAACAGTCAATGCAAGATGGGAACAAACAGCTATGCAGAAGCATCCTCAGCTGAAATGCCCTCCAAGGCTAATCATGTGTCCTCTGTTAAACCGATGCCCTCCAAGGCTAATCATGTGTCCTCTGTTAAACCGACACTGTTCACTTATACACATTTCTTTTATTAGGCAGTTGGGGGTGGATACATTTCTACTAAGAAAAAGTTTGCTCTCAATGTTTAAAATAAGCATTGGCATGAATGTTACAAAACATTTTAAGTGGCTTAAACTCTTCTTGAGGTTTTTGAGTTGCAGTACTCCTCACAAATGAACAGTTGCCATCACTCATCCCCAGTAAGAATAAAAATGAATGTAATTAGAGAGTTGGTAGTTGACACTGTCTTTTGTTGTGCTGACATTCTTAGCAGCAGGTTTGGCCTCACTTCTCGCTCTTCCCATCTTCTAGTTAATGTTCTTTTGTATTTGCTTTTGACCCACCACTGGAGCTGTCACGTGAGGCTGCCAGGTCTGCGTTGTTGTAAATGAGAAGACCTTTCCCTCTGTTCACAGGGATGCCACACCTCTTTCACCCAAGTCTGTTTACCATGGTGCTGGCCACATCTGCACGCAGATTTGGGGTGCCTTCACAGCATGCGGGGCACCAGCACAGCATGTGGAGTGCTTATGAAGGTCAAGTGAGCACTGAGCTGCTACCAGTAGTTCTATAGAAAAGTCTGTTTCCACAACTCTACCCACAATGGGAAGGAAAAGATATACAGAGAAGTGGTAACCTGGAAATTACTAGATATCACAACATACAACAAGGTATTTGCTAAGCACCTGTAGGGTTATATCTGGATCCATGTTCCTGGAGTCTTCCTAGCCAAGGGCAAGGGGGGAATAAGTCAAAGCAATTTGGTAGTTTTGGTTCATATGTCTTTCTCTGCTTTCACCAAGGTAAAAATATTATCTACAAAATGCCAAAACAGCTTATGTAATAAACTATCGATTTAAATAATCATGCTTTCTTTCTAAATAGAATCACCAGCCTAGCTGGTGAGCAGATGTGTTGCACCAGCGCACATGAAAGAATGATCACTCTTTCAGACACTGACCTGCTGACAGCCCGAAGGCCTCCCTTCAGTCCAGCCACGTTCTGCCCTCTGGTGCCATGCTCCATCCACTTGGGCAAAAGACACTGCTCGGAGATCAACACGCAGATGAGCAGACACGGTGTTCTACTAAAGCTAATCAGCCCAATCTTCACTAATATAAGGAGAGTAGCCCAGAGGGATCAGCGACCTTCAACTAGAATAACGAAGACTCCTACAGCACCTCCAAGGAGACACAAGTAATTACATTTATGGAAGGTTTTCTGTCCAATAAGGCAAACTTCACAGGGTGAATCTCAAAGTGCCACACACCCAACAAAGTTATAGAGCTTGCCCCCACCAGTGCAAGCGACTTCGAAGCTCTGGGTTTGGGAACATTCTCTGCTGGGCTGGCTCAGTGGCTGTTCTCTCGCTGAACAAAGCTCTGTTTGAGAAATGCAGAGGAAGGTCTGATTCACACATGGGGAGTGGGGAGCAGGAGTGAGGAGAAATAGTGTCCTCTCCACAGACTACTATTTACTTTTTTTTGAAATCATTATTGAAGACTCTAACAGCAGTTAATGCAAATACGGATTCCAAAGGGTTCAACAATTTCAGAAAGATTTGCTTCCCAACCATGCTTATACTTTAACAAATAATATACCCAGGTCTTTGTTTTGTTTTTAGAAAGTAGAGTAAAAGGCTTTAGGTGGAATAGAATAACAAGGAATTAATAGAACTAGCACATTTTCCTCCATATGTTCAACCCACTGAAGCAGTAATGAAGACTGTCTATATCTCTGTTGTAAGAATGAAGGACACCGAACACCTTGAAGAGAATTTTCTGTTTTAGCAGTCAGAAAAAGATATTCAAGTAAAAACGTCCCATCAACTTTTCATTCCTTCTTTGGAAATATCATAATAAGTGACTCTATCACCCATGAAAACTTTGCCCCTGTCTTTAGCTAGAACTCTCCTATTCCTCCCAAGTAGGGATCCTAAAAGAAGAATAAATAAGCCAAACAAAGCTGACGTGTGCTGAGCTCTGATCATTATTATAACAAATTTAAGGCTATTTGCCCAATAATTACTCAAAATAATTATGAAAGATCCCATAATACCTTTTTAGAGCAAAGTAAAATAATAATTAAATACTTAAACATTTACACGAACCCTTAATGATATTTATTGTGTTCAGTCTATTGATAAGAAACTAAGGCTCAGAGTTTATAAATATGTTAAGGTCACACACAGAAAAGGCTATTAGGATTTACACCCAATTCTAGACCATTATCAAATTTACATCTTTCTTTTTTATTGTAAAATGTAGTATGAAAACTTTACATTAATATCATACAAGCACATCTACTACCAGATTTGTTCTTTTGCTCTCTTGACAAAACAAGAGTAAAAATACATCAAAAAGGTGAGGTCACTACCAACCACAGGACATGGGCCTAAGAGAAAGAAGATCTCATAGCTGTTCTGCTTGCGGTCATTCCTGGAGGGAATTGTTGCTGATGCAGGAGGAAAAAGAAGCATTCAGAGTGCTGGGCAGCTGGAATGTGTGGGCAAGGAATTGGAGAAGAGAGCTGCTCAGTGAGATGCTACTGCCTCGTGGTACCGCCCACTCAAGGCTGAGAAGTGAACAGGATGGCAGAGAGAATGCAGAGGTGAAGATGTGAAAATCCCAGTCCAGCAATAGAAGAGACAGCTTGCTGAACATTTTGGTTACACTCCATAAAGCTTGACACTTAGGAAGAAGGAATAGAGCCTGAAACAAAGACCATGATCTACAACTCCACTGAAAACAGAAACATGCTTCCTAACAAAGAAGCACAAAGAATATCTAGAAACACAAAGGGTTACTAATAATCTGCTTTCCTGAACTGAACTCAGCACTACTTGAAAGATAATAACACAGACTTCTCCTGACACAGAAGCTATTTGTGACACCACATAAAATACATATTAGCCCTGCGAAGAAGCAGGCCTTCCCTTACTCAAGAAATAAAATGCTCCATAGAAACAGATCCCAGAATGCTCCTGATGTTGGGTCAGTACACAAGAGCTCTATAGCGGGTGGAGTACATATTTTAAATTACTTTAAAGATAGTCATGAATTGACTTCCAGATGGTGACTCTATAGGAAGCACTGTCAGGTTGCTCCCCACAGACCTGAAAAACACAAAACAAAACCAAAAAATTGCCTATTTTTGACTGGCGCCTCAGCTTGAGACAGAGAAGCTGATGAATAATGGTGGTTGAGGGCACCTGGCAGGGTTCTCAGCTAAGCTGCAGATTTGGATTTGGGACGGAGCTCAGTAGTCTCCATATGCACAGTGGGGCAGAGGATAGGGATTTTGGGATCAGTTACAGAGGCAGTGAGAGGCTGGCCCAGTGGGGATGAGACACATAGTCACAGAGGGACAACGACTTGGGAGGGAGTGAAAGGAGAACCAGCATACCAGGAGCTGATCTGGAGCCTGCACAGTGACTATGTGCTGGGCTTGAACATAACCGGAAATCAGCCAAAAAATTCCAACTCAAACCCCTCCCACGACCATTTCACACTAAAGCCTGGGGTCCACCAAACAAAAATCCTGCCCACCATATATCTGCCCATCAAAAATCCCACCCACCAGAAATCCCACCCACAGGATTACAGTGAGAAGGCAATCCCAAACCTAAACACTACCTGTTAACACCACCTCATGGGTAGAGGTGAAACTGTAATTTAATTACCAATCTTGGGCAAGTTAAACCTATGCAATGCCAGGGAAACCGAATCCTCAGAAATATAAATGGAAAACCAAATAGAGCAAAGGCACAGAGAAATAAGTGTGAAATGATGGGTCCAATCAAAAACCCGGGGGAAAATCTGAGTATAGCAGATGCATGTAAATTACCTAAGGAGGAATTTAGGGTAACAGAGACTAACATACTCATGGGAATCCAGAAATCATTAGAGCCAATAAATGAGAATGTCAGGAAACAAAGAGAAGAATTAAAACAAACATCAAAAAGGTAAGAGACCAGATTTCTGAAGCAAAGAATTCAATAGAGGGACTCAATAACAGGATGAATGAAGCTTCCAAAATAATTAGTGATCAGGAAGATAGGACAGAGGAACTCAATCAAGAAAACCAGCAAAGAGATAAAAAAGAATTCAAAGAATCAAAGACAGCATTCGAGACCTCTGGAAAAACATCAAAAGGAACAACATTCGCATCATAGGAGTCCCAGAGGAAGAGAGAGAAAAGGGGATAAACACAATATTGAACAAATAATAGATGAGAACTTCCCCAATTTGAAGAATGAAGCAAGCCTTCAGATCCAGGAAGCTCAAAGAGTTCCTAGTAAAAGAAACCCAAACAGAAATATACCTAGACACATCATCATCAAAATGTCAAAAACACAAGATAAAGAAAGATTATTAAAAACAGCCAGAGAAAAATGTGTCACATACAGAGGAGCCCCCATAAGATTGTCAGTATACTTCTCAAATGAAACTTCACAGGCCAGAGGGGAATGATATATTCCCCTCTGGGAAGTGCTGGGGAAAAAAAAAAGGATTTTCAACCTAGGATACTAAATCTGGTAAGGTTATCATTCAGAACTGAAAGAATGATAAAAACCTTTTCTGACAAGCAAAAGTTAATGGAGTTTATATCACCACAAAACAACCTTTGCAAAAAATATTAAAGGATGTTCTATAAAGCATAAAGAAATCACACAGAAAAGCAGCATGACAGCAAATATTAAAAGTGGGGTGGAAGAGAAGAGAAAACAAGTGTGGATAATTAGAATAAGTGGAAGACTAATATGCTTTCAAATAAAATTAGGTAGTAAACACAGAGCTGTGAATGCTAACTTTAGGGTAACCTCAAAATACAACTGCAGGGAGAAAGTGAAGAAGAAAACAAAAGGTGAAATCAATCAAAACATAACTGCACCCATCCAACCTTAAAAGAGAAAGAGAACAAAGTCATTATCTGGAGCAACATACAAAAAACAAATTATAATGACACCAAACAGCTATATATCAATAATTTCCCTAAATGTTAATGGACTGAACTCATCAGTCAAATGATGCAGAGAGGTGAAAGGATTGAAAAGCATAACCCAACCTTCTGTTGCATTCAGGAAACCTATCGTCCAAAAGATAAACAAAGGCTCAAAGTCAATGGCTGGAAGACAACCCTACAGTCAAATAGCAACTACGAAAGAGCAGGAACTCATATGAAATAAAACAGACTTCCATCTAAAAAGCATAACGAAAGACAGAAATGGACACTATATAATGATTAAAGGATCAATCCAGCAGGAAGACATAACACTTATTAACACATATGCACCAAATGAAGGAGCATCAAAAAATATCAAGCAAGTATTATTAGACCTGAAGAGAGATATTGACAGCAACACAGTAATAGTAAGGGACTTTAATACCCCACTTACAACAGGGACAGAACAACCAGGCTGAAAATTAACAGAGAAACTGCCATTTTAAATGACCATCTGGAACAGATAGGTCTAATAGACTTATACTGATCACTTCACCCAAAAACTACAGATTTCACTTTCTTCTCAAGTGTTAATGGAACATTCTCAAGGACAGATCATATGCCGAGACACAAAACACCTCTCACCAAATTTTCGAAGATTGAAGTCATACCAAGCATCTTCTCTGACCACAATGACCTAAAGTTGGAAATCAACCACAAAAAGAAAGCTGGAAGACCTCAAACCAATCAGAAACTTAACAATATGCTCCTGAAGGGCTCTTTGGTAAAAGAGGAAATCAAAGAGGAACTTCAAAAATACTTAGATACAAATGAGAATGAGGACATGAGCTACCAGAATCTATGGGATGCAGTGATACTAAGGGGTAAATTCATAGCAATCCAGGCCTATGTCAAGAAACAAGAAAAATCGCAAACAAACAACTCTGTATTTAAAACAACCAGAGAAAGAAGAACAATTAAAGCCAAAAATCAGCAGAAGAAAGGAAATAATCAAAATTTGAGCAGAAACAGGCAATCTAGAATATCAATGAAGCCAAAAGTTGGTTCTTTGAAAAAAAAATTGACATTTCATTGGCTAGACTCAAAGTAAAAAAGGGAGAAAACTCTCACAATTAGAATCATAAGTGAAAGGGGAGAAGTTACAACAGATACCACAGAAATTCAAAACATCATAAGAAACTAATATAAACAGCTCTATGCCACCAAAATGGACAACCTTGAGGACATGGAAAGATTTCTAGAAAAGTATAGTCTACCAAGACTGAACCTGGAAGAATTGGAAAACCTGAACAAAACAATCACAAGCAAAAAAATTGAAGAAGTAATCAACAGCCTCCTCAAAAATAGAAGCCCAGGACCAGATGGTTTCTCCAATGAGTGCTACCAAAACTTCAGGGAAGAATTAACAGCTATTCTTCTCAAGCTCTTCCAAAATATTGAACAACTGGGAACTACTCAAATACTTTTTAAGAGGCTAACATTACACTGATACCAAAAGTTGACAGAGATGTCACCAATAAAGAAAATTACAAACCATTATCTCTAATGAACACAGATGTAAAAATTCTCAACAAATGTTAGCAAACCAAATTCAATAATGCATCAAAGATAATCCAACATGACCAAGTGGGATTTATCCCAGGGATGCAAAGATGATTCAACATATATAAATGTATTAATGTCATATGCCATATTAACAAGAGCAAAGAGAAAAACCATATGATCATAACAGTAGATACAGAGAAAGCTTTTGAAAAGAGCCAACACCAATTTATGATAAAAATCCTCCATAAAATGGGAATAGAAAGTTCATACCTCAACATAATAAAGGCCATATATGAAAAACCCACAGCCAAAATCACAGTCAATGGCAAAAAATTGAAAGCATTTCCTCTTAGGTCAGGAACAAGGCACTCTCACCACTGCTATTTAATTGTCCTGCAGGTCTTAGCCAGAGCAACTAGGCAAGAAAAGGAAATAAAAGGAATCTAAATGGAAAGGAGGAAGCGAAACTCTCATTATTTACAGATGACATGACTATATATATTGAAAAATCTCAAAAACTCTATCAAAAATCTCCTAGAACTCATCAATGAGTATAGTAAAGTAGGAGGCAGACTGCAAAATCATGCACAAAAATCTGTTGCATTCTTACAGGCAAACAACATGCCAGAAGAAAACGAAATCACAAAAATCCCACCATTTAAAATAGAAGTTAAACAAATGAAATACTTGGGCATATACCTAATAAAGGAAGTAAAAGATCTATACAATGAAAACTACAAGTCCTTCTTAAAAGAAATAGAGGAGGATACAAAGAAATGGAAAGATATCCCCTGCTCTTGACTGGGAAGAACCAATATTGTTAAAATGGCCATCTTACCCAAAGCAATATATAGATTTAATGCAATCCCCATTAAAATCCCATGGGCTTATTTCCAGGAAATAGAACAAAAATATCTTAAATTTGTATGGAACAACAAAAGACCTCAAATAGACAAAGCAATCATTAGAAAAAAGAATGAATCTAGAAGGATTACACTTCCAGATTTTGAACTATATTACAAAGCAATAGTGATCAAAACAATATGGAATAATAACAGAGGCACAGATCAGTGGAACAGAACTGAATTACCAGAACTGACCAACTCACATACAGTCAGTTAATCTAAGATAAGGAGCCAAAAGCATTTGATGGAAAAAGAAGTCTCTTCAACAAATGGTGCTGGGAAAACAGGACAATCACATGCAAAAGAATGAAGCTAGACCACTCTCTAAAACAAGTCACAAAAATTAACTCAAAATGGATTAGAGATTTGGACATAAGACCAGAAACCATAAAGCTCTTAGAAGACAACCTAGGGAAGACATTCCGTGACATCAGTTGTAGATGATGTCCTCTTTGGGGACTCAACTCCACCATCTAGGAAAACAAAAAGAAAAATAAACAGCTGGGTCTACATCAAACTAAGAAGCTTCTTCGCAACAAAAGAAGACATCACCAAAACCAAAAGGAAAAGATATTTACATTCGATATTTCTGACAAAGACAATATATAAAATACACAAAAATCTCATAAAACTCAACAACAGAAGAACAGTCAATCCAATAAAAAAATAGGAATAGGAACTGAGAAGCACTTTTCTGGAGAGGATATACAAATGGCAACAGGCACATGAAATTATGTTCCTACTCTCTGGCTATCAGGGAAATGCAAATTAAAACAACAATGAGCTATCACCTTATACCTGAAAAGACTGGCTATTATCCAAAAGTCTGGATATAACAAATGCTGGCAAGGATATGGAGAAAAGGGGACATTTTTGCATTGTTGGTGGCAGTGCAAATTGGTACAATTCCTATGAAAAAACAGTTTGGAGATTCCTAAAAAACCTGAAGATGGAAATCCCATATGATCTCATCATTCCACTTCTGGGTATTTACCCAAAAGATATAAAAGTACCCATCCACAGAGATGTATGTATTCCCATGTTTATTGCAGTCCTGTCACAATAGCTAAGAACTGGAAATTACCTAAGTGCCCAACATCAGATAAATGGATAAAGAAGATGTAGTACATTTATACAATGGAATACTACACAGCCCTTAGAAGACATGAAACCCTGTCATTTGAATCAACATGGATAGAACTTGAGGGAATTATGCTAAGTAAAACAGGTCAAAAGAAGAAAAATGGATACCAGATGACCTCACTCATAGGGGGAATGTGAATAGACAAAACAGAGTAATAGATGATATATAACCAACCTGAAACATTTGTAACAGAACTGATGTTACCAAAATGGAATGGGGTGAGCAGGGACAAATGGTGGTGGAGCCCACGGACAAAGGGGAAGAACTCTTGGTGATTTGGTGGAGGGCATGGTGTGTTGAATGTATCTAAGAAATGGGGAACCTATACACAATAAATTATTTTAATATGTAGAATAATCACTACAATAAAAAAAATTTTTTAAAGATAGTCACAGGGAGAAATCTATTGTTCTTCCAGTACACAGAATAGTGCCTGCACATGGTGCTTAATAAATACGTGTTTAATGAATGAATGAATGGTTTGAAAGCTGAATAATGAAAAAACTCCTTGGACTAATTTGAATGCTGGTGGAATGGAACTTAAATGCTGTGTTTGTGGGAGTATATGTGGGTGGAACAGCCATGACTAAGGTGCTGTTTTTCAAGTCATTGACAGTAAAAGAATATGAATGGCTTTTGCAAATAAAATATAAGGTGCAAGAAAAATACATTTCCTAAAAATATGAGAGATGTGAGCATGTCTCTAAGATAGAGGGAGAAAAACACAAAATTGAAGTTGTAGAATAAAAAATGATAGATGTATTAGGAAGAATAAAGTCAGTAGTAGATGTGGAAATATTACCTTTGTGCAAGTAAGAACATGATTTCCTTTGTAGTAGGAGTTTATAAAAAGCATAAAGGGATTCTTCAAAATAAATCTGGTGTGAAACTTAGAAAGTTTTGGAAAATTATTGTTTTCTTCCTTGTGAAGTAAAAAATTAAGAACTGGCTACTAATTCAGAGGTTATGAGGAATTGAAAGGGGTGATTGTGAAGATGTGAACTGGAGGAAAGTTTAGAAAAAGTGAAAGGAACTCCATGTTAAGATATATACTAGAAGTTTTCTATTTTTACCAAAGGTAAAGTTAATTTTCCAACAATTTTGTCACCAATGCAGAATAAAGAGACTTAAAAAAATAAAAATTAAAGTATCATTCTGGTATTGGAAACCTTAATCACCAGACCACCCGGCACATAGAGTGAGCAATCTTTGAGGAGAAAAATTCATAATCCAAGATATACCAATCATGCTTTTAAATCACAGAAAAAAGAATAATTTATTTAAACTCTCATTGCACCCACTTCCTTAAGACTATAAAACTCAAAAATGTGATAGCACCCACTGAATTGAGATTAAAGGAAAAGAATGAATATTAAAAATAAGGAAACGGAAAAGGATTGGTAGCAAGTTAGAAGAGCAGACTTTTCTAGAGATAGAATTCGGGGGGAATGGATTATGTGAAGAAATGAATAATGAGAATAAACAAAATATGTGAAGCCTGAAATTCAGGGGAAATCTGAAGACAGCAGGTCTTTGAGAATTTCTAAGAAACAGAAAATGGATGAGGAACTTCAGACTATTTACATTCTTAAAGCCCCCAAAGTGAAGGGAAATAACAAGGTTCAACCTCTGTCCCCAAGCAAAGAGGAAAGTATGGGGGCAGTGAGGCTGAGTGGACAATCTGGGGATGAACTTCGGACAGAGAGGGCAGACCCAAGATTCTTGCCAGGCTTGAATGGGATTTGTGTCTTGATCTGAATGAGGTGCATTATGGCAGAGCCATTATGTCACTTAATTTAAATTGCTTTGTGGAGACAAGCACAGGGACAGGCAGAGAGCAGAAGTTAAGTCATGAAGGTTCTTGTGTCTATAAAGTAAGACTATAGTGGTAGATACAGTGTTGAAAGCAAAAGGAAGGTTTTATTTCTAACAAAGAGAAAGTGACATGGAGAAAGCAAAAGTACACTTCTCAAGGTAAGAAGAGGGTCAGGCTCAAGTGAATGCTGACTCTTATTCTTCTTGGAATGCACACATTTATGAGTGGATTTTCCACGCCTCTTCCTTTTCTCTGGTCCAGGGGCATTTCTGGGCAGAGATTTCCAGGAAAAAGGCAGTCTTTTCTGGAATAAATGTTCCCTCGAATGTACATGCTTACTACCCATAATTCAGTCTGTTATAATGAGCTTAATGTAGGGGTTCATGTTACGTCTATTATAATGAAGTAGAGATCAGTTGTAGGTGACTCTGAGCTATTGTGTTTTCACTGCCAGCCAGCTTGAGTTGGCTTGGCTGGGCTGCCTTCTTGGCGCTATTCTGGGACATAAGACAAACACAGGAATGTATATTTTCTTTTCTATTGGTTAGAATTTTATCTAATCATTTCAAGGCCTTGTCTGTGTCAGGGTTTTATGTGACCTCTGATCATTTTAGGGTCTTGCCTATGTCAGACCTTTTCAAGGCCTTGTCTGTCAGGACCTTGTCTGTTGAGGCATTCCCTCTCTATTTCAGTCCCTTCTCTAGCTAACCTACCTAACAAATATAAAAGTTGTTGCAATAAAACAACTGAGAACTAATTAATGATTAGATGGACCAGAGAGGTAGTAGGAGAGATGGTGGGAAGTGGGTGGAATTCATGTATCTAACCAAGGAAGAGCCAGAGGATCTGCTGAGACCAGATGTGGAGCATGAAAAAGAGACAGACACCAAAGACAGCAGCAGGAACACAGCCTTAGAAGCTGGAATCAAGAAATTCTCCTTTACTGAGATAGAAAAGGATGGGGAAGAAGCAAGTTCGGGGGAAAGGGCTGAATCAAGAATTCATAGGGAGGTGCATTAAGTTTGAAATATTTAACATTTGAAAGAAATGTTAAGTACTAATCAGTTCATGGGAGCACTTTGGGCTGAGAGGTAAGTGATTATAAAATAATTGATATTATTTAATGACATGGGATGACTTCAGAATATCTATATCTATATCTATCTATCTATTATCTATCTATCTCTATCTATCTATCTATCTATCTATCTATCTATCTATCTATCTATCTATACAGAGAGAGGGAGAGACTGAGAAGAAAAGCAAGGATTCAAACATGAGGGCATGACAACATTTGCAAGCTGGGCAGGTGGAAGCTACAGAAACATTCTGCATAGCCTGCCCCAGTGAGTACAGGTCTTAGGTAAAAGGTCTCGGGCGGGCTTGGGGCAATGCTTTTATTATTGATGCTGATTAAAGATGATGATGATAATAATCATCATCATCATCACCCCAGGCCCTATGGAAACATAAGCTTTTTCATGTTCTTTCATTTCCAAGGACTTCTTTCAAAAGTCCAAGTCCAAGATGGGTAACTTAAAATCATTCCATATGACTGGCTTATTTCTCTCTACTTACTAAAGGGTAACACAGAAATCAATCTTATTTTAGGAAACATTAACTGACCTAAAATCACCCCTCATTCCTAAATTTTCAACATAATCATTACATGCATCTACTGTCCAGGGATTTTCAAACATTATATATGATCATTTTGAACTAATCTTATATCCATCCTTATAGTCCCTATAATGGTATTGAAAATTCCATATTCTATATATCAATTACCCAAAAAGTACATAAACTTTACCTCAAAATCAATTTTTCCTGTAATTCTAGTTTCCATTAATGATAGAGTAAGATGTATCAAAACAATACTCCCATCAATAGCAATTATAAAGCAGTCAAAAAATAGACACACACACACACACACACACACACAAATAAAGATAAAGCAACAGGAGAAAGGATCAGAAGGAATAACCCCAACCAGAGGGAATAACCATTGAAAAAGAACCCCATCTTATGATTCCCTCATTTACCCACCTCTCCTGAGGCACAGCTAGATTGAAGTTAATGGAAACTAGAGCTTGACAATCAGCACAGAACTTACTGAGCTGATAATGTTATTTCAGACACTAAAAAGACTGGAAATTAAAGAGAAACTTCTGAAAGGGAAACATAGAGGAAGTCCAAAAATCCAGTTACTAATCTCCCAGGTAACTGTAAACTACATAAGTGTGGAACAGATTTTAAGGACTCTAACAGAAGAAATAGTGGGAAGACTAAAAGAGTTGAACAGATATTTCAGCAGTTGATAAGGTTTGCAGTTCAATTTATGCCAAGATGCAGGAGACTGACTCACAATCCAGTGAAGTCTGAGAGGCCATCACCCATTTTCCAAGTACTGGGAATGATGTCTATACATAAGGCTAGATAGACAGTGGCTAAATGGATTGATGGATGATAGACGGTTAGACAGATAGACACAAACATACATACATACATACATATATAGACATTATATATATGTAGATGATAGATGGTAGAAGGAAGGAAGGAAGGATGAATAAACAGATGATAGATGATGGATAAATGGATGGGTAGAAGGTAGATGGCTGAATAGATGGTATATAGAAAGAAGAAAGACTTATGCTATGAGTCAAAATCCAAGCCTTCATATGATCAAGGCAATGACCCAGTAACTTAATAACTTGCTAAAATATCCAATGTGTCTTCTCTTCCACAGTATCAAATATATAATTTTTAAAAAGTTGCTGATCAAGTGGAGGAACAAGAAAAAACATGACTCAGAATTTAAGACTATTGTCAAAAGTAAAAGACTCAAAAAATAACAAGTATTTTGTTATCAGATGAGATCTTTCAAGTATGATTAACATAGTAGAAGTCTATTGGACTAATGACAGATGAGTGGATAAAGATGTGACATATACACAATGGAATGCCACTCAACTGTAAAAAGAGATGAAATTCTGCCCCTTGCAGTAATATGGATAGAATGGAGGGGATTATACTCAGTGAAGTCAGAAGGAGCAAGGACAAATACCATATGTGATATGTAAAGAAAACACACAAACAAATGAACCAAATTCAAAAAATACATAAATGTTTAGTCTCTAAAATCAAGTTACAAGACAGGAAGGGAGAGGGGTGGGCAAACTGACTAAAAGAGATCATTTATATGGTGAAGGACAGAATTGGACTGGTGGTAGTGAACTGAATGTGACATATACAGATGGGGATTTATGATGAAACTCAAACCTATATGTTATGTTATTCTGAAATGTTCCTTCAACGAAATTAATTTTAAAAATCTAGAAAAGATGGATATCATGCACTTATATATGGGAAGTTTAAAGAAAGAAGAGGAAACATTTTTGAAAGTAGAAATTTTTTTAGAGCAAGTTTCAGTTCAATTGCAAAATTAAATAGTAAGTACGGAGTTCCCATAAGGCCAGGATTTGCATACCCACAGCCTCTCCACTATCCACATCTCCAATGCAGAGTACATTAGCTACAGTTAATACACCTCCACTGACATGCCATCATTATCCAAAGTTCATTTTCTGCTTTAGGGTTCACTCTTGATATTATGCATTCTACAGACTTAGACACATGGGTAAAGACACGTAACCACTATTATAGCATCACACAGAGTATTTTCATGGCCCTAAACTTCTTTGTACTCCACCTTTGCCCATCTATTCCCCGAAATCCTTGACAAACATTCATCTTTTTACTGTCTGCATAGTTCGGCCTCTTCCAGAATATCATATAGTTGGAATCACACAGGCTTTAACTTTTTCACTTAGTCAAATGAATGTTAAGATTCCTCCATGTCTTTTTGTGACTTTTTTCATCTAGTCATTTGCATTTAAAATTCCTCCGTGTCTTTTTATCACTTGAAAGCTTAATCCTTTTTAACAATGAACAATAATATTCCATTGTTATTCACTTGGAACGGACCACAGTTTATGCATCCATTCACCTGCTGAAGGTCTCTTGGTTACTTCCAAGTTTGGGCAATTATGAATTAAGAAGCAATATGTATTCAGTGAAGATTTTGTGTGGATATCAGCTTTCTGTTCCTTTTGGGAAAATGTCAAGGATCACAACCGCTGGATTACATGGTAAAAGCATACTTAGTTCTGTAAGAAACTGGCAAACTATCTTCTCAAGGATTGAGCTGTTCTGTTTTCCCATCAGCAGCGCATTATAGTTCCTGTTGTTTGGCACAGTTGTCTGTATTTCCTTTGGTTAGTGCTTTAGAATTTGGCCATTTTAACAGGTATAGAGAGAGGAAACTTTTTTGTTAAGTATTAAATAAACACACTAGAAATGAAAAAAAAATCCATTATCTGAAATAGAAAAATTAAGTCAATTAAGGTAATGGTGGAGGTGTTTCATTAGAATTATCCTCCCACAGATTATAGTTATAAGATGTGGCCATAATAAATAAAAAGTAAATGGCCATTTGAATGCAATGAAGAATTAACAAAAGCAAGAAAAGGCTTCATAATGTACATAGAGTTACAAATATCAATGTGTGTACATGTGTGAGTATATATATATAGTAAATATTGTGAGAATACTACTATTCTAAATAAATTGAGTCAAGTAAAAATCCGAAAATGCTTTAAACTGAATGATGAGAACACAGCATACCAATATTCATAAGTCAGCTAGCACACGGATAAAAGGGAAACTTACAATGTGAAGTGTTTATATTAGAAAAGAAGACAAGCTTGGATTTAATAAGCTAAGCTTCCAATTTAGGAAACTACCAAAATATTAGCAAATCAAATAATTTGAATAAGAATAGAGATCATAAATCAAAATGGAATACAGAAAATCAAGACCTGAAGTTGTTTTTCTATGAAAAAAAATCCAATTATTGGGAATGAACAGTGAATATCCCTAAATATTTCACAGAATCAAAAGGATAACAAGAAAATATTTTAAATGTCAATACACTTGGCAACTTAAATGAACTGAACAAACTTCTTCAAAATAATATTTAGCTGAACTAACAGAAGATGATATAAAAATATAGGTTGCCTGCCAATTTTCAAGAAAATTGAAATAGTTTTAAAAAACCTTCACACAAAGAAACTACGAGGCACATATGGTCTCATTAGTAATTTTTATGAAGTATTTAAGGAAGAAAAAGTCACTTTACATACTTACATAATAAAGGATGAGCATTCTCAAATCTTTATATCGTGCCCAAATTCAGATGCCAACACTGGCAAATACATTACATTGAAGATGGAATTATAGCGGAATAATCTCAGCAATGTCAGTAAGAGACAAAACAGATAATGCAATGTGACTAGGTACAGAACAAACCTCTAAGGAGGGACAATTACTTGGGTACAGATAGTATAGATTGGATATTCCAGGGAAGGGCGAGTGAATATGAAATATTCTAATATGGAAGACTTGATAAAAAATTCCTAAATCACAGTACACAAAGATCTTAGCTTTGCCTTCACTTGTAAGCACTGAGCACAGTTCTGAACATACAGTAGGGGCTCAGTAAGTATCAATAATTTGGTAGACTAAATAAAGGTTATTTTTATCATGTCTAAAGACTTAGTGGTGAACTTAATGTCATATATATACAGATGTTGATCTATAATGATGCACACCTTAAAGCTGTATCATGTTATTACAATGCAATGTCGCTTCAATAAAATTAAAAAGAAAAAATGTTCATGTTTTAAATTTGACAACCATCTGGACAAAATTTGAAAATTTCCAACAAATGATGAATAATGCCACTATGGTTGCCTTTAAAATAACAAATGTCCTAAAAAAACAAACAAAAACAAAAGCAATATTACTGTAGGGAAGGAAAATTGAGTTTTATACATTAAAAAATAAAATATAAATTTTTGAAAAGATCTGTTTAAACCATATGTATTTTCATTAAAATACCAAGTAAATTTTTTGGCAGAGACAGGGGAGCTTGTTTAAACATTTTTTCAGAGGGGTACTTACATTTTCTGTTACTAGAACTGAAATGGTGGTGAACTTCTTGATTTATTATGATGCTCTTCTGAAACCTATAGGTTATGATGCAAATTTCCTTCAAGGCAATTAATTTAACTTAAATTAAATACAATTTTTCACTACTAGAGTAAAAACTATAATTGCGAAGTGCACTATAAAATGCTAATGTTTGAGAAAATGAATTTTCTCCCCATCCTAACAGACCAGATGCTTATTAATGTACTTTTTTCCAGAGATTATTATTAACATAATGTTTACCACATTGCACATTAAAAATTTCATATTTTTAAAACATCATTTAAAGTCTTAAAGTGAAATTCATAACATGAATTTACCAAGAGGGGTACTAACCAGCTCCCTGGCTCACTTAAGCAGTCACAGTGCGCTCGGGACAGGAATTTTGCTGCCAGAGAGTGTGATGAGAAAGAACCAGATATGCAAACCACTCCACAAGAGAACAGGTCCTCTGGCTTAAGCTTCTATTTTCTATCTTATTCAGTTAACATCAGAGACTAATTTTGTTACCTGCTGAGTCACAGAAGTGTTTAAACAGAGCTTTCCGATATCATTAAATTTAGTTCCAAATCCTTAATGACTTCAGTAGGGAAAATGACCCACATACTTGTACTTTGGACAATCAAGAGTCACATCTGCTCACTATCAATCTGAAAGCCTGGACGAGGGGGCTTGGGGGAGGACCTCAGGTGGCGCAGCAGAGGGCTGAATCCAGGCCTCAGTTTCCCATCTGGAGCATGCCTCCCAGCTAGTGATTACCATGGACACAAGTCCTCTGTGCAGTCTGCCGAGGTCATACGCTCTGCAACCAGCTGACCTTCAGTGTCAGAGGGCCAAACACAATCAGAAGTGCCCCTCACAGCACAGCTATCACAGAGACAGCCAGGCTGCGAGCCAGTGAAGCTGTTGGGAGACAGAGGGTCACCAACAGATCTGCTCTATCTGCCCCCTGGAACTGCTGTCCATACCCAGGCAGCCCTTGTGGGGGTGGCTTGAGTTGTTCACAGGTGCTGTCCAGGGGCCAGGTGCTGGGATCCCCACTGTCCTGTCGTGTCCCCTCCTGTGTTTCCCTCCTGTGAGATCTGTCTGTACCATGTCCGGAGTGTTTCCAGTCTCCAGTCCAAAGTCCACAAAGTTGGCCTGCAAGGTACTGGTCCTGATCACAAGGCCATATCTGGGCTAACAGGGTCTCTGTGCAGACTCCATCCTTGCCTGCACTGCCCCTGACCCAGTGTGGCTCCAGGACCATGCAGCAGCCCCCATTCAGCATGTCAATTAATGCTGCTCAGAAGTGCATCTTCAGGCCTCTTGGGACAACTTCACAATGGGAACCCCTCCCCACAAATGACCTTCCCTATAAAGTGATCAGTTGACAGCAACACAACTTTACAGGATATCTGCTTAGTTGTTCCACTTTCCACAATCCCATCTCACAGATGAGTTGACTGTAATAGTCTCTCATCTTCAGGAAGCAGCACCTGAGCCTCACCGATAGTTTCTGGTACCAGCGTGCAGGACTCCTGTGTCAGGTGTCCTAGGACAGCTTTCTCTATCCTGATCTTTACCCACACTTGTGCACGGCATTGTGTCTAGCCAGGGGTGAACCCAGAGTCCAGACCAAATGTCCCTCTTTCATCCGATCGCCTGTCTACCACTGCCCTCAAGGGTGCAAGGCCAGGCTTTTCCTGGCAATACAGTTGTCCAGTGAGAGACATTTCTCCATGCAACAGTGTACAGAGTGGACTTGTCTGGGCCCCTTAAAGTCAGGGAGCATCCCTATGGCCCAACCCATCTTAGGTAATGCTCATTAAAACACGCATTTCTACCCCATCACTTTCTGCCTCGCACATTCAGATTATTCCCAGCCATCTGAGGACCTTCATGAGGGAGGGTCCTGTGACTCCCTTTCTGAATCTTCCTTTTTCGCCTCTTTCCATATTGCTTGATTCACCTTATATTAAACAATCTTTGGACATTGCCCACCTTCTTGGGAAGAGTTGTGTCTGCATTAACATCTGTAAGGCCTCGAGGGGAAACTGAGACTACACGAAGATGCCTTCCTGAGCCATTTTTAGGTTTTGTGAAGGTCCCCTCATCACAACACCCTGTGGTCAGTCAGGGGTCTGTGGGTGTCATTAGGGAACCTCCATAGGCCCTGGCAGGGTGTCTCTCCTGCTTCCACTCATAGCGCTGGCAGTCCCCTCCTCAGCTCAATACATTTGACAGTGACATGGCCTTGGTACCCAGTAACTGTGCCCTGAGGAGCCACCTCCACTGTGGGCCCTACAGCTCTAGTGTGATATCCCATGAGCATGGGTCCTGCATCAACTGAGCATGCTCCTCCATTCTGAAGGGTCAGTCCCAGGGAGTGTCTGTCACCTTGATGATACTTCCTCGTCATCCCACAGACAACAGAAACAGCCCCTTCATAAGAGCTGTTGACTGTGGCATCCACACCAACCACCACCACCACCACCCAGACCCAAGGCCTTTCAGGGACCTGCAGTCACCTGCATGATTGCATGATGTCCCCTCTCTCTTGGTAGGACAACAACCACCTCAAATGGCCCCCCATCTCGGCCTGTCCATCCCTCGGCCACCACCTCTGCTTTCATTGCAGCCATTACCCACACAACCAGGCCTAGCGTGTCCCATCTTTGCCCCCTGGGTTGTGTTTCCTCATGCCCCCTCCCCAGACTGACAACCTGGAAACTGGATGCATCTCAGAGTCTCAAACCACAGCAACAGCAGCCTCCAGGGCCCAAAGATTCCTGGGCCCACACTCCATCCTTTCTCTTCCCAACCACCTGTTTCTGTGAGCCAGGGATGTTCTGGCAATGTCCAACAACTGAGTTTGTGCCCTGCAGCTCTGTTCCCAAGTGGGTGTATGGAGCCCTCACCAGCAGGTCCCAAAATCCAACTACATGCAGCCCAGCGCTGACCTTCCAGGAGCCGAACCAGCCTCCCAGGCGGCCCCACCAAGACACAAACTGACCAGACTGCAGGGTTCCATGACCCTCCTTAGGGCAGATGAATCACACACAGAACTATAATCACACACAGAACTTAGGGACCCGTTTACTTACAGGATCACAGTTCACTACAAGGGAGACAACTCAGGAATAAGCAGATGGGAGAAGAGAGGACTAAGGGGAGCATGGGCAGGGACGGCGTTCGGGCCTGCAGGCCGCGCTCCCAAATCTCCTCGTGGTCTCCTCTCGGCTTCTGTGGGCTTCCTCACTGACACCTGATGGACCGCACAAGCCGCTGGCCACTGATCTCCACCTCCAGCCCCACCCTCCCATGTTCCGAACTCTAATCACGTGGCTGGTTCCCCAGGCAGCCTCCGCTCAGAAATATCACCTCATTCACATAACAAGACACACCTTTTTCACTAAGGACTCTTAAACAAGACTTGGGAGCTGTGAGCTTGGACTGTGGATGAAGACCAACTAGGTCTGAGTTAGATATGTGGTCCTCTGAGTGATCCAATAGTGATTTCTTATCAATCACAATATCACAGACCATGAAGACAAGAACAGAGAAATGACATCTGTGTCTCCAGAATCTTAAACACTGTAGGCTCCAGAAATGCAACTTGTATTGACAACTTTCATTAAATGGGAGTTCAGATAATAGTTTTAATAGAAGGTATTTTATGTTGTTTAACCAGAGATTACCTAAAATATTAGAAAATGTTTGGGAAAGTAATATGTATCATACCTTGGGGAACATTATATAGAAATTTGGATAAGCATGAGGAAATATTTTTATATTGTTTGGTTAAAATTGCTTCTTGAGAGCCTTCTGACAATTTGTCATGAAAGGAAACATTACATTAGGATAGGAAGCAATTTACTGACCACTGATGACCTTCCAGGCATTGTACACACACAGTGCTTTTCAGTCTGCGCAGCCAAGATGTACGTGAGCCCCTCAGGTTTCAGATGTGGGACTGGGCGGCGCGGTCCCTTGGGAATGTTACACCTGGTCAGAGTTAGAAAGGGGTGTCAGACTTGCTCAGTCTGACTTCGAAGTTCACGGTCTTTCTACTTCACCAAGTTTTCAAAAAAGCCTGTGCGTCCAGACAAAAAATGATACAGCGCTGAGAATAAAGGAAGCATGCCAAAACTAAAATCTGTCTTCTGGGGAATGCTCTAAATAAAAGGACAGGAGAAAACGGAATTTAATGAAAACATAATATACTCCTCCTGAAATTTCTTTTAGTCTTGCAACTTTCAGTCTCAAATGCAGACATTTTCAGTACAAAATGAGGTCGTCTGACAGTCAAATGGTGTGGAAACCTAACAATGAACAATGACCTCAGTTACAAGGTGAGTACAGGGTGCTTTTAAAAAAAAATAATGTTAATATGATGTCTGGATTTATATTTGATGTGCAAGTTATCAAATAAATTATTGAGTTTAATTCTGAGACTTAAAAGCCAAACTAATTCTACTTAATACCCTGCTCTCTAACTTTTCCTTTCTTACTGCTACAGACAAGCAGAAACAGGTCTTTTCTCCGTCTACTGATCTGTAACACTTCACTCTTGATCATTATCAATCCCAGATCTGAAATGGAAACTGTTAGAACGCCACAGCTGTTCACAAAGGGGACATCATCTAACCACTGTGCCTCTTCCACAGGGAACAAGGTCCTCATTCCCAACCCCTTGGTGAACTCAGCTAACTCTTGTGGATAAGCGGATGAGCATCTGCCAGCCTGGCAGGCTCCCTGGAGGTGGTGAAGCAATGAAGTCGGATGTGCAGTAACAAGGTTTTGTTTTGATGGTGAACCACAGGGTCCATGCAATGTCTTCCCTGGTTATTTTTCTAAGGCCTCACAAACTCAGACCTGTCCTGAGGAGTTTCACTGTGAGGTCCTAGCTGACTCCTGGTCCAGGGGCTCCTGTGTGCAGGGACCCTGCTGGTACTCCCTTCCTGGAGGCCTCTGGTTAGTGTTTGAATCCCAAGCAAGAGCGAGGCTGACAGGAGGAGCAGTTAGAAGTAAAATGTATGAGAGCTGTCATTTCAAATGAGGTGAAGCTCAGCTTCGTGCATCACTGAGGATGCCTCCTCCTCAGGCCAATGTCCCATATGATGACAGCTTATGCTCGTTCTAGAAACAGTGGACCTGTTAGAGGAAACAAGGAAGGAAAACAAAGAGCCCATAGTCGAGGAGAGTGGGGCCTGGAGACCCCGACAGGCTGAGATAGAGCATCTAAACTTGATCTGAGTGGAATCTGGCAGACGTAGACAGGAAAGGTAACAGAAGACCGGAGCCTGTCACAATACTGAAGGACACTCTGCATGGAGCCGACATCACGAGGAGGCTGTGATACTGTGCAGGGAGAGCCAGTTCCACAGGGAGGACATGGGACCAATCCGTCCCCAAACTGTCCCACAAATGAATGAACTGAACGTGGGTCTGGAGAAGTCTGTCTGAACCAATGCCTTCTACCCTGCTCCACAGGCTGTGAAGGTCTTGCTTGCCTCCACCCTGGTCTCTGTCCTGGTGTTGGTCCCCAGAACAGGGCCTTTCCTGGATAAGGCCGGAAACAATGTGGCAAACACTCACCATCAAAATCAGAATCTGTCTCTTTTTTAATTTCAAGAGATATTACTTTAAATTCATGTTCTTGCAGTCCAGATCTGTTCTAAAGTGGACGGTTCATGGCATATTTCATAACACCTCAACGTCACAAGCATACTCTGAGAACAGCTGCATCTGGATTCCAACTGAATGATGATCTTTTCATCCAATCTCTTTTCTTCCTTTAAATAACTTCTTTCAGAAAGGGCGCAAGGTGGAATCTAGCTTCCTCCTATTCTGGCCATTACTCTTGAGGTCAGACACGCTGCCTCACCCAGGGCTCTTAAAGCCAGGCACCCTGTTGTTACAAAGGCTCAGGGAACACAGGTCTTTCACATGGTCTTCTCATGCATCATCTTGTCTTGCACTAACCTTTTCATCAGACCCGCAGCCTGCACACCATCATTGAACATCCCTGCAACTGCTGGCCATTTTCAAAATCAGAATCCCTGGATGGACCAAGGAAACTGTCCTTCCTGCTTCCCAGGGTGTTGACAATGTCCCTCAGTGCAGCTGCAGAAGCGTGAATGGCTGGACAAGTACTCACTATAAGACAGGGCACAGCGAAAGGATGTGCCAGCATTGGCATAGAGAACCCAAAGGGAGACATCATCGGAAACAGGCAATGCACATGCAAATCTTAAATATTAATTCTTCCACTTAAAAAGCAGAAACCCCCATGATCGCATGATGTGTGCCAGCCTGCAGGGTGGACAGGACACCTGGGGGTGCTTGCCCCGGGGAAGGAGATGCAGATACTCTGTGAGATCTCATGTCCACTACTCCACCAAGTCCAATGGCTCCACTGTGGTGCAGGTTAGTGTCTGGTGCAGGATTCCACACTTGCAAGTGAGAATGGAGATGAAATCCTCACAGGCACATGGGCTGGAGTGACAGAGGACTGAGAGAGTCATGGCTCTATCCATAGAGGCTCACATGGTAAAGGCTCAGTGTGAACAGAGCTCCATGCAAAGTACACCTACCGGCAAAACACTGAAAATACAATGTCATGTAGCATACATTATTTATTATCAAAAGATTGTCCTTGTCCTGTGAAAGACACTAGGGGTCCCATTATATTCCCACAAGTCAACAGCTCTTCCTTCCTCTGGAGACACCCAGGACCAAAGGTCTTTGAACCATGAGGCACCATCATGTCCACTAGGATACCTGCATCACCTGTCAGTGTTACATGTAAATGAAATTTACATGAAATGACATTTTGAAAATGTCACTTGTAGGTATTTAAGTTGTTCCCATCACATGGCCTGAGATTTGACCTCATGTATCAGTGCATTCCATAGGCAAAGGTCTATCTGACTTTAAATCTATAGCTCAAAATAGTCACCATTTCGGATTATTTGTATTCAAAGTGCCTTTAAATTTTCTTTAATTGCTCTTCTGAGAAAAGCATATTAAAAAGGAATAAAATTTCTCCACTCCTAAAGCATAGTAACAGATGATAAAACTCTATTAGAACCAGTTAAGATTAAGCATCAAACACTGCTTAGAACTAAAGGATGTGGGCTTAAAACACCATGCAAACTGAAGCCTGAACCCCAAAATGAATTAATCAAATCATCTCATTGCATCCAGTTCTTTTACTGTATAGAAACATAGAAAAAACCTGCATATGAAAGATGATTAGGGAAGGGGAAAGACATGTGAAAAAAAAAATCGTTATTTTTCAATATATTACTTTTTAAAATCATTATACTTAAAAAATCTAAAATTATATTAAAAAGAAATGTATTATGACTAACTGGATTACATTGTAGAAATGCAAGGTTGGTTTGACACACAAAATTAATTGATATAATTAACTAACTACTGACATAATTCACCCTATTAACTGACTACTGGGGGAAGATAAGATCCAAAAACCTAGAAGTAGATGAATAATTCTAACTGTATTTCTGATAAAAACTCTCAGAAAATAGGAATATATGAATCCCCTAAACCTGATAAAGAGAATCTACAAAAATCTACAACTGACATCATATTTTAACCATTTTCCCTCTGTTTAGGACAAAGGCAAGAACGAATGATCTCATCATTTCCTTTAACGTTTTAGTAGAGGTTCTTGCCAATATGAAAAGGAAAAAAATGAAATAAAAGACATCTAGACAGAAAAGTAAGGAATGAAACTTTCATTATTTGTGCTAGATATGATTATAAAGTCCTTCAGAATCTATAAAATGTCACTAGGATTAACAGATGAGTTTATCATATTTGCAGGTATGCCAATTTAGTAGGAAAAAAGGTACTTCTAAGTAACTGTAATAAAGATGGAATTTATAACAAGTGAAAACATATTTCCAATGTAATAAAATATAAGAAATATTTAGCTATATAGTTGATGAAAAATGTATAATACTGTACAGTGAAAACTGCAAACCACTGCTGAGAAAAATTAAACAAGGTTAAAAATGGAGAACTATACCATATTCATGTATCATAGGGTTTAATATTAAGATTGTCAGTTATCTCCAAATATTTCTACACAATCAGTGAAATCAACATAGTAGTTAGCTGGCATGCTGACTTTATAATTTATGTGAAAATACAAAATGCTCAGAATAGCTAAAACACTTTAAAAAAGAAAAAAATGAGTAATTTTAAAATATTTATACTAGCTAATTTCAGTAATTACTATAAAATATCAATAGTACAGCTAGTGGAGCACTGGTGATAAAGTAGAGAACAGAAAGTCAGAACAGAAGAGAGGATCTAGAAATATATCCTCATGTATATGATCAACTGATTTTGAACAAAGTGTAAAGACACTTCAACAAGGAGAGGATAGTCTTTTCAACAAGTGATCCTCCAACCACTGGATATCCATAAGCAGATAAATAAACCTCAATATTTTAAAAGTTTATAAAATTAGATCGTAGAGTTGTGTCATATATAAAAGTTTCAAACTTCTGAAAGAAAACAACTTTTGTAATCACATTAGTAACAAGTTTCTTATGACAGAAAAAAAATTGATGATTTAATCAAAACTAAACACTTTTCAAAATACAGAATTAAGAGAATGAAAATAAAAGCCAAAGATGCACAGGAACATATTTGTAAGTGATATTAATAAGGAAATTGTATGTAGTTCATATAAAGAACATACAAAATGCAATAATAAGATAACAAACACTGTATTAAAAACGAAAATAGCCAGCAATTTTGAGCCAGCACTTCATCAAAGAAGACACACAAATAGTAGGTAGATACACACAATGTGTCTACAGGACTAGCCATTAGGGAGTGGGAATCCAAACCACAGTTTGGCCCCTGCACAGCCATGAGAACTGCCACACAGGGAAGCGCCCAGCACTCACTGTTGGTGGGAATGTAAAGAGTGGAGAAAATTTGGGAAATAACTGTCATTTTCTTAAAATTTAGATGTTCATTATTGCTTTCCTGGACAGACACCTAAGAATGAGAACAAATTCTGGATACTTTCATGAGGATGTCCATATTGTGTTATGTTCATCTGAACTGTGCCAATGCCTTCAGGAGCAGAATGTATCACCAAATCATATTGTAATCCATTCAGACTGAAGCCGAGTAGCACAGTCGAGAGGCTGGAAGTGGAGTTCAGGTGTCGTACAATCAAGCATGGTGCAGAACCTCTTCTGGAAGGCAAACCAGTTTTTCACTGTGAGTGCATGTGGGGAAAGGCCAAGAGGAGAAACATCTTCTCTTCTGACTCTTAAAGTGTACTAATCCCATACAGGAGGGCTTTCCCCTCATGATCTCCTCTGATCCAATACTTCTCAAAGTCCCCACTGTTTAATATCATTATATGTGGAAGTGGTGTTCAATATATGAATTTGGGGGAAGGAACACTTTCAGTCCCTAACACTCATACAGTGAAATATTACTTAACAAAGGAACAAAGTATTGAGAAATACAACAGCATAGATGAAATCATAAGTAATTAGATGGAGTGAAAGAAGTCAGACAATCAGAGCACACACTACATGAGTCCATATAAATGAAACTATAAAATGCAAACCAATCCATAGCTAAAACTGGGGCCATATTTGCCTGGTGTCAGGGTGCAAGGGATGAATGGTAGGGGACTGTAGAGGAATATGAAGGAACTTTTGGGGGTGAGGGATTGATTGGGTGTGTTGTTATGTTCATATGGTCATGCATTAATTTAACAGGTGTCCGTGTCTATATATGTGAAAACATTACATTGAATGCTTTGATACGTGTGAGTTATTGTATGTCATTTATACCTCAATACTACTGTTTAAACCCATTAATTGTAATAAATAATATGTACTGGTCTACTCTATTAAAAATGTAATAAAAATCAGGATCTTTTTCTAAAAATAAAAACAACTGTTAAAATATAGAGGTGACACAGAAAAATCACTATGTATCAGTCAATATAAAGGTATAATTCAGTCATTATTAGTATTTTGAGAACAAAAGGAGACTAAGGAGATGAGACAGAAACAATCTTTTGGCCTGCTGTGGGGAGTGTAGTAAGAATGGTAACTGGGAAAAGAGAAAGATTGAGAAAAGCAGCTAAGCTGGTTTGGGAATACTAAGACATTAAAATAGGGTGAACATTTCTTATAATTGAAAATCCAGGGCAGTGATTTACATAACAATCAAAGGGTTAGAAGAAATTGTCAAAGATGACAAGAGGGAAAAAAGACAGGAAGTGCATGAGTAGGAAGGAAGGGAACTCACTGAACCCAGAGGTATCAGTACATATTTCTGCTGGGTCTGTCCCAACAAGACTTAGTAATATTGCTAATTATTACTTGATAAAATCAACTTAAAAATATTTTAGGAAAGGCTTGCAAACTGAATAAGGAAGGGAGAGAGAGGAGGGTGGGACTAGTGTTTCTGACATGCAAACAGAACTTGATATCAGAACTGTTTGTGTGTCATATAGGAGTCCTATACTTCTCCCCAGCATATACGTGCATAGAAACTACCCATATATTAACACATACCTCTTGAATTCAAAATTAAAGAAGAGGCAAATCACTCTAAAGAATACAATTCTAATTGAAGAGGAAGAAGAGCATGAAGAAAACAAAATATGTAAGTCAGTCAACGTAATCCACCACATCAACAAAGGGAAAAACAAAATCACGTGATCATATCAATAGATGCAGAAAAGAACACTTGACAAGATTTAATATCCATGTATGATAAATGAGGAGAGAAGGAACATACCTCAACATAATAAGGGTCATGTATGACAAACCATCATAGATAATGACAAAAACTGATATCCTTTAGCCTGAGATCTGGAAAAAGACAAGGATGCCCATTATCATCACTACAATTCAACACAGTCCTAAAAGCCCTGGTCAGAGAAATTAGACAAGACAAACAAACAAGCAAACATACAAACAAAAAAATAAACCAAAGACATTAAAGAAATCTAGACTGGAAAATAAGATATAAAACTATCATTATTTTCAAACTACATAATATAATACTTAGAAAAACCTAACGACTCTACCAAAAATCTATAGAAAACAATAAATGAACTGTTTTAATTCATTTGAAATAGTAAAATGGCAGGATACAAAATTGATATATAAAATCTGCAACGTTTCTATATTCAAAAACTGAACCAACGGAGAGAGAAATTAAGAAAGATATCCCATTCACAATCACATCAAAAGGATAAAATACCTATAAATATACTTAACAAGAGAGGAAAGACCTATAAATTGAAAACTCTAAGACATTGTTAAAAGAAACAGAAGACATATAGTATTAGAAATATATTCCATTCTGGTTGCCTGGAAGAATTAGCATTGTTACAATGACCATCTTAACCAAAGCAATTTTAGATTCAATACCATCCCTTTCAAAAGTCCAATGATATTTTTCAAGCAAATAGAACAAATAACATTAAAACACATATGAAATCACAAAAGAACAGTCAGTTACCTCGAGTAAAAAGTATAAATGGAGGAATCATGCTCCTAACTTCAAAATTCAGAGTATTGTCTTGGAATAGAAACAGCCAGACAGATTAACAGAATAAAATTGAGAGTCCAGAAAGAAAGCCATACACATATGGACAGTTAATCTATGATGTGGAACCAAGAGTACAGGATGGAGAAAGGACAGTCTTTTCAAAAAATGGTGTTGAGAAAACTGGACAGCCATATGCAAAAATTTGAAACTTGATTACTCATTGACACCACATACAAAAATTAATTAAAAGTGGATTAAAGACTTAGAAGTAAGTCCTAAAACCATAAAATACATACAAGAAAACATAGATGATATGTTTCTGACATCAACTTCAGATATGTCTTTGGGAAAGTGACACCAATGGCAAGGGAAACAAAAATAAAAACAACTGACTTTATCAACCTTCAAAGCTTCTGTATATTGAAAGAAATCACCACTAAGATGAAAAAGTAATCTTCTCATGTGCAGAAGATATTTACACATCATGCATTGGACAGGGGTTAATATTCAAAACATATAAAGAGTTCAGATATACCTCAACAACAAAAACACCTACAACCAAACTGAAAAAAAGGGGCAGCTCTGAATAGACACCTCTCCAAAGAAGAAACACTGCTTGCCAACAGAAACATTAAGCAATGCTCTACATTACTAAACATAAGAAAAATACAAGCCACAATAAAATATCACCACCCCATCAGTAAGAATGGTGCATACTAAAAAGACTAGAAACAATTTTGGGGGTGGGGTGGAGAAAAAGGAACCCTCCTACACCACTTGTGGGAATGTAAATTGGTGCAACCTCTATGGAAAACAATATGAAGATTCCTCAAAAAATAAAGGTGGATCTATCATTCAATCCAGCAATTTTACTTACAGGTATGTATTCAAAGAATACAGAATCAAAGTATTTTTGCAAGTTAGCTGCAGGCAAAGTTCAAACCCCATTCTTTGTATTGTGCTGAATCCAGAGTAATAAAAAATATAAACATTTGAATGGCTAATCTGTCTTGCATTTGTACTAAAATGTATTAACTTATAACCTAACACAAGTCTTATGAAGCTCTTTGGCAATTCTAAATGCTCATTTCTCCACAAAACAAAACAAAAAAAGTAAAATAGTTCCCTTCACCTCAAGAAACCGGAGATGATTATATTACTAACCAATGGCAAAGTGATCCGAGTGAGAAATTGTATTTCAGTGATCTACCAAAGTTGGAAAAAAGCATAACATTTAAATAAGAAATCAAATAACTGAATGCCAAATTGCTAAATTCTTACTATAAAACAACTATTTGAACCATAACTTTAAAAAAAGTTTGTATTTTTCCTTAATTTTTTGTTTTAGAACGTCTGCTTCCAGAGAAGCATAAAACACAAACACGCTCTTGTTCTACATGACCTCCAAGTTCTCCATGGGGCCAGATGCAGATCACTAAGGATGACCTCTGAGTTATCATTGAGGCTCTGAGCTGGCTTCTGGGAGATGCATTTCCATGCTCCCTGTCTACCCTGCAGAGAGCATGAGTACCATCCTGTGTGTATGTACCCGCCACCCCTCTTTTCTCAGTTCAGCTCACTCTTTGATGAAGATGGACTCACATGCCACCTGCCAGACCCTGGCCAGAAACCCGCTCTGCATGTTCACACATCCCTGTTTTTTGAACCTGTACAACCAAATGCAGTAACCATTTTGTTGATCTTGTCTGCTAATTCTATCATCATTGTATGTTCTGACTTGGATTCTGGCCACTGAGTTCTCTTCTGGGTTGCATTTGCTTACTTCTCTGGTGCTGGACCATTTTTCATCAACACCAGACATTTTACATTTTATCCTGGGCCTGCCGGATAGTTTTGCTTTCCTTCTAATTTCCTGATTTTTGTTTTGAGACCTAGTTTATTACTCTGAACATATGATCCTTTCTGTTCTCGCTTTTAAGACGCATTATTCAGGTCTCTCATGGAGGGAGGTGATTCTCAGGACTGTCTTCAAAGGTTCCTTGTCCATTTCTGGAGACCCTGTAGGTTGTCATTATTTGGTGCCTGGTGAATGGGGCTCCACAATCAGGGCCTGAGGAGCCAACAGATGTGAGCAGGAAACCTTCATGGCTTTCTACTTTCAATTCCATGCAGACTGCCGTGCACGTGAAGCACTAACATATGTGGGTCTTCTAGTCCATCACAGCCATGTACGAGCAACTGTACAAAGAGGGTCTTGTTCTGTCATTGTTATGGAAAAGATACCTGAACTAATCAAAACCACATGGCTTCCTCATGTCACTTCTTAAACCCACCTTTGGGACCTCTGTGAGGCCTCATGCTGTCCACAACAGGAGACAGTCTTCCCCAAAGAGTATTCTGGAATATTTATAGGGATCGTGACCTGATGTAATAAAAACTGGGAAGAAGATGCAGTTCAGAAAGAAACATTTGGGTCTTAGTCACTTGGAGAAACCCAGATAAGGTCACTCAATGCCCATATTTTCTTTCACGTCAACAGAACTTCCTGTGATCGAAATTCAAATGACAAGAGCAACCGTCCAGTGGAAGTGAAGGTATTATTTGACAAGTGCTTTATTCTTGAACAATGTTGCCTGAACTATTTTTACTTGCCAAGTAGCTATTGCTCTGTTTCCTAAATTTCACTCGAAAGATGATGTTCACTATTCGCTAAAGAACCAGTGTTTATTTCTATTTTTTGCACACAAAAATATTTCTATTTTTCGTTAGCTCTGAGGAGGTGACCTACTCAGGATCAGTGAAGACAAACAGAAATCAAGAGAGTTGCTGTGTTCAGGGTCTCTTCAGATATGCATTTTTAATTCATGAAGTTAATATTTCAAAATTTCATTTACAAATGAAATTTTTTATACTCATAACTTATATGAGGAGAAACTCAATTTGTGAACTAAATATCACATGTTGTCTAAAGGGAGAATTGAGGTAAGAAATCACACTACTGTTACTAGACTGTTGGTGGTAAACTTTATGTATTATATACAGATGTGGATTTTTGATGAGCCTCACTTGAAACCTCTATATTGGTTCGGTACAATGCTTTTTCAATAGCATTTAAAAATTAAAATATATTAATGCTGCTATTAATACTTTAATAAGATGAAAGCTCATTGAAGGCAGCATCATTTCTCACTGGTTTCTAATTTTTGTTTGGGAGTTAGAAAAATGAACTACACCCTTTCTCTCCATGTTTCTGCTCCTCCCTTGCCTTCTAATCAAAGAATTTACTGAATTTTATGTTTCTCATACATATGAAGACAAAAAAGTGGCACGTTTTGAAAAGAGAAAAGAGCGTTACAAGACCACATTTACAATAAACTTGAATTCTCAGGTTAAATGGACAAGCCCTGTTAACATTTTTCCAAAACGATGCCAAGAAGAAATAAAAAATGAATAGTCCCAGACAATTAAGGACAACACAGCAGACCAAAACCAATATCCACAAATAAAACATCAAGGGGAAAATATGTGTGTATACCTTTGAACAGTATATTTATATAGTTTGTTTCCAAATTTTATAAAGGGGTTTTGAAGTGCAAGTAGTCACCAGTGACTTGCTTTTCTTACTCAGTGTGTTTCTGTGACTTTGTAAAATTGCTGTACATATCTGTCATCATTCCTTACCACTGCTATACTCAGTTAATAATTATAAACAACTCAGATCTATCCTTTACTTCATGTATGGATATGTGGGTTATTTCCAGTGATTTCAGCTAAGAAATGAGTGTTGCTAAGAACATTCTGCACAGTCTCATTTATGGTGGAATGGAATTATTGGGGCCTGAAATACATTCCTATCCATAAATATAACACAGCGTCTTCTCCAAAATAAATGTGCCCATTTATTTTCCAGCAGCAACATTTGAGGATAGGGTCATTCAGCATTCTGGCCAATGTCTAGTATTGACAGAGGGAATTTCTGCTTGTGTAATGGGTCTAGAATATTATCGCATTATGACCTGCATTTCTTTTCCCCCACATATTATTGAAGTTGAAATTCATATTCCATTCTTCTACCAATCCCTACTTATCGCTTTTGTCAGTTCTACATTGGTAATAAATCTCTTATTTCCACATGGATATCAACTGTATTCAGCTGTTCCAGGGCTGCTCTCTGCCCTCCTCTGTGGTGTCCGATGCAGGAATGTGTCCCCAGTCAGGTGTCCATGATGGGTGGTTATGCCTCTCGGCTCATTGCTGTTCTGCATGTCTGTTTTTCCTGCCTGAATCAACTCCATACTAGGTCAATGCCTACAATTTATATTAGAGTTTAATAACTACCAAAGTTTCTTTCTTTCTTTTTATGGATTCATGGCTATGCTTGAGATATTTCCTGAGTATTTCAAAATTTGCCTGTAAAGTTCTTGGAAAAATTCTGCTGTCAGTTGACATCTTGGTATCTTTAATTTGGAGTCAGCTTCAAAAACTGATATCCTTATATGTTATCTTCCTGTACAAGAATGTAGTAAAAAATATCCATTTATTTAGGACCTACAGTTTTAAAATGTTTCATAATTTAATCTGTAAATCTTTTATCATCTTTTGTGATATGTCCTAGGCATATTATTTTTAAAGTATTTTTCCACCGGTATTTACTGCCATATAAAATACAGTTTTACACAGTGAACCTATATTCAAAAAGTTTATTACATTCTATGAGTTATTCTAATGATGCTTTCTAACTTAGGTAGAAATTATCTATAAAGATATTAGTGCTCAGTGTTTTCTTTGTAGTTTTTTATTTTGGTCTAATGCGTTGTATTTAATTGTTTGGGACTATACATTTTCCCTTTCTTCATGAGATAGTTTAAGAAACACATTGCAAAGGAATTAGCCCATTCAATTTGAGATTTCAAATATATTGGCATAAATGTAGTCTTATTTTTTGTTCTCTTTTCAAAATGTGTCATGTTTTATTTCTAACAATTCACATTTATACATTATCTCTTCTGGATTGGTTTTGTTACAGTTTTATTTCATTAGCATTTTCTGAAAGTGAATTTTTGAAGGTATTAATGTAATCTTTTGAATCTCTTTATATTTAGTAGCATTTATTATTATTATTACCTATATTCTCCCACATTCTTTAAATATATTCTGCAGTCATTCAATCAATATTTTAAATTATGTGGTGACTCACAACTTTTCAACTTTTCTATCACTAAGTGTTAAGGACCCTGCATTCTTCTGAAAGTATTTCTTCAACTTTCTTCAGTTAACTTTGACACTTGACTTAATTATTTAACATCACTTAAAAGAATTTTAGGTTCTTAGGTTCAGGGCCCATTGCTAGGATGAAGGTTTAGTCCTATTTTAGTTTTTAAATATTTGCCCTAGATTTCAGGGTAATTTAATGTTCACTGTATCCTAACCATTCTAACTTTAGAATCTCCTCAAATTGGGTAATTCTTATGTTTTCTTATACTCAGAAATATCTCTAAAGCTATTGTACATCTTACTGACAATGTACTTATGTAACAATTATATGGTAACAGAGTGAGAGTCTTCAAAAAAATCTTATTTGCCCTCTGCTACGACGCTCTGAGTTACAGAGATTTTTTTTTTTAATTTCTAATGCAGGAAGGAGAAGATGTGAGCACAGCTCAGAATGTGATTACTCTATCTGTCAAGGAGGATCATTGTCAATTTTACGTTTCAGTTGACTCTGAGCTTGCTCATAGGGCTCAATCACCTCTAAGATTATAGAACATATATGTATATACTCTGTATAGAAAGAGCAACATGAGGTACACAGAGGGTGGAGAGGTAGAGAGTCAGCAGAGTTACTCAGTCTAACACAGTTTTGAACAGCTTTGAAAGGCTATTAAGAACTTTGCAAATGATTCTACAGGTATTCAGCATATATAGAAAAAAGTTGATAGACAATAGCATCATTTATTTTGTATTTTAGAAATATTATTCTGGCAGCTATGAGCTAAGTTCACAAGGTAGGGAATGGAGCAGATAAGCTCGGTGGCATTTGTAGTAAATGTCTGGGAACTGTGAATACAATAGTAAAATAACTAGTTTGGAAGAATGATTTTACACATGCATACACATATGTTCATAGTCATATTACAAAGAGAAGCCACAATGATTACTGAACATGCAGATTAGGTATAAAAAATAAGCATAAGCAGATCTAGAATATTCCCCCCTGTAGATGGTTGCGTGGGTGTCCTCACTGAGCCGGACTCGGAAAGGAGCAGGCAATTTTCAGTGCGAAAATATTAAATTCATAATGTGTGCAAAAAGTCTATTAAGAGATGCTCAATAGATATCTGAGAAAGTGGATTGATTTCTTAAAATGAAATTCTAAATGGAAAAAAAATAAAAGAACTAGAGATAACAATCTGAAAGTAACTGGTGAAAAGAAGCCACGACGCGGCCCTGGTACTTGTTAGAAAGAACCTGGAAACGGATACTGGGGGCTCTATCTCTATAGTCTTCAGAGAGTGGAGGAGACTGAAAAAGAGAGATGGGAACAAAAGGAAAGTTACAAGAGAACAGCATCATAGAAAATTAGGAAGTGTATTTCAAAAGGCATAACCAAAAGTGGAGACGCTGTAGGGAGAGGGCTGATGCTCTGTGCGAAGAGAGGATATTAACACAGCGCTGGAGACTAGGGGGCCCTGTGGACAAGTTGCATGACCTGGGGTGTGATAAGAGGGAAAACACAGGCATAGCAGGTTCAGAGATGACAGTTCAAAAAGCCTAACAGAAATAGGTTTTATCTTTCAGAAGCTATTGTAGAAAAATGAACATAGCCAGAGTTGGAGAAGGAGAGAGTATCACGAGGAGGCAGTTCAGGACTGGAAGGACTGGAACCATTTGCAGATGGAATTGGAGGAACTGTGCTGAGAAAGATGAGAGATACAGAAGAAAGGGCAACCGATCAAGAAAAACCCTTTGAAGTGGAGGAGAGCTGGAGGCAGGGGAAAGACACAGGAGTGTCACCTAGGCAGGCAGGATGCTCTGCAAATGTCAGGGGGTGGGAAGCCAGGGAGGCACGGTTCTGAGCTGCTGAGAGCAGGGTGTGAAGTCATCCTGGGAGTGAGGAGGTTGGGAGGAACAGAGCCGAGGCAGGGCAGCGATGTGCTCAGGGACTGAGGAGGTGGCTGTAAGCCGGAAACAGCCAGCAAATCTGCCTCAGGATTTATGTTTGTTTGTTGACAAGTAAAGTGAATTTAGACACTTTCTCTTACTTTTTCTTCTTGATTAAACAAAATGAAGACATAATTTTTAAAGATTTAAAACACATTGATTTCCCTAGTAGACACAACAGATTTTACAGCTTTATTATGCCAAAGGAGTCCAATATTCTAACCATAATAAATTTCAGTTATTTGTCTCTAAAATGTAGCCTCGCTGGGTTCACAGTGCAAAGGGCCTACAAGGGACTAATATGGGTCAACCAACTGGACTCACAGGCCATGAACATGGCCTTTAAAGGATACAAGCTACTGAAGTTCCTCATACGAAAGATGTCCCGGTCCGCTGGTGTCTGCAAAGGGGTTTCCCTGCAGCTAAAATCCTACCCAAGAAAATTTCAGGCCCAAAGGGCACCACTGGTGAATTTTCATGAGTGTTAAAGAAACAGTATCCATTCTACACAAATACTTCCAGGAAGTTGAAAGGAAATAAATGCTGTTCAGTTGTTTCTGTGAGATCCACATTTGTCCTCTTACCAAAACCAAATAGGGACAAAAAGGTCATAAACCACAGTCCTCATGAGCAAAGATGCAAACATTAGTAAGTTTAAAAACAATGATAAGAAACTGATAATATGTCCTTATTGATTATAACCTTTATGCTGTTAAATATTGATTCAAGAGAAATGAAAGCAGGGTTCATAAAGTTACTCACAAACATTGAAGCAGCTTTAGTTGTTATATTTAACAACAGACCACAATGTCAATGGGTGTCAACAGGAAAATGAGCTGTGACAACCCTGTAATGGTGAATCAGATCAATTGGGAAAGTGGCATATTGGTCTGTAGACTGATAACAGATTCAGTGACAAGGACTGAGCTATTAATACACACTACAACACAGATGCATCTCAAAGTAATTATGCAAAGTGTCAGCAGGTGACAAAAAGACTACCTACTGTGTGAGTTTGTTTATAGTGGGTACTAGAAAATGCCCAGTAAGCTCAGGTGACAGAAGTCAGTCCTCTGTGGGACCAAGTGGAAGACATGGGAGGAGGGAGCTAAAAGAAAAGGAGCAAATATTCCAGTGATGCTCTGTTGATAGGTTGATGCCTATGTCAAAACTTATCAAATTATGTACTTAAATAAGTAAAGTGAATTTTCTGTCAATGACTCTTCAAAAAAGATGCTTAAAAATATGAAACATAAAGAATATCAAAAACAATAGTTGCTTTCTTTCTGAAGTCCCTTTCTTTCTAACTTTGGAGGCAGAGGCACTGTTTTGGGTGCCCCGGGGCTCTGGAGACAGAGTGTGCTCCTTAAAGCAGGGGCCGATAGGATGGCGTGGACCGTGTGTGGGCCCCAGAGTGGTTCTGCTGACTCGGAATGTGTCCTTCCTTCCTTCTGGGCCCAGAAAGTTGCCCCCAGGCCTCAGCCTCCAGAGCTGGAATCCTGTGTTTTCCCCATGTGAGCAGATGTGGCCACAGGAGTTCCCTCCTCACCCTGTGGGCTCACCTCTGCTCCTGATATTTCTTGAGAGCACCTGGATTTCATCACCTGATACCCTTTCTCACTCTGAGAGTCTTGAAGCGACTGGGGTGGCACATTATCTCCAGCTCAGTCCCCATGAGGAGTGAATAGTTAGGCTTTCACATCATCTCGCTCCCTCTGTCTCAGGATCAGCAGCCAAGGAGACTAGTGGGAACCCTTTGCCATTCTGCATGGGAAGCCCTTGGTTGAACTCACCAGGAAGTAAATGAGTTCCCACCTCATAGATGGGTTCCCACCTTGTGGCTTCTCCACATGTGAGGGGGGCTTCCTTGTGGCACAGGACTCTCAGAATGGCCAAGCTCCCTTGGTGGCAGTTGTCTCAACAGAGAGAATGTTCCAGAGGCAGGGATTGGAAGGTACCATTTTATTAAGGCTTGGGCCTAGTAATGCCACAGAATGACCCCACATTTTATACCTATCAAGCAGAGTTCCCCACTTACCAGGAGGGGAACAGGTCCCTTGCCATGCTGCAAGCCTCACGTGTTCTCTCTACAGCACAAATGCCAGTGTCCCCATCCATCCCCTCATGACAGCTCCATATGGAGGCCTCAGGAGCCTCTGCACTGTCACCACTCAAACTCACTCCTCCGCCAGTCCCCAGGAGGAGCAAGGGGCTCTGTGACCTCCCAGAACTGGAGGTGATCGCTGACACACCTCACACACACGCCATGCCATGCATCCTCGAGGCCTCATGACCTCTTTGCATACATGTCACTATGTGCTATTTTTAATCCAGTAAGCATCAATTCTGTAGCTGGGATTTCTTGAGAATAATTTCTCATTTATATTTGAAAAGAATTGTGAGACATTTCACAAATCAGAAGTTTACAAATCAGAAGCCAGAAAATACCTACACATTCCTCCCCTCTACTTTAATTAAAAACTGCATCATTTTAATGTCTTAAAAGCCATAAGAATAAAAAAAATGTAGGAGGAAGAAAACATGGTTTCCTATAAAAGAACAGGTGACCACTGTCATCTGCTGGACAAGGAAAGCACAGTGTGTAAGCTGGGTGTTGAGGCCTCAGATCCTGCTTGCTAGTCATGCCCAGGTTCTGAGCCTCACCCTCATGGCTGCAGGGACCTGGATCAAAAGCAGGACCTCCATTTCATTCTCCCTTTAGCCCTTTAGCCAAGTTTTTTCCATTTTATGGCTGCAGTTCATTTTTCCCCCTTTGGTTTTAGGAATGGATTGAACTAGATTCACCTCTGACTATGGAGGGGAGAGGGGTCCCTTACAATTTAACTTTAATCTATCAGCTCACACACTGTGATCTATGACATGTGAAGTCACTCTCTGAATGTCTACTGAGGGAAGTGGGTGGGCTAGGAATGTTTGAATAATTAGCACTGAAAGTCAGAAATACATTTATTCATTTTCATCACTTGTTTGAACAAATATAGTCTATTAGGCACATTACTGTAAAAAGATAAATAAATCATAGTCTCTATCCTTAAGAGCTTCCATGGAAAAGTGTGGCATTTGATCCTGTTTACACATGATAACATATGTGAGTTTCAACAAGAAGTATTGAGGTAGAGATTACTACCACTCTTTTAATTTAAAATATGAGAACATGTAGGCCCAGAAAGGGTCATTGCTTTGTGCAGATGACTAAGTGTTAAGTGGAAGGGCCTGCACTGGGACCCCCAATTTCTCTATCCACGGCCCTTCTGTGGACAGTGTTCCTGATTCTCCCACCACAGAGGCTGGAAGAGGCTGAGTGGGACCCAGAAACAGCTGTAGTCAGGGGAGTGGAGAAGAGAGAAATGTGCATCAGAGGGCTATTGTGGCAATAGCATGGTGTTGGGAGAAAGGCATTAGGAGAGCCAGTACTACCAGCCTCAGAAATGAAGGCCCAATATCAACCATGGTCCGAATGGGGACATGGCTCCTAAGTGGGTAGTCTTACACAGCCGTCCTGGGGTGATTGAGGGGTGAACATTTGAAAATACCTCGGACAAGTGAAAGCTGGAGTCACAGACACCATTGAAACAGCTGGCCAAAGGGCTGGGGTTGCAGAGACGAGAGGACATGTGAGGGACAGACCTGGAGGACACAGTGCTATGTGAATTAAGCGTGTCAGAAAAGGCCACACACTTCACTCAGAGCATCTTATCAAATTCAGAGGGAGCGGTGTGGTGGGCTGGGGGGGCCAAGCTGGGAGCTGCCCCTCATGGGAATGAAGGCCCATTCCAGAGTCACCAGTTCCGTGTGGTCACCTGAAAATCCACCTATAGGGGGAAGGTCTCATTGTGTTCTAATTCTTACAAGGAACATGTTACAGCAAAGAAGAGGTAAGTGAGTCATAACCTACATTCACCTGTGTGGTATGCTCTCAGTAACTTCCCCTAAAGTTTAAACCCAAAGTACTCTTCATTTCCTTTTTTGTATAAGAAGCATTTCATTTATTTTAGTTAGTTGTTCTTCATGGGTATTCCCCCCACCCCCAACATGAACCCAGGTCCTTGGGATATATGTGGATTACACTCAGCCAGAGGTAGTGGACTCAACAACTACTATACCAGGGTGTGCCCCCTTAATTTCTTTTTCATCTGAAATCACGAAGGTTTAGACAAAAGAGAACAAAGAGATAAAAAGTGGAAGAAGAAAAGAGTGAGGGGAACTTTCACTAGGACAAGGAGGCCCTTGTCAGCTGAGCTGAGCCAGCAGAACAGCTAGGGACCCAGAGGTGAGGAGAGTCACCTGCGGAGGAACAAGCAGAGGACCAGGTTGTCTACTGAGGCAGCCAAGTCATCAGGCCCTGTGCACATCAAGAGGGGAGGATACAGAGTCAAGCTCAGCTATTAACCTGCAGTTCCACACCAGTGTTCAAGTGTAAGATTTCAGAAACCAGTTCCAGAATCCATATTTTGTGCAAAACCAAAACAACACCACGTGATCAGAGAATAGAGAATATTTTTCTTTGGAGGCATGTGAAATCAGAAGGTTCTCTCCTTTAGGTAGAAAGATGGTGGGGAACGTATGTAAGAGCAGGAAGCAAAGCTGCTTTGTCCTGAAATCCATGAATACATTCATCCTTTTCCGACTTGAGGATGATGACCCAACACACTTAATAGCAATGGTTGTAGATGCAGAGAATGAGGAATATGCTATTGCTTCCTACCTCCCTATAATTTGGGAAGAAATTTTCCCAGAGAGTGAAATAAATCTATTAAATCACTGCGCCACAGAAGCTTACACTTTAATAAGAATCCCTTTTAATACTGCTCACTTCTTGGCGTTGCTGAAATTTAAATTTTAATAAGAGAATGTGTAATAAGACAATCCCCAGTCCTTGCCAACTCTTTCAGGACCACCACCTCATTTTCCTCCATACCTGAAATTTTGTAAATTACCACTAATCTACAATGGGTTTTGTAGTTCTATTAAAGGAACACTGAACGTTAGCTATAAAAATAATTACAGGACCACTTGAGCAGAGCTTAAAAGAAAATTACAGTGGTCTTATTAGGAATCAGAAGGAAGCCTTAATGAGAATGAGTCAGAGGACTTAAAAGGAGATTTTAAAATACTCTTTTCCATTTCATGTTTTGGCTGTTTTTCTCTGTGGCTCTCCTTTTCAAAGAAAACTGTGGACTCTAGGTAAAATTTTTTAGCATCCTCACTATAGGACTGGGGAAGAAAAGAAGGTTGCTAGAAACAGGAAAATGTAAAAACTTTCCCCCTGGGATATGTACATTCTCTTAAAGACACTGACATGGCTATATGTGCAGGGGGAAATGAGAAAAGGGCCAAAGATTTGTCTTCTATGAGCCTGAAATACAGCCTTACTTCTAATACAAGTCATCACGAGTCAGGTTAAAAGTTGCAAAGCAACGACAGCATTTTCTGTGTTGAATACTATTATATTTCAGTTATATCTACAGAGTGGTTTGTTTTCATTTTTGTCTTCATCACTAAGATGAAAAATCAAAGAACCTAACTAATTCTGTTATTGATGCATCACAGATATTTGTTTTGTTATTTAAGATTTCCACGCCTTACTTTAATATCCATAAAAGTGAAAAAAGTAGATGTCACTTTATTGCATAAGGATATTGTAAAAGAATTGAAAATATCCTGCACCAAATCAAATTTAGAGTAAATAAGATTGCTAACCATTATTTAGCTCCAATATTATTTGAAAATATTACTTATAGAAGGAAGAAAATTGCAACTCTACTTCACGATGTTGGAAGGTTCAAAATTACCAGAATATCATGTTGTTTGACATAAGAATTTCCAATGCAACTGTCATGAACATAGGTGTAAAAATCTTCAACAAGATATTAGCAAACAATTCAACTATATGTAAAAAGAATTATACCCTACCATTTTATATCCAAGTATGCAAACAAATTTATCTTATATGCAAGGCAAAAATATATGGACATTGTAAAAATATCAGTGGTTGTGGAGAAGATGAATAGGCAGAACAGAAAGAATTTTTAGGGCAGTGAAATTCTGATGATAAAGTTTATAAAAGGGTAGTTCATGTGACTATGCACTACATTTATATTTATATATTCCAGGTATGCAAGACTGGTTCAACATTCAAAAATCAATTAATATAATCTATCACATCAGCAGACTAAGGAATAATCACACGGTCATATGTATATATATATATATATATATATATATACATATACACATATATACATATTTATGTGTGCATATATACATATACATATATTAGAGAGAGATGCAGGAAAAAAAATTGGTATAATTCTACCCATTCATGACAAAAATTCTCAGTGAACAAGGAATGGAAGGGAACTTTTACACTTTGATAACAGCTATGTACAAAGACACACAGCAAACATCATGCTTAATGGTGAGAAACTCAAAGCTTTCCTACAGATTGGGAAGGGAGTCATAAATCTGTCTTTGCTCATAGGTGACATAATCATCTATGTAGAAAATCTGAAAGAATGGACCAAAAATTTAAAAAAAAAACCCACTCCTAGAACTAGTAATCAATTATAATAAGATTGTAGGATTCAAGGCTAATATATAAAGTCAATTGCTTTCCTACACACTAAAAATGAATAAATAGAAATTGAAATTAAAATGCAGTATCATTTATACTGACAACCCTAAAGTTAATGCTTAGGCATCACTCTAACAAGATATGTATACAATCTATTAAAGGAAAGCGACAAAACTATGATGAGCTCTAAGAAGACTATAAATGGAGAGTGGTTCCCATGTCATGAACAGTAAGACTTAATATTGTCAATATTCCAACTTGATCAATTCAATGAAACTCTAAAAAAAAGCCCAGCAAATCATTTTGTGGATATCAACAATGATTTGAAAGTTTATGTGAAGAGATCCAGAGTGGCCGACACAGTATTGAAGGAAAAGTACAAAGTTGGAGGACTGGCACTACTCAACTTCAAGACTTAACAGCAAATCTGCAGCAATCAAGACAGTGGGGTATGGGAGAAAAAACTGATCAAGCAACAGAATAGAGTCTAGAAATAAACCCTCATGCATAGAACCCCAGATCTTTGACAGAAGAGTAAAAGCAATTCAATGGAGCAAAGATGGTCATTTCAACAAATGGTGCTGGAACAACTGGATACACGTGTGAAAAAAAAGAAAAATCTAGACAAGTCCATATACCCTTCACAAAAAGTAATTCATTATGGCACACGGACTTAAATATAAAATGCAAAACAATAAAACTCCTCAAAAACAACGTGAGAGATTGTAGATGACCTTGGGTATGGGGAGGTCTTTTTCCATAAAACAACAAACATGAATCATGAAAGAAATAATTGATTTGCTGAAATGTATTAAAATTTTAAAATTCTGACCTATGAAAGGCAATGTCAGGAGAATTAGAAAACAATCCATAAATAGGGGAAAAAACTTGCAAAAGATACATCTGATAAAACACATTTATCAAAAATATACAAAGAATTCATAAAACTCAGCAAGGAGAAAATTAACAACTCAGTTGAAAAATAAGCCTAAGATCTTAACAGATGCCTCACCAAGAAGCTACATAGACAGCAAATAAGCTTATGAAAAGATGTTCTACATCATATATCTTCATGGAACTGAAAAATCAATAAGATGACACTGCACACCTATTGGAAAGGCCAAATGTGGGACACAGACAACATCGAATGCCAGACTGATGTACAGCAACAGGATTCTCACTGCATGTGGAAACACAGAATGGTGCAGCCGCTTGGAAGACAAATTAGTAGCTTCTTACAAAATTAAACTCTCACTAAATAACACATCGAGTGTGCTCCTTTATATTTACCCAAAGGAGTTGAAAACTTCTGTCCACATGAAAACTTTGCACTGGGATGTTCACAGCAGTTTTCTTCATAATTTCCAAAATTTGGAAGCAACCAGGATATCCTTCCGTAGGTGACTGGTTGAATAAATGAGGGTCTATCTAATGCACATTATTCACCTTGAAAAAGAAATGAGCCTTCAAGTCATGAAAAGGCAGAGCCCAATATTAAATGCAGATTCTTAAGTGAAAGAAGCCAGTCTAAAAGATTACACACTATGAGTACAATTATATGACATTCGGGAAAAGGCAAAACTCTGGAGATGGTAAAAAGACCAGTAGCTGTGGGTGTGGGCATTTTTTGGGCAGTGAAATTCTGGTGAGCAATGTTAATAAAGGGGAAACTATGCACGTGTGTGGGCAGGAGATACATGCAATTTCTCACTTGTGACAATTTCCCTGGTACTCAAAATGCCAGAAGATATCTCCCTCAGTCTTATTGGATTATGATGATGATTTTTTTTCCCTATTCTGTAACGTTGGCTTATCTTTAATTACCTCTTCTGCTCTGCCTCTTCTATCTGCTCTCTAGACAGCAATTTGTTCCCACGGATAAAGTAAGAAATAAAAGAGGAGCCTGGCTTAATATTCGTCTGTGCCGTTTGAGCACAGCACAGCCATCACACACAGAAAAACACCATTTACCACTTGGTGCTCTGCACTTTCTCCTGCTAGCCTGAAATTCTGCACAAATTGGATAATTTATTCAGTAAGGACAGTTGTCTGCTTGAGTTTTAAATATGTAAAGTACTGTGATTTAATTAAACAAATGTGCAACTCATTCTGCATTTAAATACCACTTTTCAAACCCTGCAATTATCAAAGATGTTCTTTCCCCACCTTAAAAGGCTATAGAGTTATGAAATGTACATTGGTGTCTCAATGTACATAAAATTAGATTTCAAATATTTCATCAGTGGAATCCTGAGAATGACTAAGAAACTTAAGTTTCTTACTATAATTAATATTTCACAAAATCACTAATTCTTAAATCCTATAGGACTAGACACAGACTGATACAAAGTTAAAACAATCACATAATTAGCTTTCATTTAAACTGTGTTCATTACAAAGGTAAGAAAAGCCAGCAATTACTTGTTATTCAGATCTTGGTTCTATTTAACAGCAATTGCATATGTTATCTTAATTTGAAGCTGAAGTCCTCTCAAGAATGTCTTATCAATCTTATAATATTATATAACTATTACAGTTGCCTAGGAAAGTGAAAAGGCTACCTCCTTGATAGGGTATTACAAAAGCCTATTAAAGCCATTAGCAGGCTTGCTATCTCTACTGATATACGGAGATAAAGGAGCTTTCTCTTTATCATTTACTTATGGCAGAAACAAAGCTAGAATGTCTTTGTATCATACATATTTTAATGAACTTGTACAGAACAAAAAGAGTGGCAGTTCCTGAAGCTGACAAATCCATTTGTTATGTGTAGCGACAGAAAGACTTATTTATTAGAGCTGCTAAATTTTTTATTAGGTATCTAGATACCTAATCCATATAAATGAGCAAGTTACATTGTCACCCAAACATAATAGGTTATTTGCATCACACTATGAGAGAACAAATGATTTTGAGGATTGTAAGGAACAAAAGTTTCCATAAACTGAACATCCTGTAAAATACTGTCTTAAAATATGTCTATATGTTTCCCAGTGGTTTATTGATAACCATTTAACTTCTAATGCAGGGCATTTTAGAAGCTGTTTTCCTTATGTTGATTACTTTTTTGCCATTAGACTATTTTGCTTAGTAATGTGTTCCAGTGCCCTCTGCTGAAAAATAAGATGAAGTTGCTACTTATTTAATATATAATAGCAAAATGTATTCAAGATAGGATAAAGTATCACTTTAGATGAAATTGATTGGATCAAAGGTCTTGTTTCATGGGTAATAATACAAATAATGCTGGGGTCATAAAGAATTTCATCAAGATGAGCGAAGCTAAACACGTCTCATAAATTATACCATAATAATACAATATAATGAATATTAACATTTCTCCTAACAGATGTAATTCTGTATTCTCTTGGAATTTAATCCTTTTTTTCAGGCACAATTCATCTGCATGGACAGAAAGCAGAACATGTCCTGATCCCATCGGAATGTTTCAGTCAGTTCCAGTACAAACCCTAAATCATCATGCACAAAAATGAAATAGTAAAGTAATTGTCACTGAATTTTCCCATATGGAAAATATGATAAATTATTTTAATCTTTTCAATATAATATTTAAATGCAAGATATAGTTTAGAATATTTAAAACATTGTGAAATAATTTACATGAATGCTAGTCTTAGAAACAGGTTCCCTACCTGTAGTCCATCTTTTAAACAACCTGTATTTTTTTAAACACAATAAGAAACTATAATGTATTCATTTTTCAATAAGATGCCATTTGTAGCTCTTGGTCACATAGGATAATAAGCATAGTAAGATGTTACAAGTTACAAATAGGTCTAAGGTAAAGTTTCTCTTTCTGAGTTTCACCTACCTTCACAGATACAGATATGGATGATGACACAGGTATGGGGATAGGAATTACAGGGATAGGCAGATATAGGGGTAGGGACAGAGTTAGTGATAAAGAGAGATGCACAGATACATAGGGAAGTTGGAGAGTATTTTCCCATAATTCTAACTTGGTAATGCAAGACAAATGTTCTGATCTTCCAGTTTCCCACTTAATCTGATTATTAGAGCCAACTCACTGACATACTTAAGAAATAGTTTAGATGCAGCTGAGTCCAACTCTAAATTAAAAAGAAATCTACATATTTCCACAGAAGCATTGAAATAGGACATTGGTGACATAAATTGTGGAGCGTGGAAGGAAAAAAAGGAGGTAACAACTGTAGGATAATAACCTGCCACCTCAAAAATGCTTGGTTAAAGTCAAAGATTGGGATTCTCAGAAGTCAGGGGTGCAGTGGTGAGGCTCTACAAGAGAGGTGTCCTGTAAGCGCTTGCAGGCAAGCTCTGTGCAGAGCCATCTAAGTTTTTGCTGGTGTTTGAGAGCCAAAGGGCAGAGCAGCACACAAGGGTTTGAAGCCCACATCCCACTGTGCTGACCACTCAGCAAAACTGTGAGCGACACTTCTCCTTGGCAATGAAAGCAAATACAAATGCAGAAACAACACAGGAAAACATTTTTATCATGTGCAGCAATGTGTTTAACGTATTGTACTGAATCTGTCAGAATGACTCCAGCTCAAACTCATAGTCCAGATGTTATCATGTGTAAATACATTGTATGAAATAATGACCCAAGTTTCTACCATGTAATCATAAATGTTATTAAATTATAGCAAACGTGGGGCATCTTTAAAATACAATCAGTGTTATTGTACTATCTTGATTAACTTTGCCTCCATCACAGATTTCTAAAATTGAATCATTTGTTAGACAAGTAAATCTTTTAAAACTGAAAATGCGTATCACTTCCCAGTAGACTAATCTCACTGAGTGAGATGCGCTCTAAATTCTACACAAGTTGAGTTTAATACATAGACAGATAGAAAGATAGATAGATACCCACAAGATTTGACTACTTCTTAGGTGAATGTATTTAAATCATTCTGAGGTTGGCCTTCCCTGGGTCGAGGCTGACCGAGTGTGAGAGGCTTGCTGATATCCTGCCTCACTTGTAGACCCTGATCTCGCTGCTGGGATGTATGCACCAGGGTATGATTCGACACATACTTCTAGTTGTAGCTCCCGATGCTTGGAACCTCCATGCAGCCCCTAAAAGAAAAGTTTCACCATGAGTTTAGCTTCCTCTGTAGTTTGTATGGTGTAAGGAACATACTTCCTAAGAAGATTCACTTGGACTATCTGTGACATACACCCAAGTAAATAAAAAGTTCACATCACACATCTCGCTGTCGAACTTCATGATTGTGGTTATGTGTGTCCCTGGGACACTGAAGATCGAGACTCTACACTCAAAAGTCTATCTGATTCTCCCCTGGAGATTGCTCAGTGTGCTGCCTACCTCTTTATTCAACCACCTTTGCTTGTAAGATAGCGTTAGACTTCGATTAATCTGTCTGTCTGGTGTCCTAACAAAATTTTATTCTCTTACCTCTTTACTAGATCATAGATGAGAGGACGTCAGATAATCTCTTGTACAAATGTGTAGTCCAGATTAACTTTCAGAATAAAAAGGGGCCTCCAAGATTTCAAAAATCCAACTCTTCTCTTCCACATGCCCATTTTATGACTGAAGTGTAAATCTCTCTAATCTCATATGTTGTGGGAGATCTTGGATGCAGGTCTTTTATTCTACTAATCTTTTACCAAAATGAACACAAGTGATCAATAAATTCTTGCTGAGGTTATGGGTGAACTCATGAATAATGACATCAATGAAATCATGAAAGAACAAGATATGACCTCCCAAACTCAGACAAAGAAATTGAGTTCCCATAGAGACAGGATAGTATCATACATGACCCCATCAGCAGCTCCTGTTCAATCATATACCAACTTTAAAATCCACAGCACAGATTATTCAACCTGAATATCAAAGTGGTCCTCCAGTTTTAGATGACAGTATTTCTTGAACTTGATATAAAATATTGTGCTTTGTACTTTTGTAATCTTTCAGTCAGCCTGCCTACTTGTTAGCTGAAGAAAGTCTAGTGATGTGTCAAAGTCAAATCACTCAAAATATATTACATACTTACCTTATTCCTATTTTTTCTTTTGTGTACAGTGCTACATGATTTTCAGGATATTGAATTCACACCACAGTCTGCGTACATCTCACACCACCTCCACCATCAGAGCTCAATTCCTGTCACCACCTTGTGCCCATTCCTTCCCTCCTATGTTCCACGATTCCCTGCAGCCACAGTCTTGTATCCCGTGAATTTTGTTGAGATCTGTCTGCTTTGTTTCTTGAAATTCTACATATGAGTGAAACCATTTTGTACTTTCTTTTTCTTTATGGCTTATCTCACATAACATGATTCCTTCCAGTTCCATCCAGGGTGTTGCAAAGTGCACAGTTCCATCTTTCTTAGCAGCTCCATTAAGTATGCACACCACAATTTCTTCATCTGGCCATCTGTTGATGGGCATTTAAGCTGTTTCTATGTCTTGGCTATTGTGAACTATGTTGTTATGAATATAGGAGTGCAGCTCATTTTCCTGATTAGAGACATTTTCTCCTCTGGGTATATGTCCAGGAGTGGGATTGCTGGATTAAATGGTGGCTCCATATTTCTTTCTTTCAGAATAGTCAACTGCTTTCTAAAGAGGTTGCACCTATTTAAATTTCCAACTACAGTGCGGGAGGGTTCATTTTTCTCCACACATCCCGCTGACACCTGCTCTTTCAAGTCTTTTTAATACAGTCCAGTCTCACCGGATAGAGTGAGGTGCTATCTCATTGTGCTTTTTATTTGCATTTCTAAGATGGCGAGTGATGTAGACATTTTTATCATGTGTCTGCAGGCCATCTGTATACATATTCTTTGATGCATTATTAAAATAATGACACTTCTACTGAAACTGTTAGGTTTTTGGTATAAATATATAGGTACATGGATGTTTAAAAGCTGTAGTTCCTTTCCTGAAGGGAAACCACTATACCATTTTTCAGCTAAAAATTCATAAGTACATAATAAAGAATAGATACAAATTCACAAAATTTCAGCCTGTTATATTTCATGTTGAGAGACCCATATGATAATGAAAGAAATACTTTCGAGCACATTCTTATATATAGCAGGTGCTCAGTATACTTTGTTATCAGAATGGACAATGTTAGTATTTCTAAATTGTTTTTATCAATATTATATGCCCTATTTCTTAAACAAAGGTTGCATTTTTACATACAACATCACTAATTGAATAAATATCACTTGAAATAGTGAGGCTTTTTGTTGTTAGTGATGGGCTAGTTAGCATGAATCCTCTCATGAAAGCTTTAAAAATTCTTCATTCAACATTGTTAAAACATGTTTAAAACTCAGGGAGATAACAGGATAAAAAAAAGCCCAACATGTAAGCGAAATCAAGACCCTATGGTAATAGTGAGAACTGCAGAGCACCAAAGCTGAGCTTGACCCGAACAGAACCAACCCTTGGATTCTGGCAGCAGAAGTGAACTTCACCAGAGAGGAAGGGGTGGAGGTGGGAGCCAAAGGCAGTGGAATCCACTGGACAGCTGGAGAGACTGTTAGCAGTGGGTGTGCTGTTGATCATATATTTGATGAAGAGTGAACTTGCACACCTAAACTCACATATTAAATCAAAGTTACCTCAATTAAAAATTTAAAAAAAAAAAAAAAAAAAAAAAAAGACTGCCCAGGGATTTCCTCCTCCAGGAAGGACATTTGAACTGAAACAGCACTACAAAGAGACAAGCTGGTGAAGATAAGGGGCAGGACAGAAGTAGGTGCTTGGAACTGGGAACTGGATCGCCATGATAGTGAGTATGGCAGAGAGGAAAGGATGTGTGAGTGGTGGAGATGGGAAAACTTAGGGCACAGCACATTTATGTAGGAGAAAAGGACCAGAGAAGGAGGTGGTGTCCCTCACTTAGTAGGGCAAGATCTGAGCAAAAAGATGAGGAATTCATGAAATTGCTCTGTGTAAGAAGGCAGAACAACTAACAGCAAGATGCCAATCCTAAGGTAAACAGACATTTATCTACATAGTTCGGAAAAACTGTAACTCTTCTACGAGGCCATCACTTCTCTGGGGACAGAACCTTTCTCATTCATTTTTCTATTTTTGATTCAGTCTTCTCCTTACTCCTTCTGTGGCCCCCAAAATACCTACAATTGATTAAAGACTTCACAGAACAACTCTTATTCAACATCTGCACAGGCTCTTTGTGAAGGGGGACACATGATACAAGAACTGTGGAATGCACAGAGGGGAATGTGTGTGCCCAGGACACAGGATGGTAGAGGCCTTCCCGGCCACACCACACAGACAGCACATGTCAGACCAACACTGAACACCTGAGGATTATTTTTGAGGGGCTCGGGATAGTGAGAGAGTCTCCAGAAATCTTTGTCCAAGTATAACCTCTGTCTGGGCTTCTCTTTTAATTACAGCTTGCATATTTTCCAGACTCATCAATGAGGATGGAGAGACAATCACAGAACTGGTCAGAGCTGCACACACAGCACACCGGGCTGGAAATTAGCAGTGGCAAAGATAATTAACAGATAATGTCAATGCAATGAAGTGTTGTCGCAGGATAATGATCTCCTGCTGCTATATAAATGTTGAAGGGAAGCCCATTTTTCAAAAACAAATGTCAAAGTTGAGACAGGAATTTTTATCCCATAAAATAATAACCTTTAAACAATGTTCTATTGCAAGAATATATTTCTGAAATTTTAGAACATGCTCTGAAAAAGTACTAGAAAAAGTAATTATTTTACAATAGGAGGCTCTAATTGTGTCCTATCAGTTATTTGTTATATCAAATATCACCATTATTTGACCTTATCAGAATCTGGCATTTTCATTTTAACAATTTAGAAATGCATACTCTATTGTGTTTTCAATACAACTAGTTAACAGTTACTTCTTATACAGATATCCTGTGTAAATTCTATGTGAATATAATGATTAGTATCTGAAAATCTAAATAGCATTATGTATTAAGTATCTTATTGATAATGTTTTTAAATTCACTAAATCTTTTGTCTAACTAAGTATTGTAGTTAATATGCTTATTTTTAAAGCTTACCTTTTTCTCTAAGGAACATATCTTTTTAATTCTCAGGGGATTGGAGGTCACTTTGCAAACACAGATGGATTATTTCATAAAACAGGTATATTGGAGGCTGTTGCCATAGTTAGAAAATTCCACATAACCTATTTTATCTAAATTTGCTTTATTGAAATAATTTTGTGGCATTATCAATATATTACTTTTTAGCCGAAAGTCCCCTGTGTGCCCCACTATGCAATAATGAAATAATAAGTTTTGTATGTACTTCTCTTTGGCCAGCTAGTTCAGTGTTAAGCTTTGTTATAACAAAGTACAAAAAGCTGGAGGAATCCAATAGAAAAAGATGGTCTTCTCTTGTCTTTTCAAACATTTCTGATGTAAACTCTCAATACGGTTATGACAGATCTCTTGTTCTTATTTGCATCTTTCTCCATCTCTTATAAGTAGCATATAGTGATTTATTTTAAAAAAATCTATTCTGCCAATCTTGACTTGGAATTGGTGTTTAATTCATTTAAATATAAGGTTAGTTATAAGTAAGGACTTAGTTCTTTTTCCATTTTGTTATTTGCTTTCCATAGGTCCTGATTTTTATTGTCTCTCAATTCCATTTAACACAGCTTTCTTTTTCTACTTATTTCTAAGTTTACCATTTTTATTTTTGATTTGCTTTTCTACATACTTTTAGAAATTTTCTTAGTGGTTTCCCTGGGGGCTACAGTAAGTAAGATAAATACCTGAGAGGCTAGTTTGAACAAATACCAACTTAGTTTCAGGAGCATTCAAAAACCCTGATTCTATATAGTTCTAGTCCCCTTTATGTTATCAGTGTCAAACATTACATCTTCATACATTGATTGATGATGCTAAAGACTTCTAAGTATTGTTTTATGCATTTACCTTTCAAATCACATATATACATATATACATATTTGTGTGTGTGTCATATACATAGGTGTCACAAAACAAAATAAGACCTTCTTTATATTTATGCATGTAATCAACTTTACTAGAGTTCTCTGTATGCCTTCAACATTTTCATTGCTTCAATACTTTGTAATAGCTTTTTATTTACCATAAAGGACTCCCTTTAACATTTCTTGTAGGTCAAGTCTACATTGTTTGTTTCTCCATGAAAGTCTTAATTTCTCTTTCAATTTTGAAGGATAGTTTCACCAGACATAACATTCTTGATTGACTGGTGCTTGCCCCAGCAATTGCAAGATGTCAGACCACTACCTACAAATTTCTAATGAAAATTCTTGAGTAATCTTAGTGAGGGTCTCCTGTAGGTGATGAGTCACTTCTCTCTTGTTACTTTCAAGATTCTCTGGTTTTGACTTTTGATAGATTGGTTATAATATGCCTTAATGTGAATATCTGAGTTTACACTACTTGGTGTTTGACAAATTACTTGGACTTGTAGGTCTAATTTTTCATCATCAGATTTTTGAGAATTTTTCAATCACTATTTCTTTACATGTTCTTTCTTCCTCTTCAGGTCTCTCTTCTCCTTCTGGGGTTCACATATGCTATTTGAACAACAGTCTATGTTAGTACAATAGTGCCCCAGAAATGACTTAGGCTCTGTTCATTATACTTGGCTTTTTTCCATTCTACTCCTTAGAATAGATCATTTCAGTTGTTCTATTTTTGAGCTTCTTAATTCTTATTTCTGCCTATTCAAACACACATTTATCCCCATTAGTGAACATTTCATTTCAACTATTAAATTCTTTCAGTTCCAAATTTCTATCTGCTTTCTTTTTATAATTTATATGCCCTTATGAATATTCTCTACTTCATGAGATACCATCCTCCTGGTTTCATTTAGTTCTCTGTCCAAAGATTTTTGTTTTTTGTTTGTTTAGCTCTTCGAGAATATTGAACACAGGTTTTTTGCTTTGTTTTGCTTTCAGGTTTTTGTTCATTTGTTTGTTTTTAAAACACTTTTGTTAACTAAGTCCAACATCTGGGTTCTTCAGTGATGGTTTCTGTCCATTTCTCCTACTATCTCCCAACTCCCCAGTGAAGGAGTCATACTTTTTTGCTTCTTTGTATGCTTACTTGGAACTTGGAATTTGATAACTTGACATTTGGGATATTATAATGTGGAAATACTAGAAATTGAATTCTTCCCTGTCCCCGAGAGTCACTGTTCCAGTCTGTTAAGAGCCACAGCCATCTGTAGTATAGGGATTGCTCCAGGTGATTTTAACACATGATTCTTTTCCTTGGGTGTAATCACTGAATTCTCTGTCCCATAATCTCAGCATTCAGTTACTTGAGAGAGATTTAAAATTTAGAAGATTGTTCCTTTATGAAGTGCTTCTCTAACTATTTAGGAGTTTGTTTTTTTTACGATTTGAGAGTTCTGCAAAAGTTTATTCTCTAAGTTTTTGCCAGCTAAACAGTAGTTTTTATGCACAAAGCTCCCTACTCTGTCATTTTTAATTTTTAAAAGCATTTTTAAATGTTACACAAAAAGTGTGACAAATTATTAAGACAATTCGTGAACTACAAATGAAAATACTTCTTACTTGTATTCATAACTCAATATGAACATATTCCCTAGAGGATTTAGAATAAGCTTTACTAAGTATTGGCTCTTAGAATGTAATCACACTATTTTCCATGCTTACCTTTTAACAAGAGCCACTATGTTTTAAAAAAATCTATTCAGTAGAATTTATAAGTACTAAGATTGCTTAAGCAGGTGTCTTTTCAGGATCTTGTGTGTTTTACTATATTTCATTGAAATTCAAGGACAGCACATTCAAGAAATACTTAATTATATAAATGTTGTAAGAAATTATTAAAATGCTTACCATATTCAAATATTAATTAGAAACTTGCATACATGGAGTAAACAAAATGTTGGCCATGCCCTAATATTCATATTACAAAAATTATAAGACATGCGACACACTGCCCATGTTTGAGTTTTATTTTCTACAACAAACTAAAATCACAATGCAAAAATGATACTGAACATGTTAAAAATGAGAACATTCAGAATAGGAGTGCTTCTTTTATTTGGTATCTCTGCACAACTGGTTTTGATGTTCTTCCAGGATTTGGCTGATGGGAAATAAGCATCTGTATTTGTTCTCAAAAATGCTGCTTATTCCTTTCCTCCAGGGAAGCCAGTGAACAGCTGACTCGAGAAAACAATCTGGGCTGAGCCATTTGTACAACCACAGACAGGAATAGAAATTCATTAAAAAATAACAGCATAGCTCCCCCAAACCAGAATTGAGCGTCGTAGGGCACCCCAAAGTCCTTCAGCAAAGCTGGAAACCAGGATAAAGTGAAAGCTTGCAAGCTTGGGAGAGGTACTGAAGGACGTCCAAGTTCAAGTGTGGCAAAGGGCATCTAATGAAATGGGTCTGGGGTGTCTGACTGGGGCGGCAGCTGCGTTCACGAAGAGGGAGCAGCAGAGGAAGTCAAGTGTTTCAATTAACCGACACCAAATGTACTTACCTCTGTATTTCCAACCTTGGCCATGCACTGGAGTCATCTAGGCACTGAGCAGAAATGCAGGTTCTGGAATCTCCTCTGGGAGATTGTGATTCACGGGTCTGGGATGGGATCCAGACATGAGTTCTTCCGAGCTCTGCAGATCACTATGACGGATGCCCAGGGCTTTGTCTGTTTGGATGCTTTATAGCCACAGACAGCTCTCTTTTGATTAAGCAAAATTCCTGTTACTCTCTTTAGGCTACTACAATGGTGATAGATGCAAGGATTTAAATATATTTGTTTATGTGTTGGCTGCTTGAATTTTTATTTAATGATCAAATAAAAAGCAGAAGACTAAAAGATATTTTAAAGCCCTAAAGAGCAGTAAATGTATCTTTTCAAGCACTAAAAATCATGAAATACTCGTTACTCTACCAAGGTGGTCCCAACCTCAGAGTCCGCCAGGACAGTGGAATAAAACTTGATGTGCACGTGGGTTACTCCTCTCTTCTCCAGAGGGGAACAGAGATGTGCACAAGGCATCCGTCACCTCCCTCCGGTGCTGGCTGTGGTGATGCCTCACAGGTTCCCCAATATGGGTGGTCCCAGGAACAGTGCATGTATGAAACAACAGGGAGGTTGAGTTCTGAATGTTAACATTTGAGTGTTGTCCCTCTGGGGACAGATAGACAGTCTTAGAAAGTCTGTAGAGGCATCAGGGTAATGTAAGAGCCGGAGCTCTTGTTCATGCAGTGGACACGGCTGAGGACTTGCGTCTCCTTAAATCACAGTCACATCCCAGTAACACCGGTCCAGGGCAGGCTGCAGGGCCACTCTCTGCCACTACTTCAAATTCCACATTTCAGCACTGTATGTAGACTGAGAGATAATGTGTTCGTGTTCATACACAAACACACAAACATACACACCCACACACACACAGGATCCGCTGCATGGAGATAGGGACCCTGCCCCTCTCTGTCATCATTCAAGTCCTCAGTGGCACTAAACTCCTCAATTTTCTAGGCATGGCAGACTGTGTGCTGTTTTCTGAGGCAGAAGCAGTGCTAATATCTTCCCTGAGGTCTTTCCTCCCATAACAGCCCTTACTTCACCAGGGGAGTATGGGGGAGTTTGCCAGGTGCGAAGCACCTGGATCCTAATTATGCATTCCAGAACAGGCAATGTGCAGAAGTCAAAGGACTTGCCCTGCACATTCCCAAGCCACTCCTCCACCAGGCCCTGCTGTAGAGACTCTGATCCTGTCTCCTGGAAAGACAGGCAGTGCAGAGCATCCCAGCACCAGAGGGCTCAGGACTTCCTTCGCGGCAGTGCCGCTGTCTCCCCAGGACAAGACCACAGTCCTGTGGGAAGGTTAGGAAAAGCATGCTAATCAACCGGGCTCATCGCCCCTTTGCCTCAGGAGCGGTCTCCAAGCCCACTCTAGTCTGGGAGCTGAGCGAGGGGCTATGACTCCATTTTTGCAACTCAAGTTCATTTTCGGTTCACTCGAGCTCTTCTACTCTGGCAGTTTAATCCAGAACCTGCATTGTGCACCTGCTTCTTTTCTGGTAGTCACTCGACCAAGAGAGCCAATTTAACTCTGCTCTTCCTTGCAGTCCTGTGCTCTTCTGTCTCTGGGTATGGCCCCAGGGTCTGATTACCTCCACTGCACTGAGAAACGTGAAGGCAGGACTCAAAACCAGGCATCGACCCGGGTAGGCAAGGGCACTGTTCCCCAGCCCACTTACTCCTACACTGCACAGCATGGCCCTTGGACCTGTCTGATAGCTACAAGTAGAGACCCCACACAGCACAGAGCCCCATGCATCTCTGACACCTGCCATGGAGGGTCACACAAGAAAGAGCCTCTAATCATTGCCACATCCCCAGCAATGGCGGGGAGGATGCAAACTAGATACAGAACTCAGCTGCAAGGAGTCTGAGAAATGGGACTCCTAATGATGGGGGCACAGGGCCCCAGAGTAAAAAGAGCCCTCCCACTGTGGGGATCACCAGCTTTAGAGAATTATCCATCACCTTACTGAGGGTGCCTCTGTTCTAACCAACTTCCTTTCCACAAGTTCCTGGCGGAACTAAGTCACCACCAGTTCCTGTTCCCTGACTTACTTCACAAAAGTAAGTTTCTGAGGGACAGCAAGATGGGTGAGAATTGTGCCAATGCAAGGAGGAAGAAAAACGAACTGCAGACTGTCTCCAGGGAGCCCTTCCCGCCACAGAATCCATCACTGAAGACACACCAGGGTCCCCTGGGCTTCATCTGGCACATCTGCAGATGCCGCAGTTCAGGCTGGGAGCCTGGAGCGCCTCCTCTTAGAACCCCTGTGTAGTTTCAGCCTCTACTCTGACAGATCAGGCAAAGCGGGGAAAGGGAAGATATATGAGCAACCTGTGTCTTCCTCTTTTTCCAGGCACTTCAGGAACAACAACAAAGTCCCAGAAGGCAGGTGCAGCTCCTGAGACACCAGCTCATCCTCACCATCCATAGATGACTGTGCAGAAGGGCCCATCCCTTCCAGGGCCCTCAAGGGGATGCAGAATAGTTTAAAAGCCTCAGTCTGTCCTTGCTTAAAGGAAGTATCCTTGGACTCTGCCCCTGGACTGTCTCCCCATACATGGTCCCCTCCCTCCCTTCTCCTTCCCCAATGGAGCCATATAGGACTCTATCCCTTTGGTTGACTCAACATTCTTGCGTGAGGTTTAGTCTGACATTTTTATTCCCTGGAGTCAAAGGCTCCCTGGGAGTTCCTAGAGGACCCAGGCTAACAGGAATTCTCCTGTGCTGGGAAGCACTGAGCCCAGGCTGAAGGGATGTGCCCTGGGGGCACAGCCACCAGGTCAAGTTCCCTACAGGACCACAGCTGGCATTGCCTTACTTCTATTTATCATCAATTGGGTTGTCCCTATTTCTCCAAAATCTGATTATTTCAGTTTACTACATAACAACCATATTTTGATTTCACTATATTTTCTTTACCAATAACTTCTTACTGAAGAGCTGAGTGGTGCTCAACTGTATGGATAAACCACAACTGATCTTAATAAATCCCACATTTTGAAAATACCTATTTTCTAACATTTCTAAGGTTAATATGTTTTAATGAATATTTTTGCTGCAAAATCAGTGAACATGTTTATGATATTTTCCTCAGAAAAACTATTGGAAGTGATTTTTAAAGAAAGCATACAAAATTGTAGTGTTATAAGTTAAAGCATTAGGGGACCAATTTATTTTCTTATCACAGAGTTCCAACTTCCCAGTCTTGCCTCAATTCTGGCCTATCCTGGTACTTATCACTTTTTCAAAAAGATGGTCAGATTGTAAAATTATACAGTGATTTTGCTATAAATAAGGTCATTTTCTATGTTAATTTATCATGCGTACATTAAAAAAATCAAGTTTCCTCCATTTTACTAAAATATGGCTACTGTTTTAACTAATTTGCATAGAGATCTTTTATTATTAAGATATTATTGTGACTAACTTTATAAAGGCCACAGTCATTTTCCTTAGTTCAATTGTTAATGTGACTTTTTGCTATATTTTTTGTCCTGCATATATGAATTGAATTTTTACAATTCAAAAAGGAAGTTCTATTTTACAATCAGCTGTAAATATTTAGGGCATTAAAAACTAAATGAGCTTTATGGTGATAAATCATAATTTTTTAAGAGATGTAATAACTTCACTGAGATATAATTAACACACCATAATAGTCACCCTTTCAAAGTATATAGCACAGTGGGTTTTAGTATACTCATAGAATGAGAACTATCTGCAGTATGTAATTTGGAATATTGCCATCACTGCACCAGGAAACCCACATCTCTGTTAGTAGTCATTCTTTATTCCCCAGTTACTCCCCACCCATCCAGATCCTGGAGACACCAACCAACTTCCTGTCTCTGTGCAATTGTGTTCCATACATTTGTTCCAAATGCAATCATGCAGTATGTGGTCTTCCATGACTGGCTACTTTCACTGAATACAATATTTTCAGGGTTCATCCATGTTATAGCCTTTATCACTAATTTAGTCCTTTTTATGGTCAAAAATAATCTACTGCATAGATACACTCTATTTTGTTTATCCCGTCACCAGTTGGTAGAATTGACCACTTTTTGCCTATGAAGAATAATAAGATTCTGAACATCTGTTCAAAATTTTTGCGTGAACGTAGGTTTACAACTCTCTTGGGTTGATGTTGAGTCATGAATTAGTAGATACCTACAGGGACGTTCCAAACTCTTTTCCCAAGTGGCTGCACCAAATATATTCCCACCAGACACGTACGAAAGTTATTAATCCTTGTTCTCGCTAATCCATATTACATTCCTTTTCAGTAATAGCTATCTTACTTGATTTGAAGTGGCATATTATTATGTTTTAGTTTGTATTTCTGTAATGACTAATGATATTGGGCATTTTCTCGTGCTGACTGACCACTTGTTTATCTCCTTTGGGGAAATATCTACTCAAGTCCTTTACCCATTTTTAAACTGGTCATGTATTTTCATTGTTGCTTATGTTTTCTGCATGAAAGACACACTCTACATACACATTTTGAAATAATTTCTCCAAATATGTGGGGTGCCATTTCACTTTATGGTTTTTTGAGGCACAAAGGTTTTAATTTTCATGAAGCTTGATTTGTCTATTTTTTCCTTTTCTCTGTTGCAGTTATGCTCTCTGATCTATAAAATCAGTGTGTAACCCCAAAACAAAAATATATGCCTATGTTTCATTCTAAAAGCTTTATCAAGTTAGCACCTGCATTTAAGTCTGTGATCCATGGTGAATTCATTTTGAGATGGGTGGAAAGGAGTCTAAGTGAATTCTTTTGGATGTGGATATAATTGTCTCTGCCCCATCTGTTGATAAAACACTTTTCCCCATTGAATTGTGTGGGTACATTTGTTAAAAATCAGCTGTCTGTGTTCTAAGATTTATTTGAGCACTCACTTCCTCTCTAAGGCTCTGTAGTTAGAAATGCACATTCTCTTGTGGTCCTGTCCTTCTCTGGTTTGGGAATCAGGGAATTCCACTATGTGGAAGAGTTTATGAGGGCTAGGTACTAAATCTACAATATTTGGTAGAACTCACTAGTGGAGCCAGCTGCTCCTTGGCTTTGGTTTTTTAGAAGACTTTTAATTGCTGTCTTAATTTCTGTGCTTATGCTTAGTCTATTTAAGTCATCTGTTTCTTCCTGATTCTGTTTTGGAAGGGTGCACAATTTGAGAAATCTATCTCCTCAAGATTGAGAACTGTGCATAGCGACGATCGAAGCAATCTCTCGCAATCTTTGTATTTCTGCAGTGCGTGCTGGAATCTCGCCTCTTCCCATTTCTGATTCCTTATATTAGGTTTTTCTCCTTCTTCGTGAGTCAGTCAAGCTAGAGTTCTATCAATTTGTTTATCTTTTCAGAGAAAGAGGTCTTGGTTTGTTGATCTTTTGTAGTCTTTTTTTGTTGACAGTTTCACTTACTCACATTCTAATTTTTATTAACTTCTTTCCGTTGTACTAAATTTTGCTTTCAGTTGTTCCTCTTGTTTTAGTTCCTTCCATATGTAAGACTAAATAACTTATTTGAGAAATATATATATATATATATATATATTTTAATGTGGACTTGTATTGCAATGAACTTTCCTCCTAGTACTGTTTTTGCTGCATCCCATATATTAGGATAGCTCATCTCTCCATTTCATTTGTCTCCAGAAAATTTTATTTTGTCTTTAATTTCTTCCTTGACCCAGGATTTATTCAGAAGCATGTTATTTAGTTTCTACATGCCTGATAAGGACCTGGCTGCCTGTCCCTACTCCACTCTAGCACTATCTGTGCTGGCATACCAGAGAAACTGCGGCGACAACTGTGAGTATAAGCTGCACACATAGTAGAGGGGTGGGTGCTTCTCCTGGGCCTTCCTGCAGTGGGGTGTCCTGCACTGTACCAGACAGTTAAGGGGTCTCAGGACAGGGTGCCCAAGGGTGTCTGAGCTCACAGGGTGCTAGTCCTCTCTCATTCCCCACACTGAAGTTTTTGGTGTGACTAATGAAGATCCTGCACTCAGGTCTGTGTGCACTTCATCTGTCTGTCAGCTCTTCTTGCTCTGTGTCCTGTGCTCTCTGTCCTCAGGGGTTACTGTTCTCCAAGGAAAAGTTCCTCTATTCTGCAGACCAGGGTGTACACATTCTTAGGTCAGTTAGACCTGAGCTACTGGGAGTCTTTGCTGCACATAGAACAGAAAGAAGGAAGATAGGAAAGCTTTAAGCTCTGATCTCCTTCAGACTGAGCTCAGCTGCTCAGACAGTTCTTCGTTTAGCCATCCCTGCAGTTTTTATGTGTGTGTGTGTGTGGGGGGTGCGGAGGTTGTGGGGACAGGGAGTAATGCTAGAATTGGCATCTCAGCAATGATTCCTATTTCCACTTACTGTAGGGAGCTCTCTACCTAAGATGATTCCTCCCTCCCCTCCAGAATTTGAAAGGTCCATATCAAAAGGAAAAAGCAAAATTGGAAGAGGGTTGAGCAAGCAGGGCAATCAAGAGTACAACTATCCAAAGCTTCTGCTCAGAGGCATACCTGGTTCACAGCACCCTCTCAGACCCTCCTCACCGAACCAACTACTGCACCCAAGGCAGCACCCCCTCGGAGGGATGCCTGGCTCCATTTCAGGGCCTGATACCACACTCGGCAGGGGAATGGTGCTAGGCAGCTCCCTCCCAGGTAGAGCCAGGCCAGGGAACATGAGCCTCTGTATCACTTGGTTTGCTTCTTAGGCTCTGTTAGCTGAAACAGTGAGCACTTAAAAAAAACCCTGTGAATTGAAATTGTCATCCTATTCTTCTACATCGAAAAAAGGACCTGAATGTAGTTTCTACTTTTCCTGCACCTCCTACCTGAGTGGCTAAAGAGTGACCAAAAAACCCAAAACAAACGAATAAAAAAGTCAAACCGTAAAACCTTAGTTTGATACACCTGCTAATGAGCTGCGGAATGATTTCAGAAACAAAGAAAAGATTGAAACTTATGGTAATTCTTTTAGATGAAAGCAATGATATTTCAGACAAATGCATTCAGAAAGATACGATCAGGAGAGAACAACAGGGCCAGGAAGGGCACAAACACCAGAACCACGTTTCAGAATTTGCTCACTTACTAATATTTTACACAGAAGTCAAATACAAGACTCTCATTAGGAGACCTTGTATATTACTCCACTTAAGCAATTAGACTCTGCCCGTGGTATGAAGATAAATGACTCCTGTTTCCTTCCACAAGGCAGCTTCCTCCCTCAGTAACCCTGAGAGTGCAGGGACTCATGGGACAACTGCCTGTCCACATGTGGAGATCAGGGTGATGGGAAATGGCCTTCATGAAGTGTGTTACTTCACTTCAAATAGACAGCACATATTCAATACTTATGACCATGAAATTAGGATTGAAATTATTTTGCCAATCTGATCTAAAAACCACCCAAATCAATGTACGTAAAAACTAAAAATAAAGGAAGCCTATTAGTTTTAGTTTGTCTTCATTTGTGATAAGAATAGTTCTAGTTATACCAGTGGTCCTATGAATCAGGCCAAAATGATTCACCTAATGAATACTTACCTAATATTTATAGAAAGCTTTCCCATAGTGTCCTTACTCAGGGAACAATGTATCACAGCCAGCAGTTTGAAATGAAACTACTCATTCTACTAGTATAAATGTGCTAAAAAGTTTAGGATATTTCACTTCAAAAATAACGAATCCTCCTCACTCAGTAAAGGTGAAATCAATTCTTAGGTTACAGCGTGAGATCAAACTGTCCGAAAACAACATACACTCTACGTAAAGGCAGCCACAGTAATCTTGTGGCTCGGAGATTTAGCTCTTTGGGGACTGGAATCCCTTGGCATTAGAGAATTTTAACTGGGGAATCTTAGATAAAGATTGGGAGGTTTCTTCAAGGTTCAGGAGAGGCGGGAGTGGCAGGATGAAGTCAGCTCACCTCCCTTTCAACACTGGCCTGTCTTTTTTTTCAGTAGTTAGCCCCTGACAAAAGTAATGAAAGGAGTCAAACTGTGCGTTCTCAATTGTCAATTACTGCTCAGCGGACGGAATTCTGAATAGTAAAACCAACAACCTATTTTTTGTGTGATTCATCAAAGACAGTTTTTTTATAAAAAGGGGGGGGAAATCAAAGGCAGTACATTTTAATGCAGTATTTAGGCCTTATGAACAGCTGAACTGAGTAAACAGGCATGTGTGATAAGGTGATTTTCACTACTTGTACTAAGTCCGCGATCAAAATACTCTCTAAACAGCATTTTTAAAAAAAGCTTTCCAGGAACGTCTTTCTTTTTCTTTAGATATTTGGTTTCACTCTTTATACTTTTTTTCTTCAAGTTTTTCAGTTAGTCTTAGTTGGAACTTTTCGGAGAATCAGGCACCGGGAGCGCGCAAACCCGCGCACAACCACAGCCCTCCAAGAAACGGGTTCGCAGGGGAGCTGCTGGAATCCACTGCGCCCCCTCCCCTCCCGCCCCCACCGCCCCCACCGCCCCCGAGGGCCGCGCGGGCCGCTGATTGGACGCGCCCCGCCCGCAGACGCGCGCGAGAAGGGGCGTGCCCGGGGGGTGGAGGCCGCGCTTCCCCGAGCCCCCGGCACTGCAGCCGCTGCCTCCCAGGCTGCGGTGCTGCGCCCCGTCATGGGGCCACCTTGGGGCCGCTGAGCGGCGCTTCCACTGCACTGTCCACCGAGGCCCCTCGGGGCTATGACTTAGGGTGCCGAGGACCCGCCGCGGCCCCGGGACGGGCAGAGCGCGGCGGACGGGCACGGAGGCCACACGATGAGTTTCCACAAGGAGGACGGCGTGAGCAGCCTGTGCCAGAAGGCGCTGCACATCGTCACCGAGCTGTGCTTCGCGGGCCAGGTGGAGTGGGAGAAGTGCTCGGGCATCTTCCCCCCGGAGCGCGGCGGCCAAGGCGCCGCCGGCACAGGTACCCGCGAGTCCCTGGGACAACGTGCCCCTTTACCTAGCTCCTCCGGCTGTGCGGCGCTCTCAGCTCCCCAGCCCCGCGCCCGGGATGGACTGGGGTGCCGGCCTGGGACGCAGCCTGGGGAGGGGTGAGGAGGGGCGGGCCGTAAGGTCCGAGCCCCGACGCGGGGCCACCTTGGGACTTGGCTGCCTTCTCTTCCGGAGGCAGAGGCGAGGACCCGGTGACGCGGGAGGCCACCTGTCGAGCGCTTTTCACACTTTCCAAAGCCCTTTCGTATACGTGGCTTTCTGGCTACGGCGGCAAAATAGCAGGGCCCGCGGGTCCCAGTTTCGAGCGCCGGCGCGGCTCGCGCACTAGTGGCGACGTGGGGGCGGGCACGCTACCCGAGTAGCTCCTGCCCCGCGCCCCCGCCCCGCTCCGCCCCGTGGGGAAGTTGGGAGGAAGCGGGAGGGGGGAGGTGACTTCGGTCCACAGACTCCCGGAGGGGCATGGTGTCTCGGTGGCAGATTTTGCTCGAGGCTGCAGAACGTGTCGGGGAGACTGAGCCAGGAGCTGCGGGCCTGGTTTCCAGAGCGTAATGGGGGTGGGGGGGTGTCCCTGTGGCTTTCAGAGAAAAATGCTGGTATTTTGGGGGTTTTCATCGTTGGAAGCTTCTGTCCCTCCTCAGCTTGCCTCTGCTTAGCTTGGCTGTGCTGGGGTCCTCTGCCGGCTGGGGTCCAAGGGCGCCCCGCAACAGGTGGTGCGGACTCCACATGCGCGGGTAGCTGCCTGAGCGCTCGCTGGCGCATATGCACCACCTGGGCCAAAGGGCTGAAGGCAGCTTCTGCACTTATTTAAATGGAAAATCGAATTATCAGACCCCAGAGGCTTCTGTCTGCGCTGGCAGAATCTGAGATGTCTCTGCTCAGTTTCTGGATACCTAATTGCTGTCGTCTACGTGCTGGAAAGTTAGACACGCTCTAAATGTATAAACGCAACAGTCTTCTCCATTAACTTGGTAGGTGTCAGACAGGAATGTATGAAGCTCACCTCTCAGTGGAAGGGACTGAGTGGATATCCGTACCAGACTGTCATGTGCTTGGTGGCCAAGTGGGACCGTACAGACACCCGTGGAGAGATTGCATAAGCTCCTCCAGAATGTCTCAGTGTCACACCTGCTTACAGGGGAAAGGAGACTAAGTTTAATGTCCTGTGATTCTGGATAAGAGGAATGCACCTCAACCCCGCCCCCCCTTAATTTGGGGTCATGCAGCAAACAGTGGTTTCTTGGGTCTCGTGATGAAGAACATGTATAAAGTTTGAACTCTTCTAAATATACAACTATGTCAGCTTAAGGTACAGCACAGCATATGGCTGTAGGAAGGGCTCTGAGCTCTTCCCAAGCACTGGATGAGTTGTGGTCCATTCCTTTTGGACTTTAAAAGTAGGGAAAATTTGTTTGAAACAATAATGGGTATTTTTTTCCTTTATGGGAAAATATATACTATTCAAATGTGGTATTTTATTGTAAATACATATATACATATATATGTTATAGGCTATCACAAGTAAAGACATTCTACTAGATTGTGCATGACATTGAGATTTCAAGATGCACAAGATTTCTACACATACATAGATCTACATACATAGATCTACACATACATAGATAACAGACATAGATCTGTAAATCTGTCATAGTAGTGAAATACCTTTATCAGCAAACATCTAGTGCCAACAGATGTCTATGAAAGAACTCAGGTTTCATCTCACTGGATGATGTTAATTAGTCACTTGACCTCTGGTTGCTCTTTCCAGTGGATTTTCTTTTAAGTTACCCACTGTGTCCTTTATCATAGGTCCCTGGATAGAAACACTTTTAGTAGGTGACTCTGTACGCACAGTTTCACGAAGGGCACACTGTTGGTCAGAGGACACAGGCACTGAATGGCAGTCATTCACTCTGTTAGTCTACACTGTTCAGGTGGTATCTGGCCAGCTGTCCCAAGGCTGCAGTGACATTTGCAAGCTTCCAGACTCATATGTGTTTTTAGATTTCTTCCCAAGGGAAGGAGAGAAATTCAGGTAATCCCAGTTAAAGTCCTTTTACATCAAAGAAGTTATACATCATACATATGAACAGGACATTGTCCTACTGGTTTTGAAAATGTCAGTAAGTGTCACCAGTCTCTTGGCCATGACAGCAGCAGCATAACTGGCACTGAGAATGTGCCAATCCCACCCCTTTGGAAAGCCTGTGAAGACATAGGTAGCAGTGCCCACGTTAGTTAATGTTCTCCTTTGGAACAGTTTATTAGGGACACTAATGATGTCAACAATACTCGCACAAGTTCAATGTTGAGAAACTCAGTTTGAACTTTTTTACCCCCAATTCTCCCCTAAATATATATGTCACCCACTAGTGCATCCTGATGCACAGTATGACAACGCCAGAATGTGAACAGGTTATTAAACAATATATTGTTCTCCAATTTATTTCAAAGTTTTTGAACTGTATCCAGCCATTTCCAGTCAGTCTTGATGCTCAATATCAAAATACTTAAAAGGTTTTAGGAAACTGTGTTGCTTGAAATACAGCTCTCATAAATCATAGCTCATCACAATTGTATAGACTTAACCTTAATGAAAATATTTAAAATAAACATATATTCAGAGTTTTAATATATTCATCATTTTAATTTTGTATTTTTACTTTTAATTTGGAACTAAAGTTATAATGTAAAAATTTTAACAAAAACTTGTAAATTCATACATGTATTATTCAATTTCTTGGACAATTTGTAGGTATATGGCAAATAGTTTCACAGAAGCTACTGGACAAATAAAAAATGCTAACTAAAATTTTAAAGAATACATCATGATTTTCCTTTGAAATCAAGGTATCTTGACTCTATTACAAGGGCTTCAAGTAAGTAGGGAGGATGTCCTAGGTTTTCTTTACAGATAGCAAATGATTACTCAATTTAGTTGTACTTTTTATTACTATACCTCCGATTTTTATGAATTCTAATGATTATATAAAGAGATACAAATTAGAAACAGAATAGAAATTTTTCATTTAGAGTTGTAGGCTTGAAAAAGAGTAACTGAACTACAATGAATTCAGTGCCATGGCCCATTAGAAGAAGGAATTTTTCCTTCCTCTATATGTCACTGAAGCATGGCCACCTTCTACTGTTTCTACTCTTTTACCTGGTCCTCATAATATGCTGGTTCTGTTACTCCAGAGGAAATGGGCAACTTCCTTAAAAGATCAAGCAATGTCAGCAAACATCTATTTTTCTTAATTCAGATATATCAGTATTTTGGAATTTTGGCAGGTATTTTTGGTCTTAACCTTTTATTTCTTGTGATATATGAAGATCTATATCTACTTACCTAAGCTGTCAATATGTAAAACGTGATTCTTATAGGTATAATTTTTAGACAAAGTTTATAGCTATGCATCCCTTTCAAATTCCATTTTCTTTAAAACCTAATCACCACTAACATTCTTTTATAGGAAAAAAAAACCCATTATTTGGCATACAGCTGCATTCATTATAAGCTTTTTGATTGTACAAAATTATGGTAGAAGATAAACATTGTCATTCTGATTTAATGGAATTTCCAATGCCAATTATAATGATCTGTGTTTTAAAAATGTAATTGTTTTTCTGATTCACATTTTATTCTAGTAATACTATTTGCATTAAGTCAATAGGTTGTAAGCTCTTTGCCTTCATAGAAAAATTTGTGATTCCTACTAGTATCTCTGTAAATATTTGTTGAATTAATAACTGAATTAATGGATTTATCCTCAAGAAGTTTTAATTTTCCTATAGGTAAGTTGATGGATGTTATTCAAATACACAACTATGAATGCATATTATTATAAATATAGTGCATCTCATAGATACACTTCTAATGAAAATAATATTAGATTACTGATTGTTTTTGCTCATTTGCAACAAGAATAATAATACATTCTAATTACATTTGTTTTATATGCCTACCATATTTTGGCAGTCTAAGTTAGGTAGTTAACAGTCCTTATTATTAAAAATTCAGTACTCAGAGGCACTGAAGACAAAACATCATGGAGAAGAGCTGAAAATTACCTCATCAAACATCTCAAAGTACAATGATATGAATGTGGCAAAGAAAACTAGACTTCCTGATAGGGAGCATTATTATTAAAGGTCAGTAAGTTGCATTACTTGCTTCTAATTTGTATAATACTGATTTCTTCTGTTGGTGGTATACCCAACGTTAGCCAAGTTTAGACAATCCCTGACTGAAGACTCCTCTCATTATTATTTGATAGGATAGAATTCTTTTCCTACATGACATTAAATATCCTCAGAGGTCATTGAAGTGACATTTCCGTGGTTAGGTGGATTATGGGAAAATGAAACAGCACCCAGAGATAGAGACCTAACTTCCCTTACGGAGTTTTACTGTGATGACCTCAGAGCTAGAAAGGCAGCATCTCATGATCCACTGTTGAGTTCACTATTCTGTTATTGAATAAAGAACGTGGCAGTCAGTTTTTAAAACCTTGTAAACGTCATTCTGTTTATACTTCAGAATTATTTTAATTGAATAAGGATTGCTGTTTCCCTTTCAGTCTTCATTGTCCCTGAGTTCTGTTTCAGTAGTCCCAGACGTACAGGAATAATGGACTCAACAATATGAAGACGCTTCCTGTCATTTCCAATATGTTATCCTATTAGTTTTTAGTCTATCTGATAGGTGGTTTTATCCTGATGCTTTTATTCAACAAATATTTATTTAGTATTTACTAGATGAAATCACTGTATCAGACATAATGTGCTGGTGCACAGTTCAAATTAATATAGAATTAATGTCATCACAAATTATAAATAATTTACTTAATTTTGAACATGTGAAGATTTTTATAACTATGTGTAATTTAATGCCATATTTGGCACCATATTTAATACCATATTTGATTGACTCTAAGTTGCTATTTATTATAAGGTACAATATTACTTTATATGGTACCCAAAAAGGAAAAAGAATGTTGCCGTATAAATGATCACCTGATGCTTTCTTGCAGTGTGAATCTTTTATTTTTTACTTATGAAAGAACCTCTTTTAATTGTTTAAACATAGATTTTTATAAACATATATCTCTCTTGTGTACATATATAAAAGAAAACCCAAAATACACACACACACACTCACACGTGCACATACACCATGTGGGTTAAGCTCTTTTTGAAACTGGGTCTAATTCATCATGAATGGCTTTTGATTCAGGATCAGTGATTTTTTTTTTTCACTCATTATTAGATTTTATGACATAAGGAGTGTTAATGATACATGATTTCCTTAGAAGAAGTCCTCAGAGATATAAACGCTAAAGCGAGTGGACAGTCCTGTGGACCAGCCACCTTGTCCCCTCACCTTGTCCCACCACCTTGCCTCCAACCCCACGTAGGTTTCCTTGAAAGGCATGAGAGCTCCTTCACGCTTTCCTCCACTGTTTTCTCATGGCTGTTTACACTCATTCTTTCATTTTCAGCACTGATACTTTTGCTTTGGTGCCTACACAGAAAACATGTTCACGTTCTGACCCTTAGCGATTGTAACACCACTGATATGAAGATAATATTTCAGAAAAAAAAGTTTGAGGACATGTTTTATAAGAGATTAAATGTGTATAGATATAAATTTTTTATCACTTATTGAAATTTAATAGAAGGCAAACACCACTGTAATTAAGATAGAAATGTAAGAGGCATTGTTGCAAGACTAAGTGTGTTGCTTGATTATGTACTGGATTTAGAGATGAGAAGAGAATGATCCTTGTTTCCATTATTCACTTCCCTCTTCTGTTCACAATAATAGAATCCTCTACTTTTAATTGGGTGTGGGGCATTGCTTGAATTTTAAGAGAACTTTACTGAGGACAACCTTCCTCAGCCTACCTTGTTAGGTGAGGACAGGGGACTGAGGTCTGACTGTTGGACTGTCAGCTGCCTGCATGGCTCCCTCTGCTCACAAACAAAAGAACTTTCCTTCTTCTCCCCTATTCTTCCTCCTGTCAGCTGTCAGCTGCCTGCATGTGGACAAAGTAGCTTGCCATCTTGGTTTACTGAGAAGGCAATGACCTTTGAATAGCACAGTAAAACTGCAGAAGACCAGGGTTCCAGACACTCTGATGATGATATTCTGACCTGCTCCAGAAGGAATATTTACATGAAAAAGAAACTTCTCTCGGTCAAGCCTCTCTTAATTTGGTCCCTTGTAAGAGAAATCAGAATTACACTCTATTTATAATTGTAATACCAAATGAATTGTATAAATAAGTTCAAAGGAGTTCCAAGTTGTCATGCAGGGGAAGATTGCCTCAGCTTTCCTTAATTAAGAGTTAACTGATTTGAGTCTTACTTCCCTTTATTCTCTACAAAAGGAGACCTTAACCGTGGTCTGTGTTTAGGCAATAATGGGGAGCAACCGAAGAAGGAACACATTTGGAATAGCCATGAACTATATTATAATTCCTCATTCACTATGATAAATCACATTTGCGCATATTTTGAAAATTAAAGAACTTGATATTTAAAAATTAAAAAGAATTTAATGTGGAACACACAGCTCAGGCCATTAACTAAGGGAGTGATAATTGAATTTGATACAAGGCCAGCCAGTTGGCCTCTGTTTCTGAGGATCAGAGCCATCTGTATGGGTTGCAGGTAATTAGACTTGCACCGGTCACAAGCCACTGTGAATAGGACCATGCAGATGTATGGTCTGCTTCTATCAACTCTGGAAGAATTTCTGAAGAATTAGCAGTTTGGGGCCTCACTCTCCTTTCTGATGAGAGTGGTCTTATCTTGACTTTTCAGGACTGTCATTTTATTTTGAAATATTAAGATGACAGAATAAGACCTGTGGAGCAAAAATAAATCAGAGATACACATAAAAGGATATGGTGGTAGAACAATGATTCTGCATATATATGTATATAATCGGGGTCTGAGCACTTTGAAACCTGCTGATTTCAGAGCTCAGTCTAATTTCTGCACATTTCATGAACTTGGACTTACCTAGGTATAAGGGTGAATGTCATAGCTTTGGTTCTTTTAGTTACCCAAAGCTGTTGAACTCAGGAGGTTTGTCCATTACAGTGGGTCAGTCAAGGCCCTTTTGAGAAGGTAAGACATTTGTGTTCATCATCCTGGCATCCCATGCTGGACCTTTCCATCCAGTGACCTTCTCTTCTCCACCTTACCTCTCTGTTGTGATCATATCCAGACTTTTTATTATATTGAACATTGTTCTCTTTGAATGATAAATTCAGATATTCCAAGCCTCAACCAAAGCTCCTGTGTTTTCACTGTGGTCATTTGAAAATTTCAATGCATTCATCTTTCTGCTGCTCCCTGAATTCCCTACCAATAAATGTGTCATCCTACTAATGATGCATCATTTCATCATTGCAATCCTTTGAGACTTAACACATTCTCACAGGGGCCAGGAGCCAGGAGGGCAGCCTCAATCATTGGTAAATTTTACATGCTTCTCTGTCCCTACACCAAAGCAACAGAACATTTAGGACATTCATAATCCAGGTGGGCTAGTATCATGGAATTAATTTCTAGTTTCAAAGGAGTCCTTAACTCTGACCAGACAGACTTCAGCATCCTCCCTTTTTCTCTGTTCCTCTGTAAACTTTTCTCCATGTAAATATCCAAAATATTACCAAATATTCCAAAATAACTGGGAGCTGACTCTAACTCCTATTTTGAACCGAAAATAGTACTTACGAACCAGAATGTGCTCGACCTATAAACTGAGGAACCATCAATAATTCTAGAACTGTTCTCTTTTGCTTCAAGCCCCATCCACTGTCGCCTTTTCTGTGACTTCATTATTAATTATTCCCTCTGCTCAACTTTTTATCTCTTATCTAATTCTGTCTAGTGATTGACATAAGCTTAAAAGCATGCTTAAGTGTTACACCTACAGACAAAAACACCCATTACTCTCTCCTGCTTTTCTGAATCATTTTCTGAAGGAAGTATCTACTGTCAAAGAAATCACTTCCTCACTCCCATTCAGTGTGAAACCACATTAGCCTGGATAGCCTCACCAATCTCACTGCATTCCTGAAAGAGCTACTCATTCAAGTTAATGGCTGCTTGTCAATGTTTGTTTCTTTGCTGCTTTTCTTTCTTCCCTTTTTTTATTTTTTTTTTAAAGAGGATAGAATCAGGCAGGAATGAAGGCAGTCAGGCAGCTGGTAGGCAGGAAGAGGAGGAACACGGGTACTTTTATTTAGGTGTTCATTTTACTTTTCCTTCACCCCACCCTGTCCCTGAACCTAGGACCTGGGGCTGTATGTGGAACGCTCCTCAGGCCTGGGCCTACCCCGGGCCTCCTACCCCAAGCCACCAGGGCACACTGTCAACCCTTGTTTTAATTGAGCTTAATTTAATTTTTATACCATTAACCACTTCTTAAAATACTATTCTCCAAATTCTATGAATGCACAGTGGTCCAGTATTCTTCATCCTTCTTTTTTCCTTTCTCAGTCTTCTGGGCAGACTCCTTGTTGCCTCAAGTTCCCTTTCTGCAAAGATTACATGGAGGAGCTTTTATTGTCTCTTCTCTGGGTTTGGACCCACTATTTAAGGAGGCCCTTCAATTATATCTTGAGTTTCTGCCATAGTTCGCACTGTCTGTATGGACTGACCACAAGAACTTCAACTCAGTTCTGCAGAAACTGAAGTCGCATTTCCCTTCCTCTTCATCCTGTTGGTCCTCACTGAATCAGTCTCATCCTTATTTCCGTGCTCCTCCTCCAGAGCTCTGGCTTTCCAGTGATCTCCTAAATCTACTCCTGCCCCATCTCACTCAGAGCCACCCCATCACCCCATCTCTACGTGATGAACCTGTGATCTCTCACTTAATTTTCCTCTTCTGCTCTGTCCTTCCCTCTTGTCTTCTCCCATGCCAGCCTGTTTCTTCTGCAGTGCACATTCAACCATGTTCATGCCTTGACTTAAAATGCTTCTGCAGCTACTTCTTTTTTTTTTTTTTGAGCTAAGTTCAAACTCATCTTTCATGTCATGGTTAGATGTTGAATCACAATCATAAAAATTCATTTAAAACATTTTGATGACCTTATACATTCTCTCAGATCCTCTCAATTTTTTGACAGATTTTTTTAATTTCACTAGATAATTTTTGTTGAGAATTGCACTAAAGACCTAAATATTAAACACTTGATTTTGTTTTAAATACTTTTAATAGTCATAAGTGCAATAGCAAGCAATGTAAAAATATGTAATACACAATAAGTTGTTTTTGTCATTTTAGTTTTTCGAGAGTAAAATTCTAATTAATCCAACTTTTTTCACTTTTTTGCTTGTGGGAAAGAGAAGTCCTTATCTTCTCTTAAGGGGAGGAGATAAAATATAGGAATACTTGCAGGAATTTGGCCCACCTGCTTCTTGAGGAAAGAGTTGCCTCTTTCCCCTTTCTTGGAAGGGTCAGTTTATTTCCTCAGGAAACTTGCCCTCACTTTTCCAGGCAGTGATTTTTACAGAACAGTGTCTCCATGGAGAACTACTGTGGTTGTCCAGCAGGCCTGTGACTCTAGGGGCAGGTCTGGCTAGTTCAAGGTGATATATTAGCAAGTCCATTTTCTGATAGACCTCAGCTGATTGTTCCTATCCCTTTAATTGCTGCCTTTTGAGCACTGTGGTCTCTCAGTTTTTCTGAGAAGTTGGAAAATACAATGTTACTGACTTCCTGAAACATCAACATTTACTTAGGAATTGTAGTCTCTGTTATGAACAAATTCACTCCTTTTAATACCGGATGTCATCAGAAGATGAGTTTCTCCTCCTCTTATTAATCTGTGAATCACCATTCTGTCCATACCCAGCTCACACCTATGCCTGTCCCCAGCATACTGTGATTTGAAGAATAAGCAGTAGGTCAGGTCAGCAATGAAGTAACTTACTGTTGCACTCATTATGCGGATCTCAGTACTGAATACACTGCATACATTTCCTATTTAAACCTCACAGCATCCGGTGAAGTAAATGCAAGCACATTATTGTGCAGAGGTTCTTGAAGCCTGAACGACTTGCCAGACTTCACACAGTGGGGGCTGTCATTTGAGGCAGAGCTAAGTGGTCCCCTAATACCAGCCATGAGGTACACATTCCTGGTAGTCACCCTGCCACCTTGAATCCACAGACATCACGTACCTTTTCAGATACCTCCCAAATACACAGTCAGTAGCTCCATGAACATTTCTGGCCCTGTGATATATACTAGAAATTAAATATATACTAGACATTAAAACTAGAAAGCTGCTTACATTTGATTGCAGCTTTGAAGGATGAGGGACTGAGTTTACTGGGATGATGGGAACCTTTGGAGACATAAGATCACAATCCATTATCCACAATTAAGAAACCTCATAGCCTCTGAAAACCAGAAATTATTCTGTAAATTGTGGTGATTTCGCACCAGCACCTTGCTTGGATCAGCATGAAGCTACTTCAGTCTTCAGTGATCCCTCAGCGTGACAAATCCTTACATCTTATTACAGATGTACTAATGTTTGGTTATTGGATGTTATCCAACACAGTGTGTTATTTCACTTTTCTAATCTACAAGAGAAAACGAATCTAGTTTTTGCAACACGTGTTTGGAGAGTAAGGGGAAAGATTACAGGCCAATCAGTTATTACAGCAGCAGTGCTCACTGGGCTTCCAGAGCCCAGAGGAAAAGTACAGGCAGAGAGAGCTCCAGGAAAAAGCTGCTTACTGTGGAATCTGACTGCTGAAGAGTGGTGTGACTTTGCCAGACGGACAGTGAAACAAAGGAGAAAATGCACTGAGGCTGCCTGAGAAGACTTTCTAAGTCTGGAGAGAGTGATTGTGGTCAGAATTGTGGTACAGGTGGGACAGCAGAAGCCGCCAGGCAATCACAAGGATGCTGTGGGAAGCCAAAAAGTCTAGATCTACTCAGAGGGCAAGTGGTGCCCCAGAGGGAGAAAGACAGCACACTGCTCTTTCTCCCTGACTCCTGCTCCATTCATAGCACAACCTTTTACTTCAAAAGTGACTTGGTTTAGGTAAAATATTTCATGGTCCTCCAGATGGTAAAACCAGATATCTAGAAATAGAATCGTCAGTGGTGGGAAAATAGAACTAGGGTAAGAGACTTCAACACGGCTTTTCCTAGGAAAACAACCTATACGTGCCAAACTCCATCTCTTAGGGACAGTGACATCAAGTAACTTGATGAGATCCTGGGTACAGACTCACTCACCTAGCAGATACTTCAAGTTCAGGTCCTATCCATGGCAATAAAATGAATATAGTAATAAAGCTACACAACTGCTTAGTTTTCCAGTGCATTTAAGAGATATGTTTACACTATACTTTATTAAGTGTCAGTAGCTTATGTCTAAGAAACAGTGTACCTCTCTTAATTAAAAAATACTTTATTGGTAAAATATGTCGACCACCATAAGCCGACCTTAAGTTGTCCTCTTCTTGTTGGTGGACCGTCCCGTGCTGAAGTCAATGGGCTGACTGATCAGGGTGGTGGTTGCTGAAGGGTGGGAGGACTGTGCAGTTTCTTAAAATAAAGACAACAGTGAACTTTGCCACATCAATTACTCCTCCTTTCACCAAAGATTTCTTTGTAGCATATGATGCCATTTGATTGCATTCTACCCACAGCAGAAGTTCTTTCAAAACTGGAATCAAACCCTGGCACTGCTGTGTCAACTAAATTTGTATCATGTTCTCATGCTTTTGTTGTCAAAGGAGCAGTGTTCACAGCATCTTCATAGCTCATCTCAAAAGCCACTTTCTTTGTTCATCCAAGAGAAGTACCTTCTCATCTGTGCAAGTGTGGTTGTGAGATTACAGCCATTTGGTCCCATCTCTAAGATCCACTTCTAGCTCTGGTTTCTTGCTGTTTCTAACGCATCTGCAGTTCTTCCTCCACACAGATATTGATCCCTTTGAAGTCACCCAGAGGGCTGGAACCATATCTTCCAGTTTCCTGCTCAGATCCTCCAATGAATCATAAATGTCCTCAATGGCATCTAGAATGGTGAATTATTTCCAGGAGGTTTTTAATTGACTTTGCCCAGGTCCGTCAGAGGAATCAGTACCTATGGCAGTTACAGTCTTACAAAATGGATTTCTTAAATAATAAAACTTGAAATTAGAAATGACTCTTGGCCCACGTGGTGCAGAATGAATATTGTGTTAGCAGTCATGAAAACAGCATTTGTTTCCTGTACATCTCCATCAGACCTCTCTGTGAACAGGTGCATTGTCACTGTGCAGGAATAGTTTGAAAGAAGGTTTCAACATTGGGTTTAAAATATTCTATAAGCCATGTCATAAACAGATGTGCTGTCATTCAGACTTTGCAGTTCCATTAAATGGAACACAGGCAGATTGGATGTACTATCATTCTTAAGGTCTTAGGATTTTCAGAATGATAAGTGAGCATTGGTTCAATTTAAAGTCCCTAGCTACATTTACCCCTAATAGGAGAGTCAGCTTGTTTTTGAAGCTTTGAAGCCAGGCACCAATTCTCTGTAGCTATGAAACTCCTAGAGGGTATCTTCTCCCAGAAGAGGGTGTTTTGTCTACACTGAAAATCTGTCTAGTGTCCCACCTTTCTCAGTGACCTTGGCAGACCTTCTGAATATCTCATTGCAGCTTCTCCATCTGCACTTGTTTCCTCACCTGCACTTTGATGTAATGAAGATGCTTCTTTCCTGAAATCTCGGGAACCCACCTCTGACAGCTCCAGACTTTTCATCCTCCTCTTCCTTAGCCTTCTTTTCTTCTCAGAATTGAAGAGAGTGAGGGCCTGGCTCTGAGTTTAATTTCGGCCTAAAAGGGACTTGTAGCTGGTTTATCTTCTATCCAGGCCGCTTGAACTTTCTCCATATCAGCAATTTGCTGTTTCACTTTCTATAGTTCCTGGGCTCACTGGAGCAGCACTTTTCATTTCTTCAAGCACTTTTTCTTTACATTCACAACTTGGCAACTCAGACAACTCTTTGGTACAAGACACCTAGATTTCAGTCTGCCCAGCTTCCAACTGGCCTTCCTCCGTAGGCTAATCATTTCTAGCTTTGAAGGTGAGAGACCTATCACTTCCTTCCACTTGAACACTAAGGCCATTGTAGGGTTGTTTGTTGGCCTGATATCAGTGTTGTGTCTCAGGGAACAGGGAGGCCCAAGAAGAAGAGTGGGAGGGAGATGGGGAAGGGTCTTCATCGGAGTAGTCAGAACACACAATATTTATCTTAGGTTTGCCTTTTTATCTGGGTGTGGTTTGTATCATCCCAATAACAACAAAGGTAACATCAGACATCTCTGACCCCAGAGCAGTGTGACAGAAGAATAGTGGAACATTTGAAATATCATGAGACAGTCCCAGGTGTGACATGGACTCAGTAATGCATACTGTTTGAGAAACAGTGCGGTGGACACCCTTGAAGGAGCTGCCCCGACCTTCAGTTTATACACAGGGGCATCTCCAAAGTGCAGTGAGACGCAGGTAGCCCATAATGGAATGGAAAGCATGAAAGTCAGGAAGCCATAATTAAAGTATTTGTTTCACTTGAAAGCCATAGTTAATAACCAGTGAGCCTATTAATTTTATACTTTTCTCTATTTCCATAAGTTATGGTACTCAGTAATACAGAAGTAAAAATAAATGACAACATATAAAATATGATCATACATTCTTCATGAGGAATAGAGTCAGGAAATACAATCAATGGTTGTATCTAACAGAACATGTCAAAATTAATTTTTATTCTTATAATTAAGTAGCAATAAAATTGCTATTACTTTCATTTCTAAATGGATTTCTTTAAATTAAAAATGGAGAATTTAAACAGAACCATTTTATCTTAGAAATCAGAGAAATATGAATTAAGACAAGGTATCATTTCCCCAGCTGCTCAATGAAACTTTCAGTACAAAAGTATTTCTCAGAGACTATAAGAATGGTAAATTCATATGATGTTTTGTTTACAGTTACTCTGAGGTTCATTTTTGAAAATATCTAAGTTTGAGTAAAACTGTGTATGTGCATACCTATGAGCCCATAATTCTATTTCCTAATAGTTGAGATACATTCATAAATGTGCTGTATTATAATAGCAAAACATTTGACATGCTCTAAAGAACTGTTGTAATGAAAAAAAAAATAAAGAAGTATGCAGTGAACCACTTATGGTAACAAAACTACATTAAACCATTCTTTTTTTTTTTTTTAAAGATACTTCTGATTCTCACTGCTTGGTTTGGACAGATACAAACTGAACATAATTACGCATTCAACAGTCTTCTCTCTAAACATTTACATTCTGAAGTGCTGGGGTCAGGACTTTAGCACCTGAATTCTGCAGTGTGGATGGGCAGGCACACCATTTGGTCTGTTATATGTTCCTAATATTTTTATTTTAAGCAAACAAAATTAATTGGACTCATATTTGATCTCAAGCCTAAGCAATGTCTTAAAAAAAAATACAAGGTTATTTAAATCTAAAAAAAATTCTCTTCATGAGAAATCTGTTTGGTCTTCACATCTGTTAGAGTGCTCTAACACCAGATTGCTAACAGTATTGATTAAAAAGGTGAAAATGGATGAGGTAACCCCTTACCCCAGTTATAATTAACTTATAAAAACACGCTTTACTTTTTTAGAGCAGTTTTAGATATACCGAAGAAATTGGGGTGATAGTAGAGTGGCCCCTTCTCACACCTAGCATTTCCTATTACTAGCATTTTAATATATAGTTACAACTAATAATCAGTATCAATACAGGGTTAACTAAATTCCACAGTTTCTTGTGATCACATTGGATCATGGGCTTGGGATGGGAAAGCACAGACTCCATGCCAGCTCCATATGTACATGGACGGTAAGCACCAGCAATGCCATCTGTCACCATTGCTGTTCCCCTAACCACCTGGGTGAGGATGGTGTGCTGGTGTATTTGTCTGGGTTCTCCTGGGTAACGACCCCACTGCACCCGTTTCTCTCCACGTGTAGCACACACTTGAGGGTGGGCTCATGTCCTGTCCTTGAGGATGGGAAACCCCAACATCTTATTTGGCATGAGAGTCCACTTCTTTCCCATTTATTTATTTCAACAATCTTATTCACATGCATTTTTACTATTTACCTGGAATTATTTGTATAACAAATACTAATTTGTAATTATGTTTAAATAAGAATATTTTAAAGAGACTTAGATAACAAATTCTTAACTACTTTTGGATTTTAGAAATGAGGAGCACTCAAGGTTATTAGAAATGATGGAGGGCATTTGAAACTTGAGTGAATAGTGTCCCCATTTTCTATTAGCAAGGTGTTATTTAGGCCACGGAAAATAGCTTATACAAACTTAGAATTATTTCCTGCTTAGAAGTTGAAGCAATCAGAAGCTCTCTATATCATGTAGTTTCAGAGTTCCTTAAGCTTCCTGACATCAAGGGTTGCAAATAGCCAACCTTCATTTTGCAGACTCTTAGTCCCACATGGGTATAATCCATAGAGTATGCTTTCCCATATGTAACTGGAAATTTTTCCTGGGGTGAAATTTTTTAAAGAGCTTCTTTAAGAATTTCCAGACATAATTACTATTTTTTCTTCCCCTTGCAAGGATGATTTCAGAGTGAATTTATGAAACTCGACATCAAAAAGCTGTTGATAGAAATCATAACAAAGTTTATCTCACCATTTCTGCTCTTCCCTAGATATTTCAGTCAGCCTGTTAGCTGTTGTCGTCAGCTTCTGCGGCCTGGCTTTGCTGGTAGTCTCACTTTTTGTCTTCTGGAAGCTTTGTCGGCCCTACTGGAAAAGCAAACCCGAGACTTCCAACACCCCTGCCCTTCCGCAAACCATTTCAGGTATTCCCACGGAGGTCTTTGAGGTGGAGGAGAAGAAGGAGGTTACAGAAAATGGAAAACTAGAACTAAAAGCTGTTGAGCCGGCAATAAAAATCAGCCACACTTCCCCCGATATCCCAGCGGAAGTCCAGACTGCTCTAAAAGAGCATCTGATCAAACATGCACGTGTGCAGAGACAGACCACGGAACCTACATCTTCATCCCGGTAAGGAGAGATGAAATACATAAGCGCGCGCGCGTGTGTGTGTGTGTGTGTGTGTGTGTGCGCGCGTGCATACGGCCTGTGTGTGTGTGTGTGTGTGTGTGCGCGCGCGCGTGCATACGGCCTGTGTGTGTGTGTGTGTGTGTGTGCGCGCGCGCGTGCATACGGCCTGTGTGTGTGTGTGTGTGTGTGTGTGTGTGTGTGTGTGTATGTGTACACAGCCAGTGAGTTTCATAAGAGAGAAATTGAGGTGGGAAGGGAGGAAAGAGAAGGAGCAGAAGTAGAACCACATAAGCACGGAGAAGGAATGTGTACGACAAAGTAAGTGGGGCAGAGAGAGAAACTAAGGACAGATCCAGCAGGAATTCATTCCATGACAGGACATATTAGAATTTGAGATCCAGTAAAATCACATAACTGCAAAGTACTCCTTACTGTTATTCTTGAAATATTGTTGGTTCATAGCTGTTACTTATATATTTAGTTTAATTCAATGAACAAATATGGAGAAAGCTTCCATTTGCAGTGCGTATTATGAAATCCTTTAGTTCACAATGAAAATCAAGTAAGGACACTCGTGTTAGTCTGTTGCCCATAAACACATCCACAGACAGTGCAGTGTGCTCTGATCCACGCAGTTTTGGGAAATGTTCTGAGAGTGCCCCAGAATAGAGCAGAGGAGGGAGGACAGAGACCCCCTAAGGAGACAGTTTACCTGCCTGGTGCTGGACCACAGGTGAAGTTGGAAACTGGCTTGTTCAGGAGGGCAGGAAAGACTGACAAGGAGCAGACCCACACTCTAGATGGGCAGAGGGTGTGCAGGGACTCACATGTGAGACTTCTCAAGTGGCAGGAAGACTCTTTGCTGGGCTCCGTGCACACCCAGCCCAAGTCCCTCTCTTTGGGTTGCATCTTGGGAAGAGCTCCTGTTGGGGGAGAGGAGGGAGCATGTACTTTCCAAGAACAGGAGGTCTTGAGCCCCTGATTACCTGCTAATGACCTCCTCCATCACCTGGAAAAATCTTCAGAACTTTGCTTGCGTGAAAATAATTTTTTTATAGTGTAAATCGAATCCTAGTAGCTATAAAGGGAAAATAAATTTTTGTTAAGGGTCATTTTTTTTTTTTTTTTTTAAGTTTGGGCTTCATGTCTTATAATGAACAACATGGTACTAAGCAGTTTTCTTCTGGTTCCCATAGTAGTGAGTAGTTTTACCCTGGGGCAGGATAGCAGTAAGATAGGAACTAAGTGCTGATTCCTGCTAGCTTAGTTCCTACTCTTATCTTCTGGCCTCTCCAAATACCAGGTGTAGCCCTGCTTCTGCAGCGTGTACTATTGTGGATTTAGAAATCTATCACACTGGAAAACTGTTCATGGTCATTTTGCTAAAATGATTGAAGGAATCTTACACACATGTTTTCTGAAATTAAAATGGGTTGTGTCTATAAGCAAACCCACTTCTTTTTGAAATGTATTCTAGAGAGAAGAGTCAGAATAATTGTTACTTTGGGTATGAGGAGTTTTGGGATAAAGCTGGACAGAGGCAGCTCTTTCACTTGTGTTTATGCTATTTAAAATTCATAACCAAGGACACTTCATAGTTATTGACAAATGTTTCTAAGTGATGGCACATAGGGTAATTTTGTAATGTATTATTTTTATATACTGTGACTCAACTTTTTGTTTAAACTTACCTACTGTGAATATTTAACTATAAAATATTTTACCTGTGGGTGATTTTTGTATCTGTAGAAAACCCTTCTTTAAAATGATCACTTATGGTTACTAGATCATAACTATTGTCATCACTGTAAACTCTGACCAATTATAATATTTAATCAAGTCTTCATATAATCAGAGACTTCAGGGTAAAAATGTTCATTTGATTTACCAAAAAAAGTAAATGTATCCACAGCAGCTATGAATATATATATATATATATATATATATATATCAGTTTAGTATTCAAAATTTTTCTACTATTAGTTGATAAGTCCACCTTACATAACGATGCACTCATGAACACAAATTGTGGTAAGCTATGAAAAGAGCTTGACTTTCTCTGCCCAGATGATTCTGGAACCCACAGAAACATATATTATATCCACATTATTATCTATTGAATGCAAATAGATGGCTTACCTGATTATCCCTGCCTCAGAGAGAGTGACAGAATAGGTCCTGAGAACACATCTGTGAAAAATGGATAAAAAAATTGGTTTCTAGAAATAATATACAAGGGATGATATGTCATTCCTCCCTAGATTTCTCAGTAATTATGTGAATTTGAATAACGCAGGAAAATCTTTTTCTCTCAATCTTAAAAAAAAAACCCATAAAATTGGATTATACATATCATGTATTTTCTAAGAAAAAAGTAGAATACAAATTAGTAATTTTACTGGGACTATGATATCATCTCATTGTCTTCTTTGAATTTCCTTGTTTATGTGACTGGCTGTGGGGAGGAAGAAGAAAGTATTATTTCTGAGTGCTTGCAATGTAGTCTGTAAGCCAGGTTCCCTTCCTGCAAATACTTCTCCAACTGCATGAAGCACTATTAATTATCCCCATTAGCTGTGAGTTCATTGAAACCTAGAGAGATTTTAAAAATCACTTAAAGCCATGTTGCTGATGTTAGAGTTCAAATTTATGCAGATTGATGGGACACATTTTAAGTGTCAGAGCAGGCGGGGTGCAGTCATTTGCAATGGATGCTGTTGGTGAGAGTCTACCGAGGACAGGAGTTTGGAGGTGGGAATGCAGGGGAGTCTCCTGATCACCCTGCTCAGGGTTCTGGACTTGATGAGCCTCTGGGGAATGGTGGAGTCAGGATTCTTCTTTTCAGCCATGGGATGAATGCCTTGCAGAAAACTTGATTATTCCTATTTTTCTAAAAACTCATCCACTATATTTCATCATAGAGAAATTACCTTTATGTGGAAAGGAAGAGGAAATTTCTGAGTCCATTATGCAGTCCACTTGGACTCAGAGATTAAGGGGATATAATTATAAATCAGATTATTCTGCTCAAATGCAACTTTCCTCTGAGAGGCAGCAAAATCAGACCACACCAGTGAGCACACGTAAACACACACACATGTGTACACACACACTCTGAATTGAACTCTAATGCTTGGTTTCCTCACCTTATTAAGCTGTTCCAATTCTAACCTGCTATGAGGACTGCCTGTTATTTGGCTCAGACAGTAGATAACAAATATCATCCTCTCAAGTTTTAGTTGTCCTTCTATCAATACCATCCTACAGAATTTAACAGCATTGCTGGGATCCGCCGCATCCCCAGTTCCTTCTCTCCTTTTTAAATACCAAGTCTGGTGCCAGCAGCCTGTCAGGAAGCCTAGGGCCCAGGGGCCTATGCATTCTATCACTGTGCCTGGGCTGTGTGCTTGCCCATCCATCCCGCCCCTCGAAGCAGGACTTTGCTTCTGTGTATAGTAGTGTATATTGCACCTCCTGCTCATCATAAACTATAGAGAGATGGAATAAAACTTACAATGTTAAGGAAAAGAGAAGACAGGCAACACCAACTTCCCTATGAGGAATTTCAGGTGCCAGCTGGATGATGGGATGTGGAATTGAGACTAGAAGCCTGTATCCTACTCTGGCGGAGAAGGGCTTACAGCTGAGGCCAGAGCACATAGGGAGTCCCTTGAGTGGCATTGGGTGAGGGCAGGTGTCCCAGAGGGCCATGTGCTCTATGGAAAGACAGAGAGCAGGAAACTTACAGGAAAATAGCAGCTAAGATACCTTGATCAGAAAGCAGAGTTCAGTGAAGGAGTGATGGAAGATCAAGTCAGCTGGAATTAAAGGAGGAGGCCTTAAAATTATGGCCAAGATGTTCTAGGTCTGTCTTGTCAGAAGTATTTGCAGCAGAGGAGTTCCATTAAAAGTTGTTCATTAGGAAAATTCATCTGGCAACAGTTTAGAGGACAGGCTGTAAGCAAATTATAAAAATTCAGTGATGGCTTCAGTCATTCCACATTCAGTCCAAACCTCGAAAGCCTGGCGTTCAGATGGTTATGATCTGATGATACCAGGCTCTGTGATGTCCTTATGGTTCCACACCCCACTCACCCCCTTCTTAGGAAGAAAACCTTGCCTCTGGTATTATGCTCTTGCTAGCTTTGTCTGGAATGATGACTTCTTTTTATCAATCCTAAGATCTTTTAGGAATATGCACTGGAGAGTTCACATTCCCTGCCCAATTATCATCGATGACCCTTTATTATTTAAGACCATGGTTATAATCTAGCAATTATGTATCGTCTTTATTGAACTCTGTTTGCCAGACTAGACTAGCTCTTAGAGAACAGGCCCTATAACTGACTGCATGCACTCCGATTTCCATCTCCGTACTCAGAGGTGCGTCACAGACATCAGATGAAAGCTCTTCAGTGGTTGACGGCCTCTTCTGTCTTTTAAGACAGAATCAGGGGTCCAGATGAGAAATGCTCATGTTAGAAAGAGGTCAATGATGACATACACCCAAGAAGGAGGATGGGGACCAATTTTCTGTGGATTCATTAATGGTGTGAAGATGATTTGAAGTGTAAGTGGCAAAACATTTTCTTGAGTATGAGGACTTATTTAGGTTAGCCCCACTAGAGAGAATTCTAAGTACCTACTGAAATAACTAGGAACCATAATGGCAGATTCAGTGGGACAGAGCAAGGGAAAGAGTCATCACTTTGTGTGTGTTGATGAATTTATGACTGGCCATGGGTGCTGAGAAAAGTGTTTCTTCTTTTTCCCCCCCATTGGTTCTCTCTACAGATTTCAGGAGTATATCTCATACTAGAATAAATCCATAGACCATGCCATGCCCACCATCAAAGGTCTAGTTACCATTCACCTTGATCTAACTGACCCTCTCTACCTGTCCATCCTACCCCACACCTTCCCCTCTAGTAAACACCATTCTGTTTTCAGTGTCTAAGGGTTTGTTAGAAAAGTAATTTTTAAAATCATCACATTCAGAGTCAGAATACATACTGTTACAGGGAAAAGAACTGTGTAAAAGTACATAAAACTGAATTGCATAGCTTTCTTTAAAGATCAAAAAAGAAGCACATTCCTCCCAAAAGATAGCAAAAGCTGCAATTATCCACTCCAGTACACTGTCAGGAATGGAGATATAATCTGAGAAGCACTGAGCTGGCTAGTTCATAGAGAATCAGTGCTTGTCTAGAACCAGGGGTGGAAGTGAGATCTGTCTCCTTGAAATACAAGTTCACGGAACCACTGAACAGGTATTGGAGATCCAGTGACTCCCTTTGTGAGACACACTAATGCTTTTCTGAAAGGGGATGACCCTTTGAATCTGTCACAGAGAAACCTTATACAACACAGCCAATTGACTTAAGAGAGTTCAGCAAATGTTCCATCCTAGACAAGCACTAATTATAAATTGATTGGACCCTCCTTCTTTGCAATAAAATTAATGCTTGGCAAGTCTGGTTTTATTAGTCACAGGAATCTGAGGGTGAATTATTTTCATACAAACTCCAACACATTTCCTAAGGCCCAGCACATGTTATTATAAAATTCATGAAAAGATGAATAATCCTAGTTTCTGATGTTTTAAAGACAACAATCTAGTAAAAGCATTGGGGAATGGAAGACGGATCTGAAAACAGGGTACTTCTATTCTCTTCTCAGTATGCACAAGGAGATATGAAAGACAGAAGTCACCCAGGTGGTAAATGAACTCAGCTAGAGGAGAGTGATGTTTTCCTCCAAAACCTAACTGAACTCGCCAGGAAATGGGCTCCTGATCCAGGGCCTTACTTCCAAGTAAGGGAAGGCAAAATCAGATGCTTGGCATTTAGATCCAGGATATGTGATGAAGGTCAAAAGGCTTTCAAGAGACCTAGTAATGGTAAAAGACACATATTCTTGGATTTGTTATATTGATATGTTGTGACACTGGGAGATTTTTGGTTTTTTTTTTTTTAAAGAATATTATGTTCTCAGAACTTTATTTGTGGATCAAAAGCTACCAAGAAACATTTTGCAACTTGACGAGTTCATATGCATTCCTTTAAATAATGCTAGATCAAAAACAATTGCTTATCATCACATTGTGATATTTATACATTTTTTTTTAACATGGAGAAAGGTCAGGGGCACATACTTTCAGAATAATTGAATATTTATTTCATCAATGATTGTTAAGGAACAAGTTGTCTATAAATTATTTGAACAGAATAAAGATGTTACTTCATTTTAATCATTTTGTGATATAATTGAGAACAAAGTTAATTTAAAAAAATTACTTTTTCATTGTAAGTTGGCCATATAGCTAAATTTGGGGAATCATAAATTTATTCAACAGCATTTCTTGAACACTTGTTAACTGCCAGGCATTTTTCTAGATATTTGATACACAGGAGGGAACAAATAGGTCAAAAATTTCACCCACTTACTTGTGGAAAGATACCAGGCAGTATAGCTAAGGAAATTCCATGATGTATTAGAAGATAATGAGTCCAGTAGAAGACAACTGGGCAAAATAAAGGAACTGGTGGATGGTTGGAGAGATGACTCTGTTGCAGTTTTGATAGTCGGAATAGAACCTGCCAAGAAAGGGGACATTGGAAGGAAGCTGGGAGCATGGAAAGGACCCTGTGGAGTTTGAGGGTCCCTGTGCTAAGGAGGCTGCATTGCAAACCCAGTACTGAACTCCTTCCAATCCCCACCCCCTACTCCTCACCTTGGAAACCACACTGGCTGCAGCAGGGTAACCAGAATAAAAATCAGAGATGTGGCCCAGTGGCTGTTTTTGACTTTTATTCTGAGTAACCTGTGAGGCCAATGAACGGTGTTGAATCAGAGAAGTGGGAGGTTCTGACTTCGAATAGGCATTGAGGGAGCCCAAGCACAGAGGCAGAAAAAAACCACGAAGGAGGCTCGAATCCTGTGCAGACATGATGCTGGTCAGACTCGAGACATGGAAATTAACAACTGAGAACTGGCTAGGTTCAGGATGTGTTGAGAAGGTGAGACAACTAATCTTGATGGAGGAGCTGGGGATGGGTGAGTAAACAGAAGGGAAGGAAGACTCTGAGGTGTTGTCCTGAAAATCTGAACGATAAATCTGGATAGAAAAGACTGTGAATGGAGTGAATTTGAGAGGCCACATCAGGAGATCTGGATTTAGGATTTAGGTTGTAGGATTCTACTCAAGATTGGAGTAGAGAAGGTGAGTAGGAAACTAGATAACGACTCTGGAATTCTGGAGAGGATGTCTCACACATTGACAACTTTGGGGTCCTCAACATTTACAGATGGTGCCAGTGCCAGGATGAGGTACTCAGAGGTGAGTGGAAACAGGAAAGAGAAAACCAGAGGTGAGTCTCAGGGGTACTCAGCATTATGACTTCAGAGCAGCTCAGTAGGCTGGAAGTGGAAATGAGGAGGGGGTTGGAAGCCAAGTGAAGAGAGTGTGAAACATGGGGAGTACTTGATGGCCACGACCCTGGCCATCTGGGGGGTACTGACCCCAAACAGCAACACGAGGGACACACTGTTGACATCTTCAGGAGCGGTTATGTAGGGTGGGGCATGTGAGAAGCTAATGAGAGTATATGTGAAGAGAATGTAAGGAATCCATAGGACAGTGAGCATGCTGGCCTCTACTCTTTTTAAGAGCTTTGTTGCAAATGTTCCAGAAGAACAAGCATAAGAAAGAAAGGGAGTAAAAAAGGAGGTTGCTTTTCTTGACGGTGACATGAAAGAAAATGGTATTTTAGTATACAAGTGGAGGGGTTGACTTTAGATTGGAATGGAGGGTTCATCTGCAATCCACCAGGAGTACAAAAATATATGGGCACTGTGGCTGATAAGAGGGTTAATGAGATGATGAGAGTCAGTGGAAGGTTTCCGCTCCTGGCTTCAGCTGTCTTTGTGAAATGGGAAGTATCCAAGACTGGGAACGAGGAAGAAGGTTATAAGGTTATGGAGGTTTAGAGACAGGAGAAAGGTATGAAACAGTCTTGTGAATCTAGAAAATTGAGATGGGGAATGGATTGCTGTGCACAGCACCCTGCATGAGGAATGTAGTCTTGAATTTAAAATTGATTTATTTTTCTCCAGACTCAGTCACTGATACATGAGCAGTCATAGAAATGACAGGCAGTTGAATTCAACCAAAGCTATGGTTTGCCTACAATGAAGAAGGTAGCTAGAAGGGAATTGGTAATATGGAAGCATGCATGAGAATGGTTCTAATGATCAACCAGGGAAGTGGATAAAGAGGGGATAATGAAGTCAAGGAATTAGGGAGTAAGAAATGGTGATAGGATCAATAGATCGGAGGTGCTGGTAAGATGGGAAGGTTGTTTGAGTTGGGATAGAAGGGAATCTGAGAAAGACAGATAGGTGTTGATCAGAAGAGGCATGCATAAAATTGGGGTTCTGGAGAGCATGCAGTGAATTAATACCAACACTGGCTAGGCCATGTGGCAGTGAGGAGGAGGAGAGAGCATCATTGTAGAAGAGTTCAAAGAACCCAGGAGCCATGTGGATGGAAGAAACATGTGCATTATAAGAATTAGAACAAAATTATTGTCAGAGAGTTAGTGAACCAGGAGATTGAAATAATGAGGACAATAAAGGGAGAGACTTCAATGTGTGCACAGATAACTGACAATAAGTGGTGATGGGATGCCAACTGAGGACATGAGTGTCAGGGCCGGGAGTGGTAGATTATGGAAAAATGATGTAAAAGTAGTGATGGGGATAGAGAAATGAGGAAAAACTCCACCTTGGGACAGTGGAACAGTGTTGTTGGGACTCACCAGCTTCAATATGAAGGGGACAGCCAAGGTATCTACAGATAAAATAGGTGAGAAGAACCTAAGAAGAGACTAAGGATGTAGAGGATTTGTTGATTGACAATGAATTCTTTTTAAAATGTCATTGTGGTATATGATCCCACTTCTGCCTTCACATGTATCTAGCATGCTGCATGGTGTCTGCTCAGCTTTCCTATATTGAATGAATCACACTTGTCCATGTTTCAACTGGGATGGAAGCAAATATAAAACAAAGAAAGGAAGCTGTGTTAACCAGAAACTTGATTAAGCCTCTCATGAAACGAAGCTGTAATTTTTAATATATGTTGATAGTTTCCCACACAAATTTCAATATTAAATCGAGGATCGATCCATTCCTTTTAAACATATTGAATACATGAATAAATTGCAGCCAAGTGTATTTTTTGCTTTGCCTCTGATTTCTCATGCAGCCTCTAAGGTAAATGTAATAGAGGAGCAGGAGGAGATCAGCTTCCCACATAAGGAAAAGTGGGTGTGAGAAGTGAGTTAGCAAAAGGGTCTGTTGTCTGGGGGTGTGACCAGGACATGCCCATCAGAACAGGCTCAGTGCTATTTCTGCATCCCCACACAGGGGCCCATATATGAGACTGTCAGACCAGAGAGCTCATGGTGGCATTTGCCCTTCAGTAAACTGTGTCCTAAATTCTGATGACAACTGATATCAGGATGCAAACATACATTGCAAAGTTATCAGCAATATCCCATCGATCTTCACCATTGTGACGAGATGATGGGCTATGCCAGTAAAGTTAAGTGACCAGTCCAGGATACCTTCAGCCTGTTGGTACCAAGCCCCAGTCTGATTCCTCATCCTGGAATGGTCTTCAAGCTTCCTCTTCTGAGTTATGAGAAACAGTGCTCATTTCCAGTCAAGACCTGGACTCCATCCACAGTTCTTATCTACAGTGTAGCTCTACCTTCACACAATCCAATTTGTCCTCAAACGCTGGGTGAAAGAAAGTTCTGCTGGTAATTAACATAAGTCACCATACTAACATTTTTTTCCCGTAGTATCAAGGCACAATGACTGTCTAGCTACCCTCAGGTACTCCAGGGGAAAGTCTTCCGTCTCCATCAGGAAGAGTTCAGGAGCATCTGTTTAGGTTAAAGGGTAGGGACAGGATCAGTGTGAGGCAAAGGGCCTGTGCTTTGATTGCCAGAGATGTGTGCAAGTCTAAATAGGCACTTATCACTGTCATTCCAAAAGGGGGAAGAAGGGGGGGGAAAAGCAAAAAAGAGGATCTGTGTTGTCATGGCGATAGTTTAGCATTGTAATAATTAAAGCTTCTCAAAGTGACTAGCTACACTGTGACTAGAAGATGTACTGTTTCCCCTGTAATTAGGGCACGGGCTCATGAGAACAAAAGCCTTACTACTCTTTGATTTCCCTGAGAAAGGACTGTACAGCTGCACAATTCTATTCACAGGCATAAGGAAGAAATGCTGATTTTTAGGAGGAGAATAGAAGATTAAAATGTTATTATACTGAAAAGCATGTGTGTGAAATTATAGGATCAATCTATAAAGAATTAGAAATTAACTTAGGAGGGTTTTGTTCATGAACTTTTCTTTTTTGAAATAAAAATTGTTGCATAAGTGAAAGCGATTTGAACAGAACTATTAATAATGAGTTATTTAATAAAATTTTTTAAATCGCTTAGGAACTCTGAATATATAAACTGAATTACATTAGTCCCTTTAATAATCCACAACAGCATATACAACCTGCATTCCCTTTTCTTTTTTTCTTCTTCTTTTTATAAATGCTCTTAATGGCTCCCTGAGCCTAATTTAAACCCCTGGTCCTGTATACCTTGTGTATATTCAGGACCAAAATGATTTCAAAGCATCCCCCATGCTTGAAAATTGAGTTGATCCAGAGATCTTCAAGCTTTAAGTTAGTAAAGAGATCTTTATCTACATAGACACAGAATTAAATATTGAATCAATATAGTTTAAATTAGGAGTTCATACCCTCATCTAAAATAATCAAGTATATTTCTTTACATAGACATTTTCAATGAAAATCTTAATTTTAATTTAATCATATATATAGCCTTACAAATTTCACAAAGATTATTATTATAAAATGTACCATATAACTCTAGACTTGATTTGCATTTTTATATGTCTAATCATAATTTTACTTACAAATTAAACATCCTTGCTCCCTTTCAGTTCATGGTAAGTAGACAAAGAAGTTAAACACATCCCTAAAAAGTACATCTCAAACTATTTCAATCAAGTAAACTTTGGATCTTGGTGTTATATAGTCATGTTATAGATAATGTTTAAGTGGAAAAGGTTATATAAGCACATATAAATTTCGAATATATTTTTGTAGTCACTTCTCAGAATAATTGAGTCTTGGAAGAAATGAATCAACATGGCAGTTCAGGTATGGCCACTGACACATTGGGCCTGGGTTAAAGGTACATTTTAGCCCTGCCCAGCTCAGTGACTTTGAATGATGGCCACTGGTGGCCACTTGTAAGAGGGGAGCCTGATGCTCAGGATCTCATGGGTCCCATGAGGGTCCAGTAGTTTAGAAGCTTTTCTAGCTAAATGGAGAATAGGATCACTTTTCAATATTTTTGTGTAAAAATTCCATAGCATATATTTCTTTACTTTTTATTCTCTTATTCTCCTTTTATTTTATCCCACACTGTCATTGGACATTATTTTCTGCCATTCTGATTATTATCTTCTTCTGCACGGACACTGTTCTCCCTGCAGCATGCCCCTCCCACGACAACTCTCCCAGACCTGTCACAGGCAGCTTCCACATGCCATGGTGTGTTTTCAGCCCTGTTCAGCCTCGGTTTTATTGTAATTTCCGTACATGTGCTGAACTTAAAAACTGAGAAGTTTATAAATAATGCACTACCACCGTGGTTGGTTTCGTTACTTGTTAAAAGGGAGCGATTGCTTTAGTTTCAACATAGCTCTAAGCATTTGTCGTGGTCTTGAAATCATGTCTAGTGTTTCAGTACAGTTGTAAAAATAAGCTAGCTAAATGTAAGAGTGCAAACTTGGGACACTTTAGGTCCTCAGGTTAGAGTTCTGATTCTGATAAATTCCACTTTATTAGCAGGCATATTGTGAATATTCAGATCTATAAATTATCAAGAAGCCAAGGATAGAGAATCATAGAAAATAAGTGTCAGAAAACAGAGATCTGGCATCTCAGCAGAAGGAGATTAGAGTCTTCGAATCCAACCTTTGTTTCTACATGTTCTGTGTAGGGACGCTTATTAGGGTGCCATTTGAGGTGGATCTGGAAGTCTAGCTTCTTCTAAACTGTCACGTATGATTGTGTCATGCTGGCCCTTCAGCTGGATGGCAGGCAGGAGCCCACATCCGCCCTTCCCCTCCCTCTGGGCTCCCTGTCCCCAGCTCCTCAAATCCCTTCTCAGAGGCACTGTATCTGGGCAGCTCACCTCTGGACATTGAGAATGTTTCTACTCTTAAATCAGGCGTGTCCATGAATCTGGCACTCTTTCAGCAATGGACTTAGGATACTCAGTGCTGCAGGATGTAGCTCACATGTCAGAGGGGACAGTGGGGAAGGATTTGAAATAAGGGTGGGACAGGTGCTAAGAGTGGGGGGTACTGATAAAGAGGAGGATTGAGGTGTGCTGGAGATAGAGCAGATGGACAGCTACATGAGGTGCTTCAGAACACCAACAGGATTTAAGAAATGCAGTAAATACAACATCAACAGGATTTAGGAAATGGAAAAGGAAATGTAGCCCCAGACAACGCAGGTTTCCAGCTATGATGGCTGATACAGCTGTCAGTGCTGTGTCAGATTGTGGAAAGAGAACTGGAGGAGCGCAGAAAGGAGAAGACAGTGAGTTTGGCTGAGTTTGGGGCAAGACTGGAGCCTCTGTTTAAAAGTCTCCCTTGGAGAGAAAAAGCTAAGGAAGTAGCAAGCAAGTACTGAGTGCATGACCACATTTTCTTGAGATAAAAATGGGACAGTGGGGATGGCAAAAACAAGTGGGGTTTATGCACTGGTGACTAAGGGGAGGGGAGGAGGCAGAGCAATCTGAGCAGGAGCAGAGCAGCCAGGCCAGCAACGAGTACATACTATGTAATGCCAATTCACAATGCATAGTAAGGACACATGGTCCAGAAGGACTTGAATGGTCAGGGCCTGTACTGGTAAGGAATTTTGGCACTTTAAGTAAAAACCAAATTTGGTGCTCCTATAAGCTTCACTCTAGATATCCTGTCTAAAGCACATTCTGCTTTATCTATCCCAGTGCCAGAAATGCCCAATAAGTGGCCCATTACCAGAGATAAACCCCACAGTGCCAGAAACAACCCCCATAGTACTTACCTGTGGCTCCATCATACTGTGATGTTCTGCTCCCTTTGAAGAAACAGGTGTGTGGAAGGTGGGAGGGAATCCTCTTCCTGCTTGTTTCCTATTTCTTCACAGGGGTCTAGAACAGCAGCAGCAGCTGTGGTCCACTGCAGTCAGCACCAATGAGGGTAATGTTTAATGCCGGTCAAAGGGGGCAGCTGCTTTTGGGCCCCCTCAACAGACTAGGCCTGTTTAGCCTCACATTAAAGATGCTGCTGTTTTCTTAAGAAAAGAACAAAATTCACATTTACATTAAAATGATGGGATGATCAGGAAAGATGAAAAAAAAAACCAGTACTGTCGCATTTAAAATGGGATGTATTGTCAACCTAGTACTGAGAGATCTCTAGAGAACCTACAGACTCCAGAGGAGAGTGTGGTAGCCCCAGAAATGATGACTAGTCAGATGAGGAAACACATCAACTCTGCTGGAGATCACATAGGACAGAGTAGATCCAAACATGAGCCACATTTATAGACATTAGCACGCTGACACAGCCAAAATCACTAGATGAATAGAACGGTGAGTACTAGGAACACAGCTTGAAGTTTAAATACTATTATATTGGCTCTGAATTCTACATTTTTTCATCCTAAGAGTTTCTGAAGCCCACTCCATGTTGAAAAAAGGAAAATGTACTCATTTTGGCTGTCAACACTATATATTCTTTAAAGTAAATATTCATTTAGTTATATTAAGTATTAGAAGTAATTAACACAGTATAAGCTTCAGATATTGAGAGAAAAAGACACTAGCTGTCTGAGTGACCTGTCCATACATCCTCCAACATGAGCTGCCCAGATGAGTGGTAGCACCTAATGTATTTTGTAGAATGCTGAACGCTGTTGGTAATTGTGTTTCTTTATCATTGCATTTAATTATGTATGGATGATTGAGAATCCAACATTCCAAAAACTCAGAAAAATCTACATTAACTTACTTCAGGCATTTCTCTAATTTTTTAATATACTGTGTTTCTAATATTTCAAAAGTAGCTCTTAGATTATTGTGTAGATCTGTTTGCTAACAGCAATATTCTGCTTTTATTTTGGTGGGTTTGGCGGGGTGAGTTGATGTGACTCTTGTAATACATTGTCATCAAAATGACTGACCTAAATGGTGTGTGTGTGTGTGTCCAGCCACAATTCCTTCAGGAGGCACTTACCCAGGCAGATGCAGGTTTCCAGTGTTGACTTCAGCACAGGTGTGGAGCCCACCTTGCAGAGAGGAGAAACCAGCACCAGCATCGGGAGGATCAAACCGGAGCTCTACAAGCAGAAGTCAGTGGACTCTGAGGGCAATGGGAAGGAAGATGTGAAAACCTGTGGAAAACTGAACTTCACCCTTCAGTATGATTATGAAAATGAACTTCTGGTCGTCAAAATGATCAAAGCCTTAGATCTCCCTGCGAAAGATTTCACAGGGACATCTGACCCCTACGTGAAGATGTACCTTCTTCCCGACAGAAAGAAGAAATTTCAGACCCGGGTGCACAGAAAGACTTTGAATCCTGTTTTTGATGAAACTTTCCAGTTTCCTGTGGTCTATGACCAGCTAAGCAGCCGGAAGCTACATTTCAGTGTCTATGATTTTGACCGATTTTCTAGACATGACATGATTGGAGAAGTGATTCTAGATAACCTGTTTGAAGTCTCTGACCTGTCCAGAGAAGCCACAGTGTGGAAGGACATCCACTGTGCCACCACCGTAAGTAACGCCCCTTCACGCACTGCTTATTACTTGCTTTGAAGTGATTCAGTAAACTAGTCATCACCCAGATTGTTGGCATAAGTGCTACAAAGTCATGGCATTTATGTCTTCATATCTATAAAGTAAAATCTGATTACAATCAGATAATAATTAGGGCCCCTAATACAACAGAGGTGATATTAGTGATTATGTACATAAAATACCAGTTTTATAAGTTACCAAAAATAGTAGTCTTTTCTCTTCTCAAATTAATAGTCCTCTGAAGCCTTTTCCCAGTACTCATTTTCCTCATAGTTAATATTTGTTTTCACTACTAAAGTTGATATTGTTTCTCATATCAAATTAAAAATACACATTAGCATGGATGCCCTGGTGACCTAGCAGGCAAGTCCACAGGATGCAGTTCACGTACATCCCAAGGACCCAGGCTTGTGACCTGGGGCTAGAAATGGTCTCAAACAGCCCGTTTCTTTAGATGCTCTTGTGGGATGGACATGAACACTGTATTTGAAAAGCCAGAGGATCAAGAGTGATAGTTTAGATTAGAGCTGTTCTGTTTTGTTACTAAATGATCTTTCTGATAAAGTAAATATTGAAAATTTGGAATAGAATAGAATAAACATAAACATAGCATACAATTAATCTACACAGCTACCAAGTCTATAGAATATCTTGGCATTGGCATATTGCTTTCTAAATTTTATGAGTGTTTTAAAATAATTAAGATCAAACTATGTTTAAGAATTTCAACTGATTTTCTGCATCCTCTTGAAATCTATGGTCTATGAAACTTATCATTAGACATTTGAGTTAGGCATAAATTTTGTAGTCACAAATTGTTGTTTTTTTAATATAAATCTGGAGTTTTTTATGCAAGATGATTTCTGCAGGACAGAATTATAGGAGTAGAATTACAAAACTTCTCTCTAACATTAGGTTGCTAATTGGTTTTATCAGTTTCGAAATGAAGGCACTTATTCATTAAATTTTCTTTATTATTTACCAACTATTCTCGAAGTTTAACAACATTTATAAGCTTAAAGTGTTGAAGATGTGACTAGAGACAAGGTGTTATTAAAAAAATGAGAAAATAATTTTTCACTTCAAGGTATCTCTTTTGGGGCGCACCCTGGTGCCCTAGCAGTTTGGTCTGCTGTCTCCAGGCAGTGCAGTCCACATACATGCCAAGGACTCAAGTTCATGGCTAGGGATGGGGAGCAACCAAGATGAATAACTCAATAAATAAATTAAAATGCTTCTTCCTTCTCTTTCTTCATGCCTGCCTGCCTGTCTCTGCTCATCTTCATTCCTGCCTGCATCTTTCCTTCAAAAAAGAAATCACTTTTTGTGTATTTGTACATATCAGTGTAATACTAATTGCAATCAGTGTTAGAGATCATTATATTTTCACTATAATTATATGGATAAATTAATTAAAATGTAATTTACTGCACTGCATCATCACAACATTCCCAGGCAGGTTTTTATGAGATAAAAAATGCTAGAGCTGTTATCTTAGAAGGCAGCTCTGTCATGTAGACAAGAGTGATGACCTTGGTGTCACATGGACAGGAATAACGACTATGGCATCACATGGGTAGGAGTGTAGACTGTGAGGTTTGAGGCAGGCATATCTAGCAGTTTCTGAGTTTCGGTAAAGTCTGACAGGGTGGGGACATCTGTGGGAATGCTTCCTGGCTTATATTTGCTTATGGAAGCATTGTCTTGCAAACACCTACCTGTACATGACCTGTATGTCCCTTGCTTGGGCTTCTGGAAGATAGAAATCATGCTGCATATCACTTCTGTCCATGTAAGCATACATGAGTGCTTAATGGTCAATCAGCATATTCTAGTCAAGTGAAATAGCAAATTTTCATCTTAGGTCACTATCCGGAAGTACTAAACCTATGTTTACCATCAGGAAAAACAAAGCACTCACGTACACTATTGATTACAAGTGAATAAATACTTGTTTACAATTTTCTGTTGACAGAAATTTAAAATTCAGTGCCTGGTTTAAATTCATACGTATGAATATTTTTTATTGTCAAAAATCCCATCAAGTTGAACGGAATATCACATATTTGTATTAATATTTTCATTACTAGGAAGTTATTTATATAAAAGAAGGATTCATATTTTTATCAAGTATTAGTATGTTTTTGAAATTTTCCTATTAAGGTACATGCTAGTGACTCAGGAGCTAAGCCAGCTGAGGTGTGAACATGGGTTCTCCAGGCTCAAGGACCCAGGTTCTCAACCCAGGGTCGTCAGGGAACAACCAAACATAAAAAAATAAATGAAAGTGACTTCCACCTCCCTTCCCTTTCTCCCTCCTTTCCTTCCTCCCTCCTTTCCTTCCTTCCTTCCTTCAAACTGTTCCTTCTTCCTCTCCCTTTCTTTAAAAAAAATTGCTATTGAATGACAAAGGAAACAATAAAAGTGTGTTATAGTCTTCACAATAATTAATTTTCACGTTTGGGACCAAATTTTTACATTTGGGACCACTGCACTGTGTACCACAAATGGAACAAGGCTGTCACCTCTTTCAGCAACAGAAGTGTCTCCACCATGGGGAAAACCACTGAGGAACAGTGTGTACCTTGTGCCGCTTTTTCTATCATGGGAAGGAGAAATGCATACTTGTATTTGGTTATATATGCAATATATGTGTGTGTGTCCTTTAAGGACACACAAGAATTTAATAATAATAATTACCCATGGGCAAAAATAGTAGACAGCAATTAAATATGGGAAAAGAATGATTTGCAACATACTGCTTTCTATGCATTTCATTTTTAAACTATGTAAGTATAATGTTCAAATCTGACTTTTCAGAACACCAGTCATTGTTAAGACTGATGCGTTCTGAATATTGAGTGGTTTCCTCTTGTACACTTAGGAGGCACTGAGTGCTGTAGGAGGCGAAGCACCTCCCTTTGGTTAAATGGAAATAGCTTCATGTGCATATTTATTTGTTTACTCATCTATTCTGTGAATATTTTTTCAGCCCCAACTCTGTTCTGGACACTTAGGAGTTCTCAGGCAAGGAGGAGATGTGTGTATGACCCCACCTGGTTCATAGGATGGATGTTTGAATCCCTTCTCCATTAAGGATCTGTCATCGAGTATTGTTTGAAAGAACAGCCCTTGACAGGAAAGACAAAGAAGCTATTGTATTCATTGTGCCCACATTCGGGTACTAAATGTACTAGCTGTGCTTTGGTTGGAAGTACCCTTTTTTATTACACATTACTGAATTTATTTAAATGTTTTTAAATTTTTAAAATTTCATAGCTGGCACCTTGTGCATCATAGTAAACTAGCCTCTGCATGTAATACATTCAATTCACCAACAACCCACTTCCATCCTTCACACCTTTTACCTGACTTGTCCTGCCTCCAACTTCCCTCTTCCCTCTAATCACCTCTGATTTTTGAGTCTATAGACTAACAACCTATTTTTGTTTGATTTAATTTTTTTTTTTTAATTTAGGGGAAAGATGCAGGCAGGCAGGAAGAGAAAGGAGGAGGAGGAGGAGGAGGAGGAAGCATTGTTTATTTTATTTAGTTGTTCATCTTTGTTGTTCCCCCAGCCCCAGGACATCACCACACCAGGGCATGCCAAGTCAATCACATTTTTAAAAACATTTTTAAAACTTTTAAGAAAGTTCACTCTCAGGTAAGGAACCGAGTGGGGTGGAAGGTCGGATGGGAGGAGTAAAGATTTTGGTCATGGCTTTTGTCTCGAGATTTCCCAGGCTGCGCATGGAGGTAGTGGTGTCACTGTCCAGATTGCAACAGTGACACCACATCCACATCTTCTCCTTTAAATTCCTGCCTTCTGCTTTGTGTCCGCAGTGAAGCTCACCCTGGGTGCCTAGAGACCGCCTCTGCTCGTGGGTTACCATTCAGTGATTCTCACCCAAATGAGGCACAGAAACTCCATGAACATAGCCATAGTCATTTCGTAAGACTTACGAAACACTGATGCTGCAGTATAAAATTAAATTGAAATTAGTTCAAAAGAAATAGTTTGTCATAGACTGTCACAGAGAATTCCAGAAGCATGCTTCTTCTTGGCCTTAAATTTGCTCCCCTTATTCAGCTTGTTCACAGCAACTTTGTCTCAAGAATATTTGGTTTTCAAAGTATCACTGTAGTTTAGCAGACTACTTTACAAGTTAATGTAGGTACATGTAAAGGACAAGGTTTCAGTGTCTTACCAGTCTGCTCTGATCACTTTTGTGGGAGAGATTATAGCTGGACTGGCCCTAAAATAGACCACAATAATGATTATATGCCTTTATTAGAATTTAAAGTAGGTTCTTGATCAGTGTTCCTTTTCCCAAAACAAAAAATCAAAGTTAATGCATACTTAAAACTTAACTTTGTGTCACCAGCTTTAGACATAATTTAACACTGATGCCAGACCTTTACATAAACAGAATTATTGGGTAAGCACAGTGTATCTTGATTTATTGAAAGAACAGCATTCAAAAGTTGGTAACCAACGCCATTGTATTTTATTCATAATACTTGGGGCTTTTTAGAAAGCAGATGATTTCTTTTTGCATAAATTCATTGCTCCTTCTACAGAATTCCCAATTTAAATTCTTACATTTTTCTACGTGGTCTCTGAAATAGGCCGACATGGCTTCATGTTTTTGCTGTGTCCCTTAATGTAGGGCAAAGTACTTGAGCAAAGCACTGACTCTCTGAACCTTCATCATCTTTGTCAAATGGAGATGAAGAGAAGGGGACTTAACTGAATAGACCAAAGAAGAGAAATACAAGCCTGGTGCCCACTGTTGGGATGCTCAGGATAGAATGATATCCTCAGTCAGAGTAAGATCTTAGTGCTAAGACAACTTTATTACAATGGGTGATAGTTTGGGAGGGATGCTTCTCTATGTCTGTGGGCAAGTTTTGTGTGAGAGACACTAAGTTTTCTGGTTACCGTGTGCTGAGACTTGAGCATGGACTCTACTCTGCTCTTTATGATGCGTGTGTTCAGTGTCACTAGCATGCCTCTCATCCCACTAGTTGAACTCTTTTCTCTCCTCTGAGCCCCTCACCATCCTGGGTGCACTTACAGAATGCTCCTTAAAAGCCCAGAGCTAGAGGTCTGGACATTTCCAGAGGTCCCCCAGATCATGCCGTGCTGCCCTCCACACTGTTTGGTACCTCTGTCCACAGATGCTAGGGAGGAGGGTGTGACCTTTGGGTCTGCTGCTGTGTCCTTCCCTGAAGGCACAGGTCCTCGGAGAGCCACCTGTCTCTAGCACTTTGCCTTCACAGCTGCGTCCTCCCCGTCTCTGAGGAGGGTCCCACCATCTCCACTCTTCCCACCAGGCCCTGTGCTTCTATGAGGTCTGCTCTTGTAACGGCCTGGCGTGGCGCCCACATCGGCCCTAGAGTAACTGTCACATGTGTGACTTCTGTGTCCCCTGGCTCCTGGGGATGCCCTGAAAACAGGGTAACCCCTAATCATACAGTTGTATCTCCTGTGCCCCTCCAGATTGGAAGTCTTCCTTTTAGGCCAAGGGAGGAGTCACATTGGTTTTGAAAAGCTTGATAAGGTGAGGTCTTCAGCACTGAATGTGAGGGGAAACCATGGCCAAGGCTAAAATCCACTCATCATTGTATACAGAGAATTTCAAAGGCACTCCTAAAATTGAAATTCCACATTTGATCACACTCGAAAAGTTAGAATTTCTGACTCCTAAAATCAAGATCTCAGACATGAATAATACAATAGTTATTTAAAATAGTCTGAATAAATAACTATATTCATTTGTAGGTTTCAAAGCATATATTTACGTGTCTAGTTTTTTGCTTTGGGAATTTAAAACAGAGACACTTAACATGCTATATACATGTTCCTGCTTTTTAAGTAAGATCAACTGAATATAATTGAATCTTTTCTTAATAGTGGTTTTCTTAATAACTATTATTATAACAAAACAATTATCATAAAGGACCAAATTAGATTGTTGGTAGTGAACTTAATGTAGTATATATAGTTATTCATTTACAGTGATGCACATCTTAAGCTTATGTAATGTTAGAATGAAATTTCCCTTAAATAAAATTAAAAAAAATTTTAAGCAGATTTTGATTTCTCTCCATGCCCTTATATTTCATACCTGTTATAAGTACACATGCTCCTTGCATCCCGAACCTCTCTGGTGTATCGCTTTTAGATTTATAGTGAAATACCTAAGATGGGATAATTGTGTAAAAACACAGTCAATAGTAACCCCAGGTTTTGCTTTCAAAGTGAATTACATGAGACTTTAATAGGTCAGAAATCTTTCCACTTCAACTTAATCAATTCCATCTGATTAGGATTTAGGACTACTAGTAGTAATCAGATCCAATCTTATTAGGATTTTGAGAAGTCTTGTGTCCAGATCCTATGATCATATTATTTTAGAATTTGAATGTGAGGCCCCAGGATGTTAAGAAAATCACTTAAGAGTCACATAGTCATTGTTAGGTGATCCAGAACTAGATAAAATCTCTAACTCCTATTTCAAGTGATGTTTACCCTTAGTTTAATATTAGAGTGTTGCCATGCTTACTAAAAATAAATTTTTTAATATGGAAGTTCAACTTTTGGGTTACAGAATTGAAGTCTCAAAGTATTTATATAGCTTGATTATAGAAAATTGTAATATGATATTTAAATAACAATATATGTGTAAGGCCTTACAAATTTATAATTCTGTCAAATTTCTTGTTTACTTTATCAAAATGCATGGAAAACTAACCCTGATTCTCTTGGTCATATTCAAAAATAGTCAGAAACAGTGTTATTTCAGGACATTTCTAAACACCTTTTCTCTCTGAAAAATTCAGATTTGGGTATAATGTAATTGTACAATGTGTGTGCCTTGCTATATTTTAACATCTGAGGTTATAGGCCATGAAGAGAAGGTTTTGAGTCCCATGGTGTTCTAGCAACAGAACTAATCCATTTCAAGTTTTAGGAACTTAGTGTAGTTCTAAACACACTCTTAAGCTAAAGTTGTTCCTTCCTCTCTTATAATTAACAAGTTCAATTATTCTCCTGCTCTGATATAGTGAAAGGACCATGCAGCTGATTTTCAGGTGTGAGTGTTCAAAATCTTCTCCTCATCTTCTATAATAGACAGCATTAAACAGTTTCCTCTAAGTCATGTAGCCAGTTTTCTAATTTCTAAATATATTTTTCATAGACATGGAACTTTCTATGTTAGCAACTTTAGTTTGTTTTCCTGAGGAGTTCCAGAGGGAACAGACCACTAGAGACCTGAATGACCTCTGAGCAGATGGCGACCTTGGTCTCTCGTTGATCACTGTCAGTAAGGTGTTTCACATTTCTGGGCTTCTTTCTTCATCCATAAAAAGAAGCTTATAATAAGACCAGCCCCCCCCCCAACACCCCCAGGAATATTTTGAAAAAATATATAATAAATGTGAAATTCTGTAAGATTTAAAGTTGCCAAGAATCAGTTCTTAATGTTGCACACAAAGAAAATCACGATTTGTAATCCATCTGATCACTAATATCCCAATTACTTCCATGTCTTAAATTTCTTACCCTAATATTTAAATTTCTTAAATGTATGATCTTGATATTTTTTAAAGGAATGAAAGCTTCTTATTCTTTACTCTTTTCTTCAATCATGAAATTGAATAAAGTCTGACAGTGTTATAAAACACTATGCAGTGGCACATACTATATTGTCTTTCTATAAATTTCTCTCATTAAGCCAGAAATACGACTATCAGTCTTACCATATTTTTGGAGTGCACCATCCTACAACCCATACTAATATGAAAGAACACTTTATAAACCTAACACCTGCCCAACACCTGTCTACAGATGAGCTCAAGTAAGTGGAAGCAGATAAGCAGGCCCACATCAGCTACCACCTTTCAAGGAGACATGTTGTGATTTACAGTCCAGTGTGCAGAGAGGAGCATGCATGCTGCAGGCCCACCCAGGGAGAGACCGATGAGAACAAGCTGTTAACAGTCTGCTCGCCTGCTCAGCCCACTCATAGAACAAGGGTCGGAGTCCTTCACTTTAGCCAACTTCTAGGGAGTTCTCCTGCTGACCAGACACTTCTGCATGTTTAGGACACAGATGTCCCTATCCTACAGTCCGGCTCATAGAAAAGGGAGACAGATATGAGTGAAGGGCTGTGTGTCCAGAGCCACAGGTCATCTCAACTGGAGGTCAGCACAGGGAAGGGCACCAGGGCCACCCCAAAGAGGGTGCTGGGCATGGTCTCTTGGCTGAAGGCCTGAGGTCAGAGTGAGACCTTTAGGCCAAGGGAAGCACTGAGTTTTTCCTGGTACCTTTTGGTCAGAAGTGAACTGTGGTCTCAAAATAAGATCTCTGGCTATGGGAAGAATAGGTTTTGGGGAGCTGGGGATAGAACCAGTGGAAACATAATTAAGACAGGCTTTAAAATCATGAAGCCAAGTTCACGTTGTCCAGGTATCTGCACAACAATTCTTAGAGGAACTCCTCTCACTGGAAATGTTGTAAATGTATTTAAAGCATCAGCACTCGAAGGAGAGCTAGACATTGTGTTCCGTAAGTTTCTATGCCCCATCTGTAAATGGTGATGAAGGTTTGAGAATAAGCCTCCAGGAAGCTTGTGATGAGAAGGGCTCCTATCACTTCATATCCTCTTCTCAAGACCAGACTGCTCCTGTCCTGGGGCATCTGTGGCCTCTTTGTCCAGGGTCCTTATTTCACAGAATAGACTTGATTTAAACCCAGACAAGTGTCACTGTCAGTCACTCAGCTCTCCATGGCATTTGTGATACCCCCTCATAAGGCCACGTTTGCTGTTCCTCTTTGGCCCGATGCATCACTTTCCCCTGAACTCTGTGCTGTGACCACGAGCAGTGCCTCATGTTCTATGTTGACACTAAGGGCCTTTCTCCTTGTGGCAGAAAGAGAAGCAGGTCTGGCAAAGGGTGCCTGGTGGGCATTTTCTGTCCTTGAGTGGAGATGGTGGGAAAATCAAGAATGAGAATGTGACGAAAATGCAGGAATCTAATGGGCCTTCTACTTCCACTCCGTCCCCCACCACCTCCCTGAACATGGTGAGACCTGGTTTAATCAGACTCTGGGAGATGAGGGGGCAGGGAGGAAACACTGTGGAAACCGAGTCTTTGAGAGCACAGGAGGGAAATGGGCTGGAAACCGGAGAAAGGCTGTCAACTTCACTACAATCCCGAATGCCATTCTAGCAAGCACCTCCTCCTCTTGCTGGCCAAGAGGCCAGCTGAATAGAGAAAAGAAATACTTTATAGACCCCAGGGTTACATTTGATTCAGAAATTCTAGTGCATTATGGAAATCTAGCAACCTCATCCCAGAGCACACTGGACTCAGGAGACACTGGTTCAGTCATGTTCAATAAAACCAACAGAGACATCTCCCCTGGTTTCAGTGCCCCAAACCCTTAGTCTGTCATTAACTGACTCAGCACTGTGAGAATTATTGCTGTTTTGAGCTCATGAGACCATTGCCCGCAGACATCGCCCTGCACTGCTCTGAGGTTTCACTCACAAAACCCAGGGCACCCACAGCAGGGTCTCTGCTTGCTTGAGTACTGAGAACTCACTCCTCAGACACCCCTGTCTGAGGCACTGATATCACTGCCAGGCCTGCTGTTTCATGAGTCATTCATTCATCTCTTCATTCAGGAAATGTTTTATGTGGCCAACGTGGTGCCGGCCCCCCAACCCCAGGACAACTGTTATAAACAAGAATAGTATACATCTCTGAGGATCTGTGATACGTCAGGCTATAAAGCCGGGCCCATGCATGCATTTGCTTCACATAGGATCATTCAAAATCCAGATGCAGCACTCCAGTAAGTATCATTAGCCATGAAAATGGACTGGGTGGATCTCAGTGTTTGGAGTAGGGCCCACTTAGAATACAGCTGTGGCTACCCAGGATCTACCAGCCTCTGGTCAGGGTCACATATGCCAGCCTCGCCTCACTGCCTCTTGTATGCTGCCTCCTCTGTTTTCTCCCTTTACAAGGTTCAAATGAAAGCACCCCCACCTCGGAGTCCTCAAACCTCATGGGTTTTAGGCACTTCAGCAGTAGTGGATTTTTTTTGTTGTTGTTAATAAAAAACATGCATTTAAAATTATGCTGGCCTCAATTTTAGTCCCAGTTTGTCCCCTAATACCCTAATTAACTGTGCAGTGTACTGAGAGATACATGGCGTCTCTAAAATCACAGTTAAGTCCTACAAGAACAAGTTTGTTGCCTTCATCTGCAGACCCCGGTGACTGAGGAGAGCCTAACACAGGGATGCTCTCAGCAACAGGAGCACAAGGATGAGGAATGAATGCTCAGAGCATGCCATGGCATTTGCAATAGTGCACTTTGAGGTTGTTGGGAGCATTAGAAGAAATGTGTAAGACACAGGTTGACAGAAGCTTAGGGCTCAGGTGGCCCTGGGAGCAGAGCCGGCATTAGACTACAAGTCCTGGGCATCAGAGTTCAAGACAATCCTCCCAAGAGTCTAAGCCGAGCCAGAACACAATGACATTCTCGCTCCTTGTCTTGCATGCCTATCCTCTGAAACCCTGATCTTTTTGCCTGAGGTTTACATCTCTCCTCGCCTAGTGCATGGCTGGAAACTCAAATGACAGCCATTTATTACGACTACTTGTTCTTGACCTTGAAATCCAGCTGTTAGCACCCCTGACCTGCTCCCCCTAGCTTCTGTTGCTCCTGCCCGCATTCTGACATTGGGGAGTTGGGTCTATGGGGCAGAAAACTATACCACAACCCAGCTTATCCCCTTGAACACCCTCCTGTCACAGCATGAAACCCAGGCCCACTGAGGGTGAGTGGTGGCTCCAGGTAAAATTCCACACTTCCTCATGTGATGGGGAGGGGAGGTGTGGGTCAGAGACTTTCAGCTGGAATCTGAACTCAGCAGACCCACTGGGATCTGCATTTCACTGCGGCTTCTTGTGTGGAGGAGGATGAAGGACTACAAAGTAACTTGATGAAGAAGCTGCTCGGATCTTGTAGCACATCGCTTTCAGTGTGAGGAAAATCATCAGTTTTCTTCCTGCTCAGGGAAATGTGGAAGGCCCTAGCACAGAGGGTGCTTGGTGATGTGATAATGGCTGTTGCTGTGGCAACCAATTGTTTGTTTAAATTATTTTCTGACTGTTAGATTGCTAATGCTTCTAACTCCCTAATAAATCTCTGAATTCAAACCTTCCTTCAGCCAATTCCTTTCTACATCTGTTTATTTCCATGCTCTCCATCTCCTGTCCTTCCTTGGCAAATCAAGCCTACTCGAAAGACAGAAATGGTTCTCACCTGGTACTTTCATCACCATCATAATTTTTGCATGCACGCCTATATTACAAGGTCTATGTTATTTCTTCTCCCCATTTTACTTGTGGTTGGACTAAAGCTTATATTTTTGCCATGTATTTAGGAACTAGTACATGGAATATTTAGCATTTAATTCTTTTTTTTCTGATCCTGCAACCTACGCCTATTCCACTCTGCCAAAGTCCTACTCTCTCATACCACCAACATCTTTGGAGCACTGTTGTCCACAGAAGCACCGGACAAATCACGTCTTGCCTTAAAGCTCCTCCTATATGCCAGCAGACTCCATGCTTCTCATCATGAACTGCCCATTCTGATTTCTGAGTATCAATCATGGTGCTCATGGTAGCACTATTTCTCTTCTTCCTGGAAAACCTCATCTCTATAATCCTTTGACTCCAAGGAAATGAGCATCTGCCCCATGTGTTCATCATGTCCTTTCTTATGGAGACTGGAAGCAGCCTGCTCTCCGTCCTTCCCTCCACGCTGCCTCAGATCATCCTGAACAGGATGTGAGGGCCACTGTTTGCTGTCAATTGATCTTTCCAGAGAGCTCCATTTTTATTTAGAAGATACAGGCTATGGAAAGACATTAGAACTGCGAAAGCTTGACTACAGCCCATGAGCAGACAATGGTCTGTCTCTACCCTGCTCTCTATCTGCGCAGCCATGAGGTTATCAGAGACATTATCCCCAATCAACTTCGTCATTAGCACTTTTCCAAGGGTGGAGTCAGGAGCTGCTCACTGTGAATGTCCAAACAAGTAGTGCACTCAAGCATGAATAAGGGTCTCAGCTGAAAGAAATTTATAGACCACTGTACCCTAATATCTTTTTTCTCTTTTATAATATCCTATTTCTGTATCTCTTTTAATATACAAAGCTCAGGTTTATATAGAATTATGGTTAACGAGATTATGCACAATATTTTCAAAAACTCGAAGCCTTTATCATTTTTAGCCAAAAGTATCACTTCAGGTGAATTCTAGATATTTTGGAAAAATAACTCTGAAACATAGTGCACATTTCTCTACCTTCTAAAGCAAAACTTATGGGATATTTGTAGCAGAAATGAAATATTTTTCCTTATCTTGATGACTCAGTAATTTTGAATATTAACTACTATTCAAATCTGTAATAAAATGCTGTTTTTCAGTCACCGAGGCATTATTTGTGCTAGTGCCCCTTAATACAAGATGATTCCAGATTGCTCTCTCTTTAGAGCATTTCACATGTACACTTTCTGCATCTCTCACTTCTGCGGCACAAATCTTCTGCTGTCAGTTTCCCCATTTCCACATTTCATGGTGTGATATACTAAGTAAATGTTAGAACTCTGTCTAAATCAACTGTAAGTGGGAGTTGAATGAAAAATGGTATTGTCTCCTAAGAGAATTCTGCTATATAACTTTGTTACATTTATGTTGCATGTGCAGAAACCTTTGCATGTATTTTCCAGCTCCTTGCTAGACACCAGGTTTCAGAGGAGATAGAAAAGGGGTGGCACCTAGAACTCACCCTCTCCAGGGAGCAGCCATAGGATGGTGACAGTCAGTGACACTGGGCTGAGGCCCTCCCAGGACCTGTTATTCCATCTGTCTTCAGCTTGTGCAGCTGCCTTCATTATGTGCATGTCCCATGATAGCCCCTTAAATGGTTTCCAGACTTAAGAAGGTGAAGGACACTGTACTGACCTTGCAGAGGACTCTACCCTTCCCAGTATGTGATCCTATCAGCAGTCTCAAGCTCATGCTTCCTGTGGGGAAATGTGGTTCCATACAGTTAATCTGCACATGTACTAGACATTCATTCTCCACCTATTCATTCCAGTTTTTTTTTAAATTCCTGACTTCATGAGGTTTGAATATTGAATGGATTTCTTAGGACCCCAAAAGAAGGCCAGTGGGCTTGTCCTGCAGACCTATCCAGTGAAGTCCGTCACTCTTGCTCTTGGCTGTCAGTTAATTTGAGCTAGTACTTGGTCATGTCCTCATTTTAATCTCTGCATAGTTACCCAAAACTGCTCATAACAGATGTAAAAATTATACTGCCACTGGCTCAATAGAACAGAACTTCAAGAGATGAGTCCAAACATGGCAAACGCAATCTGCTCTGGCCAGTGAGCCTATGATCAATCTTGGGAAGCAGAAACATTCCTTCCATGATGGTTTAATGTGCAAATGTGCATTCTTTGAGAAGCATCCTAAATTGTATTTTCTACAATCATTTTCATCTATTTATCATTTATGTAGTCAATGACAGAAAATATATGTCTACTAGGACACTGTGAGCAGTTCTGCTTATAAATGAAAGGAAAAAGGTAGATTTTTATCCAGATTAAAGCATCCCTCCATGTATCCATTAATCCATCCATGTATCCATCAACCTATCCATGCATCCATCCATGTGTCCATGCTTCCATTCTGGCATTTATCCATCCATGCATGCATCTATTCTCCTTACATCAATCCATGCATGTATCCATGTATCCATCCACCCATCCAGAAACATGACAGAGGACAGTTCAATATGGAGGAGGTCTGTGTGATGTAAAAATAAGACAGATAAAAACCGCACTCTGCTGGAGTCGGGGAAATCAGAAATGACCGTACAAGTGATTTTGGATAGGGAAAAGTATCATAAGATAACATTAAGATCTGTGAGATGTGTGGTCTCACTGAAGAGATGTGTTTGAGATGGTCCTTCATGGTGAGAGGAAGTCAGTCTCAGGTAAAGATGCCAGAGAAAAAAAGAAAGGGTCAAAAGCTGAGGGACTTCATTTGTTTGAATAACAGAGAAAAGGCTTTGTGTCAGCATCAGTGTGGGATGTAATTTCCAGCTACACCAGCATGTATAGTCCTCTCACTTGCGTGCCAGGGTAAAGAATTTGAACTCTATTCCAAGATAGTTGTGACCCCTTAGAGGGTTTAAAGAATGTAATAATTTGATTTGCTTTTCTCCTTCTGAGATGGGACATCAGTTGTAGAGATGGATGGAGAAATACTGGCAAGAGGTAGTAGTGGCTTAAATGGTAGTGACTGAGCTGAAAAGAAAGTCCCCAGCTGGGTTTTAGATGGTGTAGACAACACATGGGTTGGATGTAAGGGTGCAGGAAAGAGACAAGTGAAAGTGACAGCTATAGTTTTGGCTCCAGACCCTGGGTGAATTATAACACTCTTGCAGACTTTGGAAAGCAAAGCAGAGGAATCATGAAGAAGATGATGAGAAGTGAGTGGAATCACAGCCTGGTTTTGAAAGTATTACGTTTGAGATTCCTGCTAGAAATACTGTTAAGATATCAAAAAAGCAGACTGGGCCATGTTCTTCATCCTTACTCTGTTGAAAAAGCTTTGTTGCAATGTTATCAGTATCCTCAATTGAACAATGCACAATGGCACACATTCTATTCAAGTGATCTGCAACTCAAAATCTCCAGTCATATTTTATTTTCACTGTCTGGCTCTTTCCTTTTAGGAGAGTGTGGATCTGGGAGAGATCATGTTTTCCCTGTGCTACTTGCCTACGGCTGGACGCATGACACTGACAGTCATCAAGTGCAGAAATCTGAAGGCCATGGACATCACTGGCTCCTCAGGTATGTGCACACCTATCAGTGGGACAAGGGTGCCTTCCCAAATAAAATAGCCATGTATCCTAAAACTGCATATGGCTCCTGCATTGCTATATCTTAACTATATAATATACATGTTAATATATTACATATACCTATAAATATATATTCATAATATATGTATATGTGTGTGTGTGTGTGTGTATGAAATATCCCAATAGGGGACTTTCTTTTCAGCTCAATCACTACCATTCAAGCCACAACACCTGTTGCCAGGATTTATTCATCCATCTCTACAAATGATCTCCTACCTCAGGAGGAGAATGGCAAGTCAAATCACTTCACTCTCCTGCTTAACTTCATTTGTCCATCATGGGTACCATCAAAGTCAGAAAAGAGATGACCAAGTAAAGAGCTCCAAATCACCTCATTGATTCACACTTTTGATTATGAAATGTTTAAAAGGTGTTATCAGTGGACTGACTTTGGTCTTGGGTCTTAATTTTTATTTCCTTGTCTACCGATTTCATTCTTATACTACATACTATGCATCTACTTCCCTATGTGCAGTAAGCAGAGGCCCATAAAGCAGGATTCTTGGACTTTACCCTTTGTCCTCAGCCTGCCTCTCCACCAGGGGCGACATGTGCAGACTGAGCCCATGTCCCTCTGCACAGAAACAGCCCCGTTCCTCCCCCACCATGGGCATTTGCAGTCTGACAGCCTTCCTAACTAAAAATGTAAAAATGTAGCCCGCATAGGCACTTCAAGAAAGAATGAAATGAATGATTTTTGGCACTTTGTAAAGAAATTCTTGAAGAACATTTCTCTTGGGCAAACATTAATAAAATATAAAGTCCATCATGCTCTCTTATCCTTCATTTAAGTCACGACCATTGTGGAGGATTATTTACAGCTTCACATGTGAACTGGGCACAGCTCCTTGGGAGAAAGAATGATGAGGGCAGAGCAGGGATATCAGCAGGCATTTGTTGAAGTAAACAAAATAAGAAGTAGTGGGGGAGAACAAAGAATACAATAAATTTGCATTATAAAAAGCAGGAGGGAATGGTGTGGCAAAATTCCAGAATATACTGAGCAAAAAGATAAGGTACAAAAATAAATATGGAGATTATGGCTCCTTCTGCATAAGAATGAGGACTCAGAATTTACATTCATGTTGCTAAGATGTGCATGCTGGAATGATTCACAAAAACTAAGGTATGAAATGGTATGGGGACAGTAAGGAGGGAGACTGTATATCTTTCGGCATTACCTTTTTTTAATTGAAGTAACATTGCATCATAACATAATCAGGATATATTGTATCAGGATATACTGCATTAAGTTCACCACTAACTATCATCTTGATTCCTGAACTGTGTCATAAATTGCCTATTCCTTGTTTTAATTTGCAACACATAGTTGGAACATAAAGGAAGAAAGACAGCAAATAAATTCCACATTTATTTTGATGAAACAGTCTTGGGTCAGTAAATTTTTAAGATAAACAGTGTAGTCTGCAAATTACTGTTTATTCTACACTTTCTGCCATGCGTCATGAAAGATCAAATTTGAGACAAGCAAATAGCATCACAGCTGTAATTAAGAGCAAGATTGCTTTGAATTGATAGGAAGCTTTTGTGGGAGATGACCTGCTCTGAGAAAGACACCTCATTAATTCTCACAACAGGTTACTGAATCTGCGAGGAAATCCATAGATGACGCTTGTCCTAGTGAAGAAATGTTAGAAATAGGGTAGGGAGGCCAAGGGTGGCCTAGGACCCAGCTCACACAGAGGGGTGTCAAGCAGTGAGCTCTCCCTCCTTACTCAGGCTTCCTGTGACTAAAAGGTTTTTCAGTAAGTGAAACCGCCACCGAACTTGGCCCTTTGACCTTGCTTCCTCTATATACCCAGTTTTTAACCACAAATAGTTTCTTTCCCCTGATGGAAATGCTTAAGAAAAAGATACATTCTCCCAGAGTTTAAAAAGTGTTCATTTGTTGAAATAAATCCATCCTGTCATCATTTTGGCTTAGTCTAAGGGAGTAAGATGTACAATTCGTGGGTGGAAATAGAGAGGCGGTGGTGGGTAGGAGGGCACACAGAGGGTCAGAACGGACGCTGGCACTTAGTTCCGTCCAACCTGCTCCGCAGGACCCCAGCTCCTTCTTATAAAGAGGCAGAAAATGCAATGAACTGCAATGCAATGAATTGTTTGTAGTGGACATTTCTTCAATCCCAGCTCCTCATCAAACACCAACACTGTGACTGTAGAATGGAACCTAATTGTTGTACCTTTTCCCACAACTGAAGACACGTTAGCTTATTGAGTTCTTGCTTTCTAATTCCTGTTCCTGGTCATTGTATTAACTTGTCTCCATGCAGTGCTGCTCTTTCACAAGTTTTAGTCTTCAAAGTCATTTTGAATGAGATTAACTTTCAATTATTCATTTATCAGGATTACATTCCTTAGAAATCACTTCTCAGAAAATGTGTCTTCACTGAAAGACACATTGTGCTCTTGACTGGCTCTTGATAAACTAGTGAGTTTTCTCTCATTAAAAACAATGAGATCAAACGATTCTTGTCGAGTTCATCTAAGAAGAGTGACTTCTACTTAAAGGACGATAAAGTAAGGGAATCTATTGCCCCCAATAAATTGAGTTGAAAAGTGGCAATCTTCCTTTTCTTATTTATGCTTTGTACTGTCCCCTTCATTTCACGTGTCTTTCCACACCTAGATCCCTATGTCAAAGTGTCTCTGATGTGTGAGGGTCGGAGATTGAAAAAGAGGAAAACAACCACGAAGAGGAACACCCTGAACCCAGTGTATAACGAGGCCATCATCTTTGACATCCCCCCAGAGAGCGTGGACCAGGTCAGCCTGTCCATCGTGGTCATGGACTATGACAGGTGGGTGTCTGCTCGGAGGGCCACCTCTTTTCACACGTGGCTGACTCAGCTTCTCAATCCTTTCTTGGGGTACTGGTTTTCACTGATGTAGGAATCAGAAAAGTGATTCATTCCAAATTATTTTTTTCAATGTTATACATTTTTTTCTTTTCCAAAGAAGTCATTTTAAGTTAACAGGTAAGACATGAGGGATGGTCCAAGAATGAGTGAAGACATGTGGAACACATTCTAGAAAGTGTCTTTTTTTTTTTTTTTTTTTTTTTAAGAAGAAGGAAGCAGGCAGCAGGCAGGAAAAGGAGGAAGGAGCATTCATTTATTTAGTTGTTGATGTAGGTTGTTCCCTCTGGTGCCCCAGGCCTGGGAACTTGGATCTTTGGGCTGTATGCGAACTATACCCCAGGCAAGGACTTAACCACTGAGTCACAAGGACATGCCGCCGGAAAGTGTCTTTTCACAGTAAAAACAAATTATACTCAGCAGTGTTTGTTTTCCGCACTGGCTGGAGGATGGGTTCTTATCCAAGCTCAATGGCTCAGTGCCATGGGAGGAGCTGTGTCATTTCTTTGGAGACCTGGTCACCATGTGCATCCTTCAGGGTCCCCTGAGAATGCTGAGTGGAGGGACAATACCGGGTGCAGCTCTCATTTCACATCAGCAGTGAGGCACAGCTTTGTGGGTGGTTCCTCCAATCACAGAGATACACCTTTCATTGTAAATCACAGACCTCCGAAAGAGCCCCCGCTGTGAGCCTCTGTCCCCACCCACCTACAGCTGCCACTTCTGTTCTCACTGACTCTGCCTTGTCCATGCCTCCACAGCTGCTGTTGAGCCTGTGCTCAGTACTTCTTTTTATTGCTTTGCTGTGTGTGTATGTGTACATATATGTGCATAGGCACATACTACACACACACAACACATACCATATTTATTTGAGTCTAAGCAGCATATTTTTGTCATTTCAGTGTCCCTGAAAATCATGGTGTGGCTTACATTCTAAGGTGGTTTTGTAAACAAATCTTATTATTTTTGATATTTTATTTTTTTCACTAAAATCTCTTGAAAAATTGGAGTGCAGCTTAGAATCAATGGCAACTTAGAATTGAATAAGTATGGTATATTTCCTTCTGGAAAGGAATCCTGTACGTTTGGCACATGCAATGATCCATACACAGCAGTGTCTTCTGCATTCATTCTGTTCCAGTGATGAGCAGAATGGCTCAGATCAGGGGCATCTACAGTATCAAAAATGACCTCGACCCCTCATTTAGAGAAGGTCTTGTGTCATTCTCTGCTCAGAGCTGGCCAGAGCACTGAAAATAAAATGATTTGTACCATTTATTGGAAATTAATTTATATCAAAGTTAAAAACAAAACTAACTATTGGGAGAGGCATCTAGAATTGTTTGAAATGTTAAACTCTTAAAATGCTATAAATGTCTTCATCAGAAGTCTTTGATCTGCCCTGCAGAATTCTTCCAGTAGCCATTCTGCTGTCTTCCAGGTAACTTCAGAAAAATGTACCCTGACTACATGTAAAAGATGATTTAAAAAGCTGTATTTCTAAAAGCATAGATTTTTGGAATACATCATATTGAGGAAAATGATACTAAACATACATATTTCCATCAGTGACAGGAAGAAAGTAATGGAATGTCCTAAAATCATCTCAGAATGCTCCTTAGACATGTCTGTCAAAATATCCTGAGAGAAATGCCTCTGGTCACATTCATAGAATTCCACTGAGTATATATTTCACAGCTTCTTTATCCAGTCATCTGTTGATAGACATTTAGGTTATTCCATGTCTTGGCTATTGTGAATGTGCTGCTGTGAACACTGAGGTGTAGGCATTTTATTCATATGTGGAATATAATGAAACACATGAACAGACAAACTCCAACAAAATTCACATCATGCGAGACTGTGAATACCAGGTAGGTGGAAGGGGTAAGGAAGGAGGAACAAGGTGGTGGTGAAGGCACAGGAATTCTGGGGGGTGGGGGGGGGTATAAAATATACACAGACTGAGGTATAAAATCAGTACCCTAAAATGCATATAGCCATGTGAACAAAAGAAATAATAAAATTATTATTGTACAAAATCAAGGCATGCTGTTGTGGCCTAGTGGTTAAGTCTGCCATCTCCAGTCAGCACAGCCCACATACATCGCAAGGACCTGAGTTCATGTCCTAGGTTGGGGGTATAACCAAGATGAACAACTAACTAAAATAAATAGAAATGCTGCTTCCTCCTCTTTCTTCTTGCTTGCCTGCCTATTTGCCTTCATTCCTGCCTGCACCTTTCCTTTAAAAAAAAAAATCTAATAGGACTGTTCCCATGAAAGAATGTGAGGACCAGCCAGTACTTCCGGTCCACACTCCTCTCCCAGTGAATGGCCCTAATGGGCATCAAGCACCAATATGGCCTGGTTCTGCATCTTCTATAAAGTTACTTCTGTACGTTGATGCCACTTCATAAATTTTGGTTTGCTAAAGAATTATCACGTGACCAGAGTAGTACAATCTGCAAAGTCGTCAAGAGAGCCTATCACAAAACCAGGTGTTGTAACCCGGAGACAGCCCCATCTCTGGCTCAGGCTCAGTGTCTTTAGAATCCAGGGAGGCATGTGCTGCTCCCACTGGAATGAGAGTTTGCTGTCCTCTGAATTTCAGGGTAGGGCATAATGAGGTCATTGGCGTGTGCAGGACAGGCCTGGATGCCCAGGGGCTTGGGCGAGACCACTGGAACGAGATGCTGGCCTATCACCGGAAGCCCATTACACACTGGCACCCCTTGCTGGAGGTAAGCCCTCACCTCCTGATGCTCCCTTCCTCTCCCTCCTGCTATACAGCATATGTCTGTTCACGTGGGCCTGAGTGACACTTAAAAAGTCATTGTTTATTTTGAATGCATGTTGCTCTCACATTTGTCACTGTGAAGGTCCAGTAGCTAGAGTTCATGTGCCTTATTCATTCTAAAACCACTGAAATTTCTGGTTTTGATATTCCTGTGTACAGTGAGCCCATAGACCTTGGCTGTACTGCACAAGATCCTACAAGGTCACTTGGGTGGACAGTGTTTGAGCTTTGTGTGTCAGACATTAGAGGTGAGTTTCATCATAGATGAGATAGCTGTTTATAAAGCTTTACCTAATTTCATTTAATATAAAACACATTAAGGCAAACAGATATACAAATACATTCACACAGCACCTTCACATAGTGCTTCAGTGTGTAGACAGGTGTGAATGAATAGCTCAACCAGTCTTGGGCAAGTTGTGCTCTGTTTCTACACCACGTGTTGTCTAAAGGATAAAGTATGCTCTACTGCTTATTATAAGTCAGTATCCTTGTTCCAGCCCTCATCCTTGCTTTTACTGTAAGTTTGGAAAGTAGACATTAACCCCAAGAATCTAGACATGAACGTAGAGTGATGGGCAGAGTCCCACTAAGGCAGACATAGTTCTAACCTGGCCCTCCTAGCCAGCTCATTCTAAGCAGAGCGTGCACACCATGTACACTAGCATTTCTCCACTGAGTGGAGGGATACTCACACCCCCCACAGACTCCTCTGGTGATGTAGGGAGAAATGAGGGCTGTGTGCTAGGACCACTTCATAGGTACCTGTGACTAATCAGCAGTCAGTCACTCGTCCATCTCATGAAGGGTGTGTGCAGTATGGTCTTGTTTGTGCCTAAGAACATGGGAACTCTTCAGTCCTCACAGGAAATACAGAAGATAAGCTACAATCCGGGCATCAGAAAAAGAGTCCAGATATTTTTCTAGCAGCTGAGTATCAGCAGAGAAGTGGTATTAAAATAGTATGTGAATCTACCCTCTCCAGCAAAAAACTTTTCTTCAGTCCCCTGCCCCTGTATTCACTGATCAAACAGAACTATGGACTGGGGACCAAAGGACTGACTGGATTTTGCACTATGGGAATGTGATACATGTAGACTTAATGTTTTTGCTTTTGTTTTTTCAGAAAAGGGGTTAAAATGAGAAGGGAACAATTAATTATTTGAGTGTTGGGTAGGTTGGTGAGACAGACTAAAGTGTCATGTAGAAAGCTTGACCTCTCTCGTACCTTAGACAACTAAAAGCTTATCCATTGTAATTAAACTTTTTAGATACATCATGCTTAGGGCCTGAAAAGCTACCCTCCATCACTTATGGCCCCCAGCTGCCAAAAATAAAAATACCTTGTCCTTCAAGCAGTGGATGGCCATCTGTCTCTATTGGGTCTTGAACCTCACTGCTCTAACCTGGGTGTTTCTGCACTGTACCAAACCCACCTGTCTTTCACAGTAAGAACTAGTGGCTATCTGCAGGTGACATTAAGCCTGTAGTCAGGAACAGTGTCTTTGTGGTGCTGTCTGCATGCCATGATTTGCCTGTGTCACCCAACATACCTGTGTCTCTGTGCAACCTACATCTTGGGGGGAATAGTCACCATAAAAAGAGAGCAACATGACCACTGATACCTTTTATTGCATGAAATCACATGCTGTGAAAATGTCTTTCAGTTACCTGGTCGGGCGACCAGTTTTGATAGTCAAGGATCCTGCCCATCTCCCAAACCACCGTCCACACCTTAATGACTCCAACAGAAGACCACCACAAGGGACCCTGTGTTCACCAGATCAGAACAACATGGAAGGTTTGGTTTCCTCATTTATTATATATGCTGATAATGAACAAGCTCGATGTGCAATTAATTTTCCATTGAATGTTTTGGTCTATGTATTAACTTTGGTCGTCTTGATATATTTTACTTGAATACAAATAGTCCTAATTTACCTAGCATTAATCTTTGTGTCATATGCCTATTAGCACAAGGCATGTTTTACCAAGTTGTACTTCTTTGCATAAACATAGAAATGTGTTTTTTTTAAAGAATCCAGACTTATCAAAATTAAGTACAGTGTATGTTGCTATTGTATAAAGTAGCACATGTCACATAGTATGGTTCTGATTTTATTACAACTATGTTCATTCCTGGTTGTGTCCCTGGTTCTACATAAACTTCAATGGAAATTTACCTTACATAACATTACATCCTTGCATGATCAAATTAATTTCACTTATCTGATTGTCTGATTGTTTTCATTCATCTCCACATACTCTTTTCTTGGTGAGGTTCAGTTCAGCCAAACTCTTTGTCTCTGAATCCTGTTCCTTAAAATGCACAGACCAAGCCGTCTCTAAAGGAGTCGAGCCCTCCGGGTCACCATTTTTTACTGTCTTAATGTCACAGTGGCTGTTGCACTGTCTCACTGATATTTTAAAAATTCTAATAATACTAAACTCAAATGTAGCATTAGCACTCCTAAGTGAATAGAATCAGACGTCGTTCATTTTTAGGTGTTTGTAAGTTTCTCAAGTACTGTGACTTGTACTCTTTGTGATATGAAGATATTCCATAGATCTTGTATTCCTCATAGACTAACAGGCACCAAAGGTACAAAGTCTGTGCTCACTGTCATTTACATTGTACACAGTCTTGGTGACATTTAAATGTAATCAGAAACTAATCACTGGAATTGGATATTTTTTAAAGAAAGGCTGACTTATTTTTCAGAAAACTAAAAATTATACCATATATAATACAGCTTCAACATTTAATAAAAATAAACAAATATTTCTAAAGGCCCAGACCTAGTCCTTTCATAAGAGTATCTGCCTTCAAAAGGATCAAGGATCAAGCCACTAGTCCTAAGAACTATGCACATTTTTACATGACAGAACTTTATTTAAAAGAATCAGGTCGACTGTTGTCTCCTTTCTGGGACGTATTGGAAAGCATCTATACTGAATGACCCGCAACCTTACTTTTGAAATATGTGCTATAAATCAGGCATATTTCAAGCTTATTCCAACACAGAGAACCCCCTCAAAAAAAAAAAAAAAAGAGCAGAAAGTGTGTATTTACAAAATAAACATTTTTATCAAAATGAGAAAATTTTATCAGTAATTCTGAAATTTTGATTTTAGTAAAACCCCTGATTGCTAAATTATTAAAAAGTAGTTTTAAAAGCCTTGAAATTTTGTTTCTTGCCATCTCTCATGATGTTTTTTACTGTTAACTAACATGTAAATATGTTACACATTAGCATTTTAAAGACAAACATAATTTCCTAAATTTTCACGAATGCTTATACCATTCTAATGAAAACAAGAATTCTTAACTAACAGTTTTTCTAATTGAAAATAATAGAAGAATCTATTAGAAAATGCCTTATCAAGACTAAAAGAACATTTGCTATAGACAGACTCACTTCCTTTCTGGAATTTTTTCCTTTGCTGGGGAAAATAAATTTGTCAGTAGGAAGACAAAAGTCATACTCCAAAAATTTTTTTGACAATTTTTATTAGTACTCATAGCTACAGTTAATTGCAACTATATTTCCTGAGTGTAATCATTAGTTTCATCCCAAACATTTTCAGGCCTTTTTACTCATTCTTAGAAACTTGTGTGTTTGTCTCCTGAAGGAGAAAAAGCCGGGCTTGTGATGAAAATACACACAGTGGATCAGGAGATTTTCACCTGGGCTTCTCAATTAAAGTAAGCTTTAAGGTGATTTTTATCAAAGGATTCTTAGGGGGTTAGAATAGACTCATCCTACCATTTAGAAGAGGAACTTCCCACAACTGCTCTCTCAGGCCATGGAGAAAGGTGGACCCTCCCTGACAAGGCGGGGTCATTTGCAAGGAGGTTCATAGTATGAAATGTTAATCCTCCACCATTACTACAAGGCCTGTTCTACTCAGTCCAGATCCTTTTTCTACTGGTGTTGGAGGTGGGACATTTTTAAGTTTCTGTATTGAAAATGAGATTTGATGTTCCACTGTCCCACTAACTCGTATGGCACAGCTCAGACGCATTATACAGACACAGCTAACCGTATACAAAGACCTGATCCCCAGGTCCGTTCAGTAGGCACCAGGCATACGGCTAGGGTGGGAGCTGGTGCTGATACCTTAGAGTAACAGCAGCATGTTTAGGAGGGGTGGTTTTCTTTTACTTTTTTTTTTTTTTTACCTGATTCACCAGTAAATAATCAGGGCAATGAGGGGATTAAAGATGAAAAGAATGTTACTTTTTGTGGAGGGCACAGTCCTCCCACAAAAATCTGAAGAGTTGATGCTTTTTATATGCTTGTTTCTTAGTAATATTTCTCTAAGTTTGTCTTTTGGAGGCCAGCCCTGTTTTGAGGATTTTATTTTAGCTATAAAAATCATGATGTTAATAATTCACTGTGGAGTAAAATAGATCCTTAAGACTCAGGAGTGGGACGGGTGTAGTCACTGCAGGGAGATCAGAGCGCTCTGATCAACACTGACTCAGGTTTTATATAAGAGCAAATATATTTGAAAGCACCTATGTGGTTATGATATTCAGTTGATACTTCCACGTGTGTATATGCTCTTACAATATTTATTGTTTAAGAAAATATTCAGACTTTAAAAACTATCACGCTCTTGTAGTTTTCATTTAGTGATTAATCCATACAAAAATGAGAAAGTCAAACTTCTGCTCCTTTCTCAACTTTACAATCCATAAAATAAAAGTTATTTCAGAATGAGTTATCCAAAGAGCCAAAGCCTATTTACAAATAAAGGAAATCATCTTAACTCTTAATGCAGAGCCATTTCTTTGCCTCTATGGAACAGATCTTAACAGAAAATATCTCAGAAAGTTTATTTTCATGAACTGGAGGTCCATCTGATACTTTTGCCACTTTTGTTAATGATTATGACTAGGTAATTTAATCAAATTACCTGATAATAAAACAACAACAACAAAACAATGATGTTGATAGGATATAAGAAAGCTATTCAAATGATACTCAATCTAAAGAAGATGTGGAACTCTTTTCTTCACAACTTGTTCTTTAACCAATTCTGTTGTTCTGAGGTAAATTCATCCAAATTTTCAGTTTTAGGCTAAGAGTTTACTGCTACCAATAAGATATGATGCAAAACACAGAAAGTAAAATAATTTCAAGAATCTACATAACTATGTGTCAATAAGACATGTTTAAAGCATATGGAGATCAAGATATTGGATGCAAAATCAAAAAGTTCCTTTGTATTTTACCATATAATGGAAAGTAAATATTTTAATACTGTAGGAAAAATCCATGGCACAGCATTTTAATAGTTACTTAGTGACATGGCTCAGAATATTATTTATTTTAACCTACTCAGACCTATGATTAAAAAAAAGATTATATTTTACATGGGAAATAGAGTTAATTAAACTAAATGCTGTTTCCAATATGTTATCCAGTGATATTCTTTAAAATTTTCTATTTTATTAAAGATTTTTCCTTTATTTACTCAATCTTATTTTAATTAAAGTGGATGGTAATAAAAGATACATTGTTAATACTTGTATCTGCCATTAATAGTTAACCAAAAAGATGTGTATTTGAACAGTGAGATTAATATCTAGTTTAAGCATTTTCTCATCAAGGAAAAAAATTGTTTTCATTTTCACCCTGTTACTTATGACATTAGGCATGACAGTTTCATGCTATAGAGACTAAAAAAAAGAAAGCACTGAATTATGGGATGAAGTAGGACTTAAGAGTTTAATGAATTCAAACAATTTGAATACTAGAAATGGTCACTGAAGAAATAAGTAGAAGCTGTTTAAAAGAAAAGATAGGATTCAAGCTTGAAACAATTTAAATGTTTAAATGTTTCTACAGGGAGGAACTGATTACAATTGTCTCATGTTTGTCTCTGCTGAGACACAGTAAATGCATTGCTACTGATAGACCTAAAGAGCAGATAATTATAGGAGATGTTTTCATCGCAAACTGACAATAATTTCTTCTAAGCTCATGAGTCAGGAGAACTCTCTCCAAAGAGTTACCTCTGCCTGATCTTCTCATGAAAGGGTGAAAATTGTTGTCTTTTGAAATTTTGTTATGATTTAAGTCAAATTGCAGAGAATCTCTCTTACTGTACAGGGTGGTGATTTCAATTATTCAATTTCATGGTTTTGTTCCCTCAAAAACAATCTCTTGAATAGCAATACATATCACAGAAATGAGTCAAAACTTGTTAAGAGTGGTGAGTCTCAATGTTGGAAGGTAACAGATTGGATTTTTGTTTTTGCTTTCACTTTGAAAGTTGTTTTTAACTTTCCCAGTCTGAACTTCAATACATCAATACAGAGAATTATGTTTGGCTATGCTCTCGCTGCAGAATAAAATTTGTATATACTCTCCATAAAAGTTCCATGGTTTATTCTATTTATATCTATATACTTCCATGGAATATTTTCCTTTTTCTTTAAAAGGACCTTTTAAGCTTTTCATACAGTAATCGCCAGTGTGGATAGCTTTGTGAATTCTGTCACTGTATAAGAAAGAAACAGGTAGGCCAACTGTAATATACAAAATATGTGCAATTATAGTTTTTTTAAAAACAAAATAATCCAACCCAGCTAATTGTCATTCACATTAACTTCCAATTGATCCTTCCAACTGAGAGAAGTGACCCAGTTCTCTACAAAATATGGATACTTTATGGACATTAAGTTGTGAGGTCATGCTAGGATGAAAAATAAAGAACTCAAAACAAACAAAAACGACCTCCATTGTAAATGTAATCATTCCAGTAACGGAACAGTCCATGAAATGAGCCAATTGTTCTAAGCTAGCAGGAACCACTAAAATTCTTCATTTTATACATGACATTGAATCATATTTTAATCTTTTCTGTATCTTTTAGTCATAGTTCACTAGGTGACTTTTTAACTAAAGTTTATGCTGTAATATGTAGCCATTGTTCCAATCAATATCTTTGACTTCTGTATTTAGAACAGAAATTTTAAAATTTGAAATTCGTGTTTCTGGCTTTTGTACATGGTAACCAGCCCTTTGTGAAACTTGACAGCATATAATTGTATAACTTAGAACAAATGTTTTGCAACCACCTTTAAAGATGTTACACATGTCAGTATTTTTGCCACATCTCCTTCTTTAAAAGTGTGAACATTATTGTCAGGTTCAGATGAATTATGTAACAATGAAACCTCAAAGCTGTCATGAAGTATACAGTTTATGATTACTTTTGTAAAAGAAAATGGAAAAGCACTTGAAATATAATTTTACTGTTTCATATGTATTTTGAAAAATAAAAAGTGATTATCGATTATTTTCATTTGTCTTTGAAGAAAATAACTTTTCCAGGTTTAATTGCTGTTTTGCTTTGTCATTGTGTTTCACACTTTAGAGAGCAAAGTAATTTAGTTATCAACAATTCAGTTCAAGCAACTGAATATATCTTAAAACCTCATTTAATCCACTTTTTACCAAATGTTAATTTAATGTCCTGTATTATTTCTTTAGGGAGCAACAAAGCATGCATTAGTCCCATGTTAAAGGAAGTAATTTCCCCTCACATATAATACCTACATTTGTTTCATCTGCAAGAAGTCCCTCCAGATACCTTAGCAGGTAACCCAGTAGTTGGAATATCCCCTTATTTTGATCATTTGTTACTGTTCTATCTCATATTATCAAAAATATTTTATAAGGTAAGGAATGTAGGTGTAGCAACTCATTTTAGGCAATGAGCACAGGACTCAAAAGAAACCATAGTTGTCAAACCACATGTTCTGTACCTAGTCACTATTTTAAAAAATGTGACTCTTAAAGAAGTAAACAAGTGAGAAGTGAGCGTTGCCCTGCACAGACTGCATCAACAATCTGATGCACGTGTCCTATATCCAGAAAGCGTGAGGGGCTTGAAGGCAAATCTAGGCTGTTTCTGAAAAAAGTAGTCCAAGTGCAGCTTTTGAAGATTTGCATTTGAATCTTTACCAAATCACACCATTTTAATTTTTATTTCTTTTCATTCTGGTGGTATTGATCATTTTTCATATACTGCTGGACAATTTAGATTGCACTGTTTGAGTCTTTTTCTCAGTTGTCTGTTTGAATTTTCTTTTTTAGAGATTTTTAATTCCATTTTAAAATACAGATAAATTCACCTTATTATCACGTCTCAATCTGACCTCTATTCTGCAAAATGGAGGCAGATTATTTGCTTATAAGCTATAGAAGTAGTTTATATACTATTCATTAATGAAAAATTATATTAAATATACATTATATAATATAAAATACAGTCAAAAGTTATCACCTCCTGAAAAGCCTGAGTTGTTATTTTATTATATATTTTCTAGATAATTTTGTTATTACAATTTTCTAGATAATTTTGGATAGTCAGAAATGGTTTATCTGAAAGACTTTGAAAGCATCCTTTTTATAGGTAAGATATTACTTATGATATTGTTTAAAATTCCTTTTTATCTTAGATTTTAATAGTTTTCATTTTATCCACCCTCATAAAATAATACAGAACAAAGGAGAGATATCTCCATCATTGTCTAGAGAGAATAAAACCAACAATCTTAAGAGTAACAAGAGACTTGATAAATGGACTATTTCCATTTTCATAATATAGCTGTAGATGTTTTTTCTAAAACCCACTTTTCTAAATGGAAAAAAAAATCACCCAAAGTTCCAAATATGACTAAATTATGTGGCCACTAATCAGTTCTCACTATGAATACATTTAAGAGAGTCTAAATGTTTAACCTGTGTACACTTTATGTACATTTTATTGGTTTTGATACATTTTTGGGAATAGCTGACTGAAAATTTCCTTACATGGGAAACCAGACTGTGTCATGAAGGAACTCAAACCAGAAAGTGAAGTTGCTAATACATAAGGATAATATTGAGAACACAAGGCACCAAAATGCACAGTTTAGTAGACACTAATCACAGGGGTCTGAGTTAACAGGGCCCAGGATCCACTGCCCTAACCAGTAACAAGGGAGAGGCAGGAGGGATAGGGAGGGCCCCAACAGGAAGCTGTATTCTAAGCTAGAGTCCAGAATCAAAGAAACCCCCAAGTTTCTATAAGGCTCTGATGGGGGCCAGGGGGAGAGAGAAGAAATAAATTGACATTAGTGTGTTCTAAGATGAATTCCTAGATGAGGAAAATTCAACCTGCTAACACAAAGGTTACTTAACAGGAGAGTTGTTACAGTAGTAGGAAAAGAAAGAAATGATCAATCAAACTTAAAATGAAAAACAGAAATTAAACCATACCCTGTGGAGCAGCAGTTAGGTTCACTGCCTTTGCCCAAGTGCAGTCCACATCCTAAGGGCCTAGGTTTGCATCCAAGGGCCAGAGGAACAACCAAGTCAAAAGTATATACATTTGTATACTTCAAAACTGCACATGCTTTTAATGAATGTAGGATTTAAAATTTTATATTAATTGCTTAGCAGGGACCACCTCTTAGCCCGTAGTGGTTATTTAAATGGTCATGAGAACTGGGTAATCCAATGAGATCTTATTGTTGGAATTTCTTACCTTCTCTACTATGCACAGAAGTATATAAAATAAATATGTGTATACTCTTTTCTGTTTAACTGCCTGCCACATTTCACTTGAAAGGTAACAGGGAAGTCTCTCATGCTGTTTCAAATTTCAAAGCAAAGAGAGTCATACTTAATCTCCATTAATAGATTATTACTTGTAGATATGTTTTTCATTTCCTTATTCCCTTCACCATGTAACTCACTAAGATGCATCCCACTCTTTATTTCCAAGTTTTTTGTGGTGTATTATAGAAATAATAAATCCCTGGATAACTAGTATCTCGATACAGTTTCTATTCCTTTTATGTTTTGACATATCTATCATTTGTATAAACAGAAAAATCACAAAAATTGAAAATTTAAAAAATTGGAGATATTTTTTAATTGACCATTTTACCATAAAATACACAGAATATTGTGGAGGAGGAAAAAGAAAATTCATTTTTTATTTATTGAAATTCATTTACAATTCATTTAATTGTTCATTTTGGTTTTTTACCCTGCCTCTTCTTGAACCCAGGTCCTTGGGCTGTATGTGGCTCTCACGTAAGTGTCTCAGCCATGTGAGTCACTAGGATGTGCCTGGCATTTTCACCTCTTTCATCATCAAGATAAAAGATAAATAAATTTCACTAGTCTTCCTTTGCTTAAGTATAAGATGAGATGATTTGTATCTGTCTGACCTACTAGTTCTTGTAATACACTATGTAAATAGAAGGTACTGAGATGTAGGTCACCATCATCATCCCATCGTTAATAGCAGATACCCATGGCTGGGATACATATTTTTAAAAGTCATAAGGTAACTTGTTCATGTGGATCAAATTGCTAAGAAGGAGGGAGTTAGGCTATAAAATGGACCCTGAGCTGACACAGAAGGTAAGAGAAGAGAACGTGCATGGTGGGAAGATATACATCCTGTAGCTCCTGCTAACCATGTCTGATTTTAAAATAGGTGTGCCCTGGTAGAGTAGCAGTTGGATCTGCTGCCTTCAACTGAGAGCATAGTCCACATAGATCCCAAAGACCCAAGGTCCCATTCTGGGGCCAGAGAACAACCAAGATGAGCAATTAAGTAAAAATATAATAAAAGAATTTCTCCTATTTTCTCTTCCTGCCTGCTTACCTACTCACCTTCATTCCTACATCTTTTCTTTAAAAAAATTTCGACAATACCCTAATTCAAGCTATGATCTCTTGTCTGCATTTTATAGATCTTGCTAATTATTTTAAAAACCTAACACATCCAACTGTAGAAAATGTGTCTTAGTACCTTTCACACCCTTACTTTAAAACCTTCAATGAATCTTATATTTAAAAAAAAGTTACAGAATAACTGTAAATCCGTAAGAAAATAATAATTTGACCCCTACCTGATAGCATACATAATAACAAATTTCACATACATCAGACAAATGTAAATCTTAAACCTATAGCTTCTGGAAGACAACTCTTCATGATCATGAGGGAGGTCACTGACCATGACTTTCTCATTTCTTAAAAATAACACAAGACGATTAAATTAAATATCAGTGTATAGCTTTAAATTTCCTCCAACTTCATCTAAACCAACATAAAGCTTCAAAGCAAGTCTCATCAAAACCTCAAAATTTTTATTTGGCTTTGGTTTTAGTAGAATTTAACCAGCAAATCTTAAGTGTGTATAGAAATTTAAAGGTCTATGGAAAACCATTCTGATGAAAAAGGAGGAGGAGGAGATAAGTCTTGCTCTAAAATGCCATGCTTTCTCCTGAGTCACAGTAATTAAGACAATGTGATACTAGGGCAAGGACAGACAAACTGGCAAAATAAACTACAAATGTGTCATGTAAATATAGAAATTAAATATGTGAAAGCGGAGAAGACTAGATTGTGCGTGGGGGGTGGGAATGGAACCATTTCTTTAATAACTTCTATGATAATAATGATTATTGCAGGGAAAAGTATAAATGCAGATTCCTTTTGAGTCTACACACTAAATTCAATTCAAGAGGGCATTCAATGAAAGCAAAAACTTTCAAAATTCTATCATAAAATATATATAACTTACAGTGAGGGAATGGTTTCATAAAACACAAAATGCACTTAACACATGAAAAAGGAGTAATACATGATATTTTATTAAATAATAAGCTTGTCATTATCAAATAACACCATCAGAAAGTGAAAAGGCAAGCTGCAAATTGGGGATAAGGATTTACAACACATGACTATCAAAGATTTAGGATTATGTTACATAAATAAATCTTAAATCAAAACTAAGAGCTTAAATAACCCAATTTAAAATGAGTTTAAATATGGAGACTAAGATAGAAATGGAGGGGCAGATAAGCATATAAAAGACACTCCAGTTCCTACATAATCAAGAAGAAAGAATCAAGCTGGCAGTGAGATAATTATGTAGTATGAAATGCAAGCCCACAAAGTTTCACAACATCAACTCTAAAGGTATGATGACCAATAATTTCTATTATGTTCCTAAGAAGAGAGTAAGAAAACAACTCAGAAACAGCTATTAAATTACACACCCACAGACCTGGGATGGAGTCACTTTACCCTAAACCTGTGCCCAGAGAAAACTTCCCCATGTGGATTAGAGACAGGTATAAGAATTTTCAGAAAACACTGTACAAAATAGGAGATATAAAAATAGGGGCTGACCTACACATCTGCCAGCAGCTGCTGGATAAAAATGTGGTTTATTCAACATAAAATATTATGCTGTGGTACATAATTATTCCCTATGGGAAGGATAGATTTCAGTAACATATATACATTTAATGCAATATATATAAAGAAATGATTCAACAAAATGGAAGAATAAAAATAAAGAATCTTAAGACTAGAGAATAAGTTGTAGTATAAAGGAATAGTGTAAGAAATGTAACTATTATAATTAAAAATGAATAAATAATAATTCACTACAAAACCAAATATACAAAAATATCTTGAAAGGGAAGATAAGATACAAAAATATAAAATGATAATGGACATTTCAATATCAACAAACAATGAAAATGAAATGGGGACAATATGAAATAAAAATACAAGTTGAGGAAGTTAATAGATGCTTAGACCAATATTTACAGAAAATCATATTGATGTTATATTACCTAAAAATAGACATAACTAAAATAAAATGAAATATATACCTTCTATGTTAATTGAGAGAAGAAACAGTCAATATAACAAAAGACAAAAACAAATGAAAATATTTAAAACAATACATTAAAACAATACAATTAAAAATGAGCACAACACCTGAATAGACATTTTCTAAAAATAGACTTAGGTCAACAGGTACAAGAAAAGGTACATCACTTGACATTAGGAAATGGAAATAAAAGCCACAATAAATAAAATACCACCTCACACCTGTAAGAATGGCCTACATCAAAGAGACTGGAAACAGCAGGTGTTGGTGAGTGTAGAGAGAGAAGAACCCTTGTGTATTATTGGTGAGAATGTAAACTGGTGAGGCCATTATGAAAAACAGTACAGAGTTTTCTCAAAAAATTAAAATTAGAACTACGTTGGAATCTAGAAATTCCACTTTGGTATAGCCAAAGAAAATAAAAAGATTAACTTAAAAGAATATGTGCTCCCCTGTGTTCATTGCAACATTGTTCACAATAGTCAAGAATTGGAAACAGCCCAGTGGCCCGTGGACATCTGAGTAGATAAGAAAAATGTGGTTTACATACACAATTGAATACTACTCAACTATAATAAAAAAGATGAAATTTTATCATTTACCACAACATGGATGAAGCTAGAAGAAATCATACTGAGATAAAGTCAGGAGAAAGACAAATACCAGATGATCTAACTTACACGTGGCCTGTATATTTAAAAAGCAGCTCATAGATACAGAATACAGACTGGTAAAATGTGATAAAAGGGCAGAAAGTATGAACTTCCAGTTATAAAATAAATATATCATGGTGTATAGATAGATTGATAAATACATACATACATACATACTGTGGTCATAATAGTTAATAATACCATATTGTATATATGAAAGTTGTTAAGATAGTACTTAACATTTCTCATAAGAAAAAAATTTGGTAATTACATATGGTGATTAATGTTAATTAGGCATTGTATTTTCATATACAAATATTAAATCAATTATATTGTACCCTAAAACTATTATGCCAAATGTCAATTCTATATCAATAAAAACTCAACCAGTTATATAACCTAAGATCAAATATTAGTTAAGATAACAAAGCAAGTAGGAAACCTCCCATATTTATATCAAGCACTGTCAAATTAAGTAGACAACAGTGTCCAACAGTGGAGTAGGACTTTGGCAAAATAAATTACCTCACATCTGCACTAAAAAAGTCACATTCAGGTGAATATGTCACGATGTTAGAAAATTACTTTTATAAATTTTAAAGAAAAGTTGGAAGCGTAAGATATAAGACAAGCTGCCTTCTGAAGATTTTGACATGTCAGTTTCAACATTAAAAATAGAGCTGAATTTTTTACAAAACTTAAAGAATAACTTGCATTTAACAAGAGGTAAGAGACTACAAACAAAACCAGGAATTAAGGAGAAACTGTCAGAACACTTTCTGGTGGCAATGAAACCTAGAAGGGGACCGATTACAAGTCTGTTGGGGTCTGTGGCTTCCTTCCTTCTCTCAAGTTGTTAGTATGGGCACATTTGTGAGCAGATCCTTCAGGCAACTGAACAAGGAGAGGAGAGTATGCCACCAACGACTCCTTACACTGGGTGCACAGAGAGGAGTTCAGATGACACTGTGTTTGCCTCATTTGGGTGTGATGGCTTTTTCTTTATATATATTTTGAAATGTTTTAAAAATGGGGAGCTATTTTACTATAAATGTTGATGACTTTCTACCATGGGGAAAATTCCTTAGTCATTAGCTCATTCAGTAAGTATCCCCTGAAAACCACTCTATGTCAGCTATTCTCCTGGACACTTAAAATGTATCAGTGATCACAAATACCAGATCAAACTCTGTGATCTTATGGTGATCCAATCCTAGTCAGAGTATTAGACAATAAACTAATAGAGATAAATATGTATGGCAGAATCTGACAATGGTGTTAAAGAGAACAGATGAAGAGGCATCACAGGTGCTAGAAGAGGGGTTGTAGTTTTCAATAGAATTTACCGGTAAAGTGAAAAACTACATGGACTCAGTCAGTAGGAGGTCACATTTAAACCTAGACTTAAAGGCAGACAGGAGTTAAACATGACACTGTGCCCAGCAGAGGGGAGGGCCAGTGACAGACCCTGAACTGGGGCATCGCAGACATTCAAAGACCAGAAAGCTGGCCTGGCCTGCCCAGAGTCAGAGAGGAGGTTGGAGCATAAGTGGAGGCAAGCTTGATGGGACTCTGTGTGCTATTGTAAGGAACTCAATTTCCTTATAAGTATGGCATGGAACGATTGTGGGGTGTTTGAGAAGAAAAATGACAAAATCTACTTTTAAAAAACTCATCCAGCTATTGTAGCACTCTAGCTGGACTATGCATTATAGGGAGTGTGAGAAGGCAGGGAGTACACCACAGACACAGCACAGGTGGAAGATGATGATCACCCACACCAGGCACCAAGACTTCCTGGCAGAGTCCAGAATGATAACTTTGCTGGACTAGGCTGCACTCAACCAAAATGGGAAGGTATGAAGAAACAGCAAAAGGAAAAGTCCAGTTCTAGATAAGCTAAGGTTAAAAATATGTAGGTCTTGAGTGGGCAATCAATGTTCAGACAGATATAAATTTGAAAGTGAACTGCATGTAGTTGGGATCAATAATATGGTGAAGACTAGAGCTGGACTGTTGGTAGTGAATTTCATGTATTATATACACAGATGCTGATTTACAATGATGCACGCCTGAAACCAATTAATGTGCCACTGTTCCTTCTATAAAACTGAAAACAAAAGAAAGTCAACTACATATAATTGGAGTTGAAAGTAAGTCACAGACCACCAAGGGAATGCAGACAGGTATATAAGGCCTGGAAGGGCTGGGCTCCAGGCGTCCAACACAAAGGGACTTGCATTCTGCAGGGAAGGAGACATCAAGGGGCGTCAGGAGTGGGGAGGGAATGAGATCTCTGCAGGTCGGGTGAGGAAAGAGCATTAGGGAGAAGGACATCATCAACTAAGTCAAATGTTGCAGAAAGATCAATTTAGCAAGGTCTGAGATCCCACCAAAATCTCTAGTGGCAGTGACTCAGGACCTCATAGCTCAGTAGGATGGGGTGGTGGGGAAAAGATGGGTGAAGGGTTTGCACAGTGAGCTCACAGCTGCCAAGGACAACTGCCCAGGAGGGTGGCAGGATATGCTGTATTGGGGGAAAGTAGGGGCAAGAGAGGCTTTCACCTTTTTAAGACGAGAAAAGTAACATCATGTTTATGGACTGTTGTGATTCATAGTGTAAGCAGAGAGAACAATCATCTAGGCTTTGAGGATGAACGCAGGATGAAAGGGACAATCTATGCCCACAAAGGCAGCTGATATCCCCACAGCACTGGGCAGCCTTAGGTGTGATGGGGGTGCCTGGGAGGGTCTCCTTTAAATGCTTCAGGGTTATCACAAAGAAAGAAGCAAGGGGTCCACAGGAGGGAAAGTCCTGAGAAAGGAAGAGTGGGGCAACGATCTTTGACTGCAGGCAGGATGCAGGGTCTTCTACCAGGCTGCAGCTCTGCATTTAAGTGGGTTCAGTCAGTGTGTCTGCCTGGTTTTCTCCAGTCTGTTCAGTTTCCATGGCATAGGCAGAAAGTTTTGATGGAGTGAAATATATAGAGGGGTTTAACTCAAAAGATACAAGACTATGATACAGAAGCAGAAGTTCAGGTAATAGGAGGGTTGCCATTGTCCACTTGGAGGAAAGAAATCATAGAGCCATAAAGTCACAGTGATGGTTGAATAACTACAGCTTATAAAATACTGTCAACAGGCTGATTTAAAGTCATTCATTTACTTTCCACACTGGCATGTTATTGAGAATCTATATGAAGACACAACAGGGATCCAAATCCTATGGTTATGGAGTTTTTTTGAGGGTAAGAAAGAGGTATTAATAAGACAGCCTATTGTGTTGAGAGCTTGGTCAGTGGAAACCTCATGGGAGCTGGGAGAGTAGTCGAGATAGGGGATCAGATGGTAGTTGCTGAGTTTGATATCTCTGTGCAGTGACTCTAAGTATATTAGAAAAAATGAAAGACACTATCACCAAGTGAGGAGTGGTGCATGCTGGGGCTGCAGAGAGAACAATGGGGAGACAGCTGTCGATGAGGAAGCACGGGGACTTTCCCAAGGGAAAGCGATGCCCACAGATGGGAGCTTGAATTTACATGTTTTAATATTAAAAGACTAGATCAAAGGGATGCAAGAGTGAAATAGAGAGAGGCAACATTGAGGGATGGATATTACTGTTAGAGGGGGCTTCAAAAACATTCTTCTACATGCTTAGTATGAGGTGACTGAAAATCTAAATGTCTAAGTCAAGTAGTCCAAATCAATTTCTGTGAATAAGAGAAAAGTCTTTAAAAACAGAGAAAGAAAATCTTAAGTATTACTGCAGAGCATGAGCAAGCTACATGAGTTCAGGTTGATGGGTAAGAGTTGAAGTATAAAAAGGAGCAATCACACCAATATGACAATGGACTTGAGGGTATGATGCTAAGTGAAATAAGTCAGATAGAGAAAGACCAATACTTGTGCTCTCAATTACATGTGGAATCTAAAAATATCACACTCAGACAGAGAACAGAATGATGATTTCCAGTGGCAGGGAGATAGGGAAATGTTGATCAGAGTTCACACTTCAGTCACAAGATGAATACGTTTCAGGAATCTATTGTGAAGCATAGTGTCTGCGTTTAACAATGAAGAAGTGGATACTTGAAGGTTGCTATAAGAGTACATCTATAATTTCTCATCACAACAACAAAATGGTAATTAATGGTGCAATCCCCATGTGTCAAATAGTTGCATGTGTTCCTTAAATGTATACGTTATACATCAATTCCATCTCAATAAAAAAGAAAAAAATAATGCCAATAGATTCTATAAGCCAACAAGAAATGAGAGTCTGTTGCATTACACAGGCATGTCTGAATTGGGAGGATTTAAGGTGAACAGTTTGGGGTATCAAAAGGTACAGAAAGCACACAGAGGAGTGGGATTTCAGGACACATAAGAATGAACACCATTCCGAGTCAGTGGGCAAGGCGTGTGGTGAGCTGCAAATCAACCAAGACTTGGAACAGGCTGCAGGAAGAGTCAGGTGAGACCAACTGAGGGTACACGAGACTGCTGATCCCAGGTCAGGAATAACCAATGACACAGAGAAAGGGTATAGGGAGTGCAAATCAGGGAAGAGCCCAGATGAGTGGAGAGGAGCCCAGAGCATTGTGAGACTGTAACCTTGTTACTGTTGGGTGACTAGCATGTTGAAGACAGCTGGATGGCCAGCAAGGATGTCCCCTCAGTGGTCTCTGGGGTGGTGGGCTCTCACCCTCTCAGGGTTGTTGAAGTTTGGAAAAGCTGCCCTGTATTTTATGTTGGGAAAAGGGCAAGATTCTTGATATCTGAGTGACAACTATGAAAAGTTCCTAGGAAACTTTTCTCTCACTAAATTGCATTATCCAACATTCTTAGCAGTCCAGTTCTCTAAAATTATTAACAATTTTTCCCAAAGGCAGAAAGAGTTATAGCTTGAGTGAGGGTTGGGAATATGAATCACTTTATTCCTGATCACCACCCCCATGCCCTGTGGGCTGATCTAGAAAGCAAGCTCTCTAATATTAAGTACGCATTTTCATGTCTGCTGTTTGATGGCACTTAACTTTGGATAAGTGGTATGTACCTCTGCCATAAATGGAGGGTCTTCAGTGGAGGTATCAGATAGTCTTCAATTAACTGGTTCTCCTATTCTAAGTTGTTTTTAATAAAAGCCAATTTATGCAACCCATTTTGACCATATGAATCATTCAGGCATGTATAAGTACCTATGTCATAAAGGCAATGACTAAAGTACTTGAAAATCTCCTTATATAATATGACCTGATCAAGTGGGTAAGAAAAGTTTTGAGCTCAGGCCATGGGTTATCTGCTCTGCACAGAGGGTGCGATATGCAGGTCCATTCTGAGCTTCTCAAGGGAAGAAGCACCAAAGAAAGTTACAATGAAAGATTTGTCACTTAACTGATTGCTGCCTGGAATCTCTGTATCATTTGTACCTTAGTGAATACCTTTGGACAATTCAGCAATTAAAAAGAGGTTCACTTTAAGGTGTCTCTCTTTGAACAAAAAGCACTGAGCAGGTGCTCAAGAGACATGCTTCTACATCTGGCTCCTCAGTACCCAGAATTCAAAACTCATCTCATATAGCAGGTGTGACTGATTAATTGAGATAAAGACAAGAGTACTCCAAAATCAAAACCTGAAAGGCAAACAGCACTTTCACACTTCACATGACTGTGAACATTCCTTTGCTTTTTAAGTTTTGTGACTCCCTTTCTTCTCTAGAAAAGCTAACCATACACATATCCTACCAGACCTGGAGGTCTCACTAAGAACCACCTGCCAATAGTGGGCTCTGTTCTTGGCAGGGCATTTACAACTCTAAAATTTATTAACAAAGAATGAAGGCATGGAACCTTTCAGTAGACTCCCCTGAATCAAACAATTTGTAAATAGTTGGCCCAATTTTTATACATGAAGCATAGTTCCTTGAAGACTGCACTCTCCCCTGAAGGAGTTGAACAAGGAGGGAGTGGCATGGCAGACTGCTACCTCTCCTCCAGAGTGTCAGACTTTGTTCTAGTCTCTCCTCATTTCTTCCCAGGTTTAACACTATGATTCTGAACCCTAGCAGATCCAATGTTTTCTTTGTACCAGGAGTTTTAACTTTGTTTCATGTTCTAAAATAAAATTTAGAGTGTGCAATACTGAATTAACTCAGCAAGCCTAAGTTGTCCAAACTCTACACCTTCCAAAGGTTTGGCCCTTGACCAGTTATCAGAAAATAACCTCAAAGGTCTTGGAAGACCATGCCTGACAGGAGTGTCTTTGTTTACCTAGAGCCTCGATCCTACCATATAATTTATGTACCCAAATCAATGTGTGGTGGGACTTTGGAACACAGGATGTCAATTTTATCTGGAGTAGCCTGAGACTGAGTAAGTTCAGCCACGTGGATGAACCTGCTACCATGACTCTGGAAATCACGACTGAGTGAGCTTCCCCAGTTGACAATATTTTACACAAATCACTTGCTTTTGGGAGAATTAAGCACTGTCCATGCCACTCCATAGGAGAGGACAACTGTGAACACCTGTCTGATTTGCAGGCTCTGTTCAATGTATAGGATATAATAGCTTACATGGAAAAAAAGTTATTTGTAATGAAATAATAGATACTGAATATGGCTGTTAGGGTATGAATAAAATATGCAATAAAGTCAAACATTTGGACTTAGACCAAAAGTCAACTGATAGCATTTATCATAAGAGGCATGATTTTTCCAAACTGCTAACAACTCTTGGTAACAAAGTATAAAGTATCATCTTCTCTCAATATAACCATTACTGGAAAATTAAATATATTTCAATGAAATTCATAAGGTACTTTGTGTTATATATAAAGCAGAGATTATTCTAGGTTTAGATAATTACTTGTAGATTTTCATCACATGAACATTCTGTGGATTAATGAAGTCATGGTGGATGCTGGACAGTTCTTTCTAGTAAAGGCTGACCTGAATACTATATAACATCTATCACTGATCCTTTCTCATCAAGTGACACAGTCAGTCACACTCAAAACACCTCGCTAGAGCTATATCATCTCTTTGACAACTACTCATCAAATATTACTATTTTCTCTACAGTTTAAGTCTGTGTGACATTTCTAAACTTGCTCCTGTTAACCATTGCTTCTCTACATTACTCTTTTAGGAATTAGAAAGGGGGGCTTATCATAGTTTATATGCATAGATGTACACAGCTATCACTATAATGCTTCTTAATTGACACATTGAATATATTTGCCAGGGAATCTGTAACAAACTCTCAAGACTAGGGGCTTAAACCACAGGCCTCTACATTCTCACAATTCTAGATACTGAAGTCCTAGATTAAGATTCCAGCAGACTGAGTCTCCCCTCTGACCTTTCCTCTGTGCAGGCATACCAAGGTCACCGGAGATTCTTCTTATTATATTATATTAGTCCTCCTGGGTTAGTCCAACCCTATGACCTCAGTGAATCTTAATTACCTCCTTACAGGTACTGTCTCCAAATACAGCTGCATTGGGAGTCAGGGCCTCAAATCCAGGGGAGTAGATACAGTACAGATTGGCCACTAAGTACTGGTTTAACGGAGTAGCTGAGATCATCTTCTATCCACTGTGCAGGCAGTTTTTGCCTTGACCCTCATTGCTCAATCTCTCCCTGGCCCTTTTTATGTCTCTGTCTCTCTCTAGCTATATCCATTTCTGCTATCAATTTCTTTCTTATCTGCATATGTTGCAAGGAAGCATCTATAGTTCCTGACATTTGGTAAAAAGAGAACATATTCCAAGTGGAGCAGAGTTTGAGACAGTTTCTCCGAACCATACATAAGTCACTGAATCTTTAGTATTTTTGTTCAAAATTTGCAACACCCCCCCTTTGCAATCACTTAAAATCTGATACCTGCCATATGCAGATAAAATCAGTATCACTCAGTAATTCCTGTCTGTGACTTTTTCATCCAACTACGTTGTTTTTCTCCAACATGAAAATGTGTTTCAGATTCCAGTACCTGAGAACAGTCTTGGTCACATGTCCAGCTGCACTCTATAATTTAGCTCAGAACATTTTGTCTTTCTTCTCTGAATCACAAAGCGACCTTACCAGTTAACCTTCTATTATTGAAATGAAATCTAAATAGCTTCCCGAACTATGGCTGTGTCTAAACACATGTGGTGAAACCACATCACTGAGCATATTTTAATTCACTTGTTGTAAATTGCACAGCAAGTTACCCATTTCTGTGAACAGCAAGAAATCTGAAAATCCTGAATTTCTGAAGGAAATACTATACATATTGTGAAGAGTGGTTCATTGAAATTTGAGGATTAGCCAAAAAATGACTGTGCCAGCAGAAGGAGTTTACAATTTTTTGACAGAAGGGAATCTCTTTTCTAGTCCTCCTCCTCTTCTTCCTCCTCTTCCTCCTTCTATTGCTCCTTCTGCTTCTTCTCTTCTTGCTCCTCCTCCTCCTCACTTATCTACTCACTTAATTCCTAACACCCTTTAGGGGCAATCATCATCCCAGATGTCTCAGTTAGTGTTCTAAGATTCTAACATGTAGACTTTAAAAATCTCTCAACTTCTGTGCCAAAAAAGTAGAAATTACACACATACACAATTGCTCTTTTTATTTATTTCTATATTAAAATTATACAGTTTGCAGCAACAAAGACTGTGTTTCCTTTACAGTAAATAATATAGAACTTGGCACATGTCAGGATTATAAGACATGTCTTTGATTTCAAAATGGTCAATTCTTAATTGAATTGAGAGGGTCCCCTCCCTCTGAATTCTTAGTTACACAAAAACTTGTGGCTCATTAAAAAACAAAAGACGTGATGGGGAACACAATCGAATTACAGAATCAATAAACATAGATGGACCAGAAGTAGCATAAGGCTGGGCTAAAATTTTCATATAGTTTATTATTGTCTAAATCATTGTATTTTTTATCATGTATTAAAAATAAAATCTGGATAAAAATCATCCTGCACACATCAAAGACATTCCCCCAGTATTATATATCTAAACTGTCAAACCATTCTAGCTTATACTCTATCCCCATCACTGTTTCTCTCAGAGAGAACTAACAAAAGTCCGTCCCTGAAATTTGGAATGGTAAATGTATGCAATGAAAAATTGTTATGCTGTTTTATTTCCTCCAGAGAATATTTGGTGTTTTCTCTAGGAAAAAATTGAGATGTAAGAAACTATGTTTTCATCATAGGACTAGTCCTCTGAGCTTGGAGTCAGCACTATTTGGGAATGAGGTTAGCTGAAAGAGAAGTCAATTTCAGCAGGGGTGATGGGAGCAGACGGTGAATCTGAGGTAGGGACCCTGGCATTGGGTCTAACTTTGTATCAGATCCATTCTGGAACCTGGACTGGTCACCAATGAGAGCATATGTAGGGTAATAATGACCTTTCTGTGGGCCTGAGAAAGTCAGAAACAAAACGGGTAGGTCAGTAAGTGGTCATAGGAATGTGGAATGAATCTCTGGAGAAGAGTAACTAACCTAATTCAGGAGACCAGAAGCCATCAGGCTGCATTCTAGACAAGACTCAGAAATCAAAATGAATGATGCAATGAAACTACACCCAGTGTTTTTCATTTGGGATTATTTTTAGAAAAATCCAAAGCATGATGGAGTTCTCAAAACTAAGAGAACCACAATAAAAGTGGACCAATGTAGAAAAACAATCATTCATGTATGTGTATGTGTGTTTACATACACAAAGCTGCATGACCAAGCAGGGATAAAATATGATGAACAATGATATAGATTGTAATTAAAATGAAGATCTAGAACAATAATGAGGAAAGCAACTGACGAAAGGTTCAAAAGACAGAGCTGCAGCAGAGATGGAGTCATCTCAGACTCTGTCAGAGAAATGTACACAGGAGGCTTCCAAGAGACATTAGTCCATTCTCGGAACAACTGACTAGGCTTTTTCTTCAATAATAATACAAAATTTGATATTTGAGAATTAAATAATATAAAATGCCAGTGAAAGCAAGGATAAAACACTGACTATTAAAATCTCAAAAATTTCAGTTATATAGTAAGCCTATTTAATAATTATCCTGGGGAATTGGGTGACTAAGACAGTAATCATACCTTTCAAATAAATATGCTTGGAATTAAAGCACCTTTACACAACTTACCTACTAAGTTTGTTCTCCTGCCTTTAAACTTTCCACCCGTGAAAGGAGTCACAGGAGATTATTTGAAATAGGAGTCTATGGCACTGCTGATTCAAATTTTAAGAAAGGATAGACCTGGACTGTTAGTGGTGAACTTAATATGTGACAGAGAGATATGGATTACAGTGATGCACACATGAAACCTATATAATGTTATGATGGACCATTCCTATAATAAAATTAAATAAAAGGTAAGAAAACCACTACTTAATAAGAATAAATTCAAGTATTTACTACTTTCACATTCTCAGGTTTGTTTATATGTATGGTGAAAGTAATTAATGTTCTGTGCTCCAATAATATAAACCAGTTTCTGAAAGCTATGTAATTGGAGGCAAAAAATGCAAGGTAACAAAAAAGATTCAAAATATGGGACACATTCATTTCCTCTGTTATCTTTGTCATGAGCTGTGGCATGGGTCATGCTGGGGTTGATCAATAAGAAGATATACAGTTGTTGTGGTTGCAGAGCGTATATTCACGTTGGAGGTAGAGAGAGAGACAGCACAATAAATACAAAAGATCAGTGCGAAGATACAAATAAACAAGGCGCTGAAGAGCAATGAGTAGAGAGGGTCTACCTTGAATATGATAATCAAAGAAGACCTTTTGGAAGACAGCACATCTCAGCTAAGTCCTAAATGATGAGACAGAACCATGCCAGAGGCAGCTACCCTAAGAGCAAACAGAGGCATGATTCACCCATGGGGCGGCTGGTGGGGAGACAGACAGGACTTCTGAGCCTGCCTTTTAAGGGGAAATTATACCTTGAAATGGCCTGTGCTCCTAGACCTACATTCAGACATCCGAAGACCAAGTCCTTTTGGGTGGGCTTGTGAGACCCACCTATAATTACAGGAATCAGGCCAGAAGCAAAGTCTGGACATCACTTAAGTTCAAGTGAAATCCAAAGAAGGGCTCTGACCCCAGGTTATGCCATAAGGCCACTTGCATGTATAAACTACTCACAATGATTCCTGCTTTTTCCTTAACCCCAAAGGTCCCCTAGGAAGTGTCCATGGTGAGATCCAACTGACAGCTGCATCAACAGTGCACATGCCAGGACTTCACCCAGCCAGCTTCCTCCCTCTGAACCTTTACTACACACCGGAGGTCTGGCATGCCATGCTGCCCTGCCAAGCCTTCAGCATTGTCTAAGAAAAGACTCTGCCATGATCCCTGAGCTCAGGCAGTCTATCATTTCAACAAGTGATACCCACACAGAAGGGAACAAAGCCAGGGAACCCATGGAAACCCTACTTCTATGTGTCCTGAGGGCAGCTGTCACCTTGACAGAGCCTGTTCTCCTGGCCTGCAGTGTATTTGGCAAATCTCAGATCCTTCAGAATGTCTGGAAATGCCTGGATGGGTGCAGAGGTGACTGTGCTAAGCTCCAAATCTTAGGTCCAGCTATAGATGTCAGCAGTTGCTGCCTTATAGAATCACATCTTAATGAGAAGCCAGCACTATTTAAGTCACTATGTGGAAAGAAAGAGGGAAGGAGGGAAGGAGGAATTAAAAAAAGAAAGTGCAGCCCAGCTGCTTGTATCTGACTATCCTACCTGTCAGTAACAGTTTGCAAAGTCTCCCTTTAGGTATCTTTGGAAGCTCACACCAATTTAAATCTGTCTGACCTCCCACTGTTTCCTGAACCACCTACAGTCTACTAAGATTTAGACACACTTCTCAGAAGATCCAGTACACAATACACCAGTGAGATCAGGAATGTTAATGTTACACATTTTTCTTAAAGCCTGTGGAAAGCATCAAAGAGGACAAATCCAAGAGAATGAAAGGTGTCAGTGGAGGGCACCAGAACTCTGGTGGTGGGTGTGGTACGAAATACAGACGGATATGCACTTTCAATAAACTAAAATGAATACAGCATTGTGAACAGAAGAAATAATAAATATTATTATGAAAAATAAGCAAGAGAATGAAGGAGAATCAAAATGAGAAATGGAGTAAAAAATAAACTGAGGTTGGGGGAAGCAAAAAGATGATGGAAAGTAGAAAAACAGAAATTAAAAAGATACATGTGCCCCCTATGACTAATACACACAGGCTAGGAAAGCCATAAACCCGAATTCAAGACTGGAGCTTGGGGGGAAAAAAAGATAGGTGACTGATTTTTGAACCATGAGAAATTGGGGAGAAGAGAACATCCTGATGTCTAGCCCCATGTGGGGAAGGAGGAGAATGCAGAGACAAGGTGGGTGTTTTGAAAGGAAGCTCAGCCCCAGGGGTAAAGGCGGTTGTGAAAACTGAATATGATCTCCTAGAGAATAAAGGGGGCACATATCTGTTGAGAACTTGGGACTTGAAGGGAACCATTATTATTGTTGCTATTTTACAAGGAAAAACATGAACTATTTTCAGTGTCCATACTCACAAATAGCACATTTGAAAGGCAATGGAGGACATGGGGCTTGCAGGCCTGCACAGCGTGGTACTGGGTGGTGCCACCAGTCCATTCACTCTGCAGAAGCCTATCTATCTGTGCAAGAAGAGGCACATCTGTGAGCAGCTCTTGGGAAACAGTAACAAGGACTTGATCCTGTAGCTTGCCAAGCTCTCCCTAGAACCCACAAAAATGATAGAATGCATGCAATCTCATGATTTTCCATTTGAATAAAATGCACACTAAAAATATTTAGAAGTAAAAGATATATGTGACTTGCCCTTAAATTATTTGGAGAAGCAAATGCTCTGATCTTCCAAATGTGATTAGTTATTCACAGACTGGTTTGTTCACCCATGGCACCTTGTTACCTGGGCCTGAATCGGCATGACACCTCCACATAGATACCTGCATCAACAACTCCACGCATCACTCACATGATACTCGGGCCTGTGACATCACACCTGGAGAAGTCCTGCTTTAGAAAGTCTCTGGACAGTGCTGGCCTTCACTGCAGTTCATTTGACAATGTTTTGAATACTTTCTGCCTTAGACGTCAGCTGTTCCAAACTCCTCCAAAATATTGCACTTTGAGTAGAAGTTTTCACATCTCTTAAATAGTTTTCTGTTGAAAATTCAATGACTTTCTTACTTCCCTTGCCCACTGTTCTTAGCTCCTCTAGATGTTATAAATTTCATTTTATTTTATTTTTGTCTTTTATGCATGATGACCCTCAGAATCTCTGCTTCTTCCAGTGACCCTACTCCTGTGTCCTACTCGATACACAGGGTCTCCTGAACACAGCAGAGAATTAGATGACCAGATGGTAAGGCTTTCTTTCTCTGTAGAAACCAAGTAAAGGGAGAGGGATTTTGGGGAGACGGTGAAAGTGAAAAGAAGTGAAACTCTAACAAATAAGTATTCGATCCTGTCATGTTGATGTGCGAATAAATAAAACAGACTATTCTGTTATTTCTTCAAAATGAAATAAAGATGATTATCCCTTGAGGAACTCGTAAATCTGGTATTCAATCTAAACTCTAGAAAACAAACAAATTAAAAATTTGGTTTCATGTAGTAAGAGAACCGGTATACTATAAGATCCTCCTGCTATGGGGATGGTGTTAAGTCCTGATTTCTGACTGCTCCCTGTGACAACTGTGACATTCTCAAATGTCTTAGTGTGGATAAGAAATTTGTTTTCCACATTCACCAGTCAAGTACAGGCTAGCATAAACATTGGAGATGTTCCTTTTCAAAGACAGAGTTGGGATATGGATACTGAATCAGGTTTCCACTATTAAAAGTAACTTCCTTTAAACTGTAAAATTAGTCAGCAATTTGGGAGGAACTCTGTCACATTCTAACCTGTTCAAACATCAAAACCCTCCAACCTTCTTAGCAGCAAGTTGCCATGGCTGTCCTGTCCCTCAGGAAGCTTTGCATGAGAGAAATGACGAGAGACAAGATCTCAGGCCTCTCTAATCTCAAGGGCTAATTGTGATCATTCCAACAATGTCAAATCATTATCTTAACAGAATGGTCAAACAAATCAAGAACTGAAATGAAATTAAGAAAGGTTTATAGATATCAGCACATCATACAAGGGGTCAGTATCCTATAGAATATATGAAGAACTCATAAAAAACAGTAGAAAAACAACCTAATCAAAAACTAGGCAAAAGACCTGAAGACCTTCTCCAAAGAAGACAGATGACCACAAGGTACATGAAATGAAAGCCAAAACAACAATGAGATATCATATCACACCTGTGAGAATGGATATTATCCATAACTCTAGAAACAATAAGTGTTAAGATGTGGGGACAAGGGAACACTTTCACAAGGTTGGTGGAAATATAAATGGGTGCAATCTTTATGGAAAGCAGTATGAAGGTTCCTCAAAAAATTGAGAATGAAAATTCCATACAATCCAGTTATTCTTCTGCTGGATATTTACCCTAAAAACACAACACTAATTTGCAGAGATAAATGTGCCCCCATGTTCATAATAGCATATCTAAGAACTGAAACAACTTAAGTGCCCACTGACAGATGATTGCATAAAGAAGATAGGGTGTATATGTACAATGAAACACTGCTCAGTTATCAAAAAGATGAAATTCCATCATTTGCAGAAACATGGGTGAACCTGAAGTGAATTATGTTTAGTGAGTTAAGCCAGAAAGAGAAAGACATGATATCACTATATGTACTATCTAGAGAAAACAAGCAACTATATGAACTAAATAAAAGGAAACTAGACTTTTAGTCAATAAAAGCAAATCAGAGGGGAAAGGGTGAATGGGTGAACTGGGTAGAGGGGATCAATTACATAGTGAAGGAAGAACTGAAATAGTGGTGAACTTAATGTATTCTATAAAGATGTGTATTTACTATGAAGCACATCTGAAACCTTTCATATGATGTAATGTTCTTTCAATAAAATTTATTTAAATTTTTTAAAATAAGAAAGACTTTAAAGATTTCTAAAGATTGATGGGTATGGACTGCATATTTTCAAAACAAATAGAAAAAATGCATAGTCAAACTAAATGTTGTCACCTTCTAGAAATGGAAGCCATAGAAATAAGTAATCTTTTGAACATCCTTCCCTCTCCATCTGTCTTTGGCCCATAGGTTTCCTGCCTCAGACCATCAACTACAGGCAACCAGTCCAGTGAGTAAGCATTTCTCTTTGAGAATCCAAAAAGCACAATTATTTGACCGATAGGAACATCTTGTTAAGCCACTCAGCTATTCTTTTCTGTTGAATGGTGTAAATTTATGATGATCACTGCCAAAATGTTTGTACAAAGAACAAGGGCTTGTTAAAGACATGTGGTCTTTAAGGATTCTGTTCCATTTTTTAAAAATCTCCAATAAATGCTGCTTCAACCTGTCATCAAAAACTCAATCTGAAAACGATGAGCCTCCCAGGGTACCTGAGCACTTTGCCACCGTGGGCCAACATTGTTAAATTCCAAACCAAATTCACAACAACATTTCCAAGTTCTCTGTGTCTTCTACTTAATTCACCAACACCTTCATCTTCCAAATAAATCATTTTGATAAAATAAATCCATCTAGAGTGACATATTTGTAAATAAAACCACCCAGAGGGGATATTCAAATCCAACAGATAATTTCTGAGCACCAAGCGAGCATGTGAGGTGCTCATAGCGGGCAGAGGTGGAGATAATATTGGGGGCAGGTCCTGTCTAAAGGAGCTGCAAGAGTCCCGTGTGCTCTGCTTGATTAAATGACATCAGGATGCATGATCACTCAGTTCACAGACATGCTGATTGCTGGTGAGCAAGAACAATTCTGGAGCCAGACATGAGAAAGGGTGATGGGCCTGGGCCCATTGGGGTGCTCCAGACAAACAGGACCAAAAGGCGATTTATGTAAAGAACTGCAATGAAGAACTGTTGGTTGTGAGGTCAGAGACCCAGGGAGCCCTGAGTAGTTCCACCATGAGCCCATCAAGTCAAATTCAAAGACAGAACAAAAGCTGAAATCCCACTTGAACATCAAAATTCCAATCAGCAAAGGTTGCTTTTTGGGTAAATCAGCCTTTCTGATCCTCATTCCAGGGCTGAATGAGGCCCCTGCATTCAGGAGAGCTGCCTGCTGTGCACAGCTTGCCTCTCACCATGACACTAGTACAGACACCCAAACACTGACAGAGTACCAGGTGCCATAGCACACAGGGGGACACGTAAATTCACTGTCACATGGCCCCTTTCCAAAGCCTCTTACAGCTATGTTGTTGAAAACGGTTTTAGAGAACTGTGAGGGAACCCTAGGAAGTCTAGTATCAAGATACTGAATTCTTCCATTTCATTGTGTTTTTAGCTGTTCACTCTACATTGACTGGTTTCCCAGCATGTAAATCAAGGTGTCTTAAGATACACCCCCCGAGAGGGGTCCTCTTGTAGCTAAGGAGGCTGCGATGGTTGAAGAGATGGGCTTAAAACCCAGGGCTGGGGTAGGGAGACAGAAAAAAATAAATGATAGACCCAGAGTATCAGAAAGCCCTGAGCCAAAGCCCTGTGTCCCTGAACCCCCATTCCTCTCTCATAGTTGTCATCTTAGTGGAAAGGGGGCGATGTCATTAGTGCTTACTGCACGACACAATCTTAGTTACTGCTGGATCACACTGAAGTATGAAATGAGTTGCGTCAGTTGGTGCTTCTCTTGTGACTATTCCTGAAGGATTTATTTTTGGTTCTCTAAGCAAGCAGACATTTCGCTTCTCCTGAAATATTAGTATCCTCCTTTTATAGATGGTATAGCATTAAGTGATTGTCTCTTTTTGTTCCAACTGGAAAGGTCAGAGACATAATTCTAGTACAACAATCTTTCCTAATCCCCCTCAATCCTGCCATCTTATCTCTATTCTTCAATTTTAATTTAATGTAATTTTAACAATATTTCTGTTTTTGACTGATACTCTAGAGAATGACTTTCAGTCCTTGATGCAGCAAAGCAGGGAATGAATGAGTAGATAGAGAGATGATTGACTGATAAGTAGATAGATAGATAATATATGATAGATATATAATATTATATATTAATAATAATATATAGTATATAATGACCTATAATAATATATGTTATATATAATATACAGATAGATGATAGCTAATATAATATAGGTGATAGATGATATATAAATAGATGATAGCTGTATAGAAGATTGATAGATATAAAGAGGCAAGCCTTATAATTAGAATTTAAGCCAATAATCCATTCAGATTTCCAATATTTATAAATTATGTCAAAAGAGCCAGAAAAATGGGACTACTGAATTTTTTTGTGCAAGAAACCTATGATATCGGTAAAGATGTGACTAAGCTACTACCAGCAGTCAAGACAGCAACTGGGTTTTTATGGGTCAAAATTAACAGAAAGTATAGGAAAAGGCAATTTTAGATATTCATGAACTTATGTAAATATAGTATCCCTGAACCAGAGGGCAGAACATGGGGATGAAATTTCCCTGAATTGTATGGCAAGACCTGAGCCAGAGAGTGAGCTATCTACCTCTCTTCTTTGCTTCCCTCCTGTCTGTCTACCTACCTACCTACCTATCTACCTATCTTCTATCTGTCCATCCATCCATCCATCCATCCATTCATTCATCTACCTTTCCCTCGATGTTGCTGTAGGAATGCAGCACATTCCTTTACATTGTTGAGTAGTATTCTATGGTAAGGATCCACCACAAATTTCCTAACAATTCAAAAACTGAAGCACATTTGGGCTTTTTGGTTCCATTACAAATAATGTCACTATAAATTCTCACATATAGGTTTTGGCATGAATATAAGTTTTCATTCTAGGGAATAAATACTTAGTATGGGATTGTGGATTAATAAGGTAAGCAAACAGTAACTTATAAGAAATTGCCAAGAGACTTTTTAATTAGACAGCTGCACCATTCTGCATTTTCACCAACAATATGTTTCCCCTTATTCTCTAACACCTGCTATCATCAGCTTTGTTGTATTTAAATGTGCAGCCATTTTATTAGGTGTACAATAACATGATTTGGATTTGCATTTCAGTAGTGGCTGATAACACTGAGCATCTTTTATGTTCTTATATATGACCTATTTAAACATTTTAAAAAGTAAATAAAGAGCTAAGGCCATTTATTTCCAAATTCAGAGCTAACATTTAGTTGTGATGAAACTAAGACAATGATGAGAAAGACTAGTGAAACAAGGTTAACAGATTTCGCTGTGCTCTAAAAAGCACTGGGTGAATTTTAATCCACTGTTTCTACCTGTTTGGGGGAGAGATTTTAGGAATTACCCCTGAGGACATGGGCATGCACCACCTCAATTAAACCAAGCTGAGGAGTCAACTTCAAGTCAGTTAAACACCGGTATTGCCCACCTCTCTAAGACAAGCTATAAGTGCTGTTACAGCATGCTGATGTCATTCTTATCTCAAAAATGGTAGAACTTGTAAGAGCAGGTGCATGTATCCACTGCCACATCATAAATCACTGAATCTTCTTTGATGGTTTGTCCTTCTAGGAGCATTAAAAAATTGGCAGAAGTATCTATGAACTTTGAGATTCATTTAAAACATGTGAGACAGGCAGTGAAGAGCAGCTGCAGGACATGGAACATACAGACCATGTGACCTTCTTGGGTAGTGAAAGCTGGCCACCTCTCCCTGACGGGTACCTTTGTAGCTCTGAGCCTACAAAGAGACCAACCAAGAGGGAGGAGAGACAAGCTGACCTGCCCACACAGGAGCTGCTTCAAGAACCCAGAGGCACCTCTGGATCTAGTCTCCCCGTGCCTGCCGCACACCACAAGGGTGTGAGTGAAAGAGGGAGGTGTCACACCCACATCTTCAATCTCCTGAGGCAGACCTCATGACATGATTCATTCGGAGACATGTTTATGTCTCTGTTCTTTTAGAAACAAGACTGTGAAGTAGGCGAGCTCCCGTCTGTGGGTCTTTCAGGCACACATGCTCTGCTGACCCCGACCATCTTAACTGCTCCACGTCGTATGTGTAAAGGGTTTCCTGACTGTCAGCACACAAGCCTGCACCTTCAGTCAAACATAGTGAGCACATGTGCTCTTCTGTCTCAGTTTTCTGCAGCTTAACTGCAGCCTTGTCAAAAAGACCACAACAAAGTACCTATTCCTTTCTAATCATTCTCATTCGAATCTGTCTTGAGGTTGTCTGAATTTGTTAAGCACAGGAAAGATTACGTAAAGTATATTCTTTACAGTATGCATGAGTCATCTATAATATTTGCTTTTATTGAGGTCAAAAGAGCACAGTGTGGATAGTGCATTTAAATTCATAAATACAGAGATTATGTTCATATTAACAAAGTACTTATTAAGTCAGGTGACAATGTGCACCCCTCCCCAAAATAGGTTCTGAATAGGTAGATCTTTCTTTTCCATTTGCCACTCAAAAATATTTTTCTACTGTATGCAATTTCTGAGATAAATCCAGACTGCTGTGTCAAGTTAAATTGAAGTTATATTATGAAATACATTAAATACCAGATAGCTCCTAATGGCACTGAAATTCCTGTCACTGCCTTTGACTTATTTGTTCTCTCTTCACTTACTTGATGCTATCAGGAAGAAGTTGAGCTGGAACATTTTAGCAGCTAGGGGAAGAGACTGTAATTAATGGCAAAATGAGGGATTATATATAGAAGTCCATTTAGATCCATGAATTTACCCAAGACCAGAGTTAAGTAAAAGGAATAGTCTTTTATTTTCTATATCAAGATCTTTTTAAGAAATGTTTTGTGTATTCTCAATTTTAAGTCATTATTTAAATGATATAAAGTATTTATAATTACTCCATTGCCACTTGAAAAGGTTATATTCTCTATAAATTAGAAAAAAAATATTCTTTATATGTATCAAATAAACCTTATCACTGACTTTGCTTTGTATTATTATTTCTGATTGATTTATTTTTAAAGCTTGAAAAAGTGTTCTACATAATTACATTTCTGAAATTATTTCCCTAGATCTTACTGTAATAGGATTTTCTCTTTCTATTTGAGTGTAATTCTATTCAGTGACTGAAAATTTATAGTAGCTTCTGTCCAATATTCAATCTTTCTAAATCTCCTTTTCCTTATCTAAGCAAAAATGATAGTACCCACATTATCTCATAGGAATGTTGTAAGAAAAATGACATAATAGATGTAAAGTATTTAGCAAAACACTTGTCACATATTTAGCACTAAATCAGAGTCACTCATCCCTTTCATCCTAAAGAAACAGTAAACAAAATATGGCATGATCTTAAGCAAACAATGGGATGTAACTAAAAGAAATATCTTAAATCTTCAGTTAGGAATATTTTGTTCAAATAAGCAAGTGACAATGACATTTGCACTGAAGAGCAGAAAAATGAAGAAAATATACAAGAATTCAAGGGCATAGATCTTCACCTCTCTGGTTACCGTTAGGGTCTGGACAGTTCCTTACACGGGTAGGCACACATTAAACACTCAGTTGTCACTGTAGACTGCTTGATCTGGCTGTGAATAAAAGCTAATGTCATAATACAAAACATTCTCTTAAACTGTTTCCAACATCTAAAATTGACGTGTGGACCATTCAAAAGCCCTTGGTTTGGGCTTAAGTATAGAATATAACTACTAGGAGTCTTTGCAATGTAAAACTGAATGTTTAGATGCGAGAAGGTAGGTGAGGTGAAATGAACTGCAGATCTGAGCATTCTTATTTTATATAGTGTTGAGGCACAATAAAGGGAACTGTTGATGACCTACAAAATAGGGGTGCATTTATTATTTAAAATGATAGTTTAATGGGGATTGTGTTAGAAAACTTCTTTCCTTCATAGCAAGGAGTTAGTAGGGGTTGTCTAGAGTTGATAAATAGATTGATAATAAGCACATCATTTCAATTAAGCACTTGGGGCTGCTAAACATGAAGGAGTTCACTGTCATTTGTTATTATCCATGTGGCTTTTGTAGGGTCAGACCAGTGAATTAAAAGGATATATGATGGAGACCATCATATTTCATCCTTCATCTTTTTGATAATGTCACTTATAGGGCTGCCATTTCTTCCAGACACTTTTGATTTGTGCTGACCTGGGGAAATGGGCTAAGTTTCAAAGGATTGCACTTGATATATCCTATTTTAATAACTCTCACTCAGCAGGTTAATAAATCAATGTGAAAGGCAAGGCATTCCATGACATTGACCTAAGAGAGGTCTTTAGGGACTCAACTCCAGCAATAAGGGAAACAAAAACAAAACAAACAAAATAGGACTACATCAAAAAAAAAAAAAAAGAAAAGAAAAGAAAAAGCTTCTTCACAGTGAAAGACACTATCACCAAAAGGATGGCCTACTGAATGGGAGAATATTTGTACATCACACATCTAACAAGGGCTTGATATCCAAAATATACAAAGAAAACTCATAAAACTCAACAACAGAGAAAAAAAACACATCAAAAATGGGCAGAAGAAGTGGATAGCCATTTCTTCAAAGACATACAGATAACCAATAGGCACATGAAAAGATATTATTCCTCACTTCTTAGGGAAATGGAAATTAAAACTACAATGAGATATCATCTTACACCTGTGAGAAAAATTATTATCCAGAAGTGTGGAAACAATAAATGTTGGTGAGGATATGGAGAAAAGAGAAAACTTGTATACTATTGGTGGGAGTGCAAATTGGTGCAATCATTATGCAAAGCAATATAGATATTCCTCACAATATTGAGAATGGAAATCCCATATGATCCTATTATTCCACTTCTGGGTATTTACCTTGGAAACACAAAAATACTAATTTTCATAGATATATGCACCCCCATTTATTGCAGCATTATTTACAATATCCAAGCATTGGAAACAATGTAAGTACCCATTTTCAGATGAATGGATAAAGAAAATGTGGTATATATACACAGCAGAATACTACCCAAGCCTAAAAAAGATGAAACATTGTCATTTGCAACAATATGGATGGAATTAGAGGGGATTATGCTAAGTGAAGTATGTCAGAAGGAGAAAGACAAATACTGCAATTCTCGCTCATATGTGGAATATAAAGAAACAAAGCAAACAACAAAAATCAACCCCTGGACATAAACAACAGAACTGAGGTTACCAGTGAGGAAGGGGGTGGGGTGTAAGGGTAAGTAGTGGTGTGTCCACTGGACAATTGGGGAGGACTTCAGGTAATTTGGTGATGTACAGAGCATGTTGTCATATATCTGAAGAATGGGGAAACTGCCATATAGGTTTATGTTATTGTGTAAAGCAAAGTTACCTCAATAAATAATAAATTAAAAAAAATAAATGTGAAAGTTCTGCCAAATTCTAAGTATGCCCATGCCAGTTTTAAGTTTCAGGGACTGTAGAAATGACCACTGGCCAAACCTGTGGGCCTGAACACTCTGTGAAAGAGGTTTCATTATCACCTGCCTCCTCAGCCTCTGCTCAGAGGGGCCATGGTAACTTGCTTCTCAGACCCCAGAACTGTCAGCCCCTGATCTCTAGTCACCACTGGTGGGATAACTGGTCTCCATCACAGTGGGGCTCCTACATATAGGAGGGTGTAACAAACATCACTCAAGGTTCCATGTGGCTATACCTCCTAATATTATAGTTTTACTGCAAATGGACAATTGGTACCAGGGGTTAATAAATGTAGGGCAACCAGAACACAGAACCCTCAGGGATGAGCATTTGTAGTACCAAGCAAGGCAGTCACCCAGGCCTACGGAAATACTAGAAGATAGGGAAGGCACTCTTCTGCCCTGAGGCAATACTTGACCTCACCAGAGGCATACCCTCCTCAGTACCCTCCTTCTGGGAGCCTCACAGGTGCCTGTGCCCACAGAGCCCTGTCAACTCCTTCCTCATGTTGTGTCCTCAAAACACTCTCCACACAAAGTGAACATTCTTGCTCCCCTTATTTAGAAAAATTTCCCCTTTTTATGAAGAACAGCCAGGCTATTCTACTATTCTAAACTTAAACTTGAACGCACATCTTATCTGTTTCATTTTGAGGTACTTCTTTCCTTTCTCTGCATTTTACTCTAAGAAATCAGGAAGTACTTTAGAGACCACATAGCACAGTGCATGTACATGCTGGGAGGCCAGTTTTAGTTCAATCTCAGCACAGCTACATAATAAATGCTGGGGAATATTGCTTTCTTCACAATAAAGTTTTAATAACACAGCACATCCCCTTTCACTGATACATTCTTATATAGAAATATGAAAATATATACAGAAAAAATCTATAAAAGTTTTGAGATAAAAATATTTTTAAGTGTAGGCAGAAGTAACAATGGCTCGTTGGATTTGCTTTCTACATTTCCTGAGTCATAGCAATATAAATACTTTTTAATAAATAGCATAAAAAAATAATTTTTGCTAAATTTTCTGCACAATTTAGTCCATGTCTAGGTCTCAGTTCAGTTCTTCTTACAAATTTTAATCAATAAAAATTACTCAGAATTTTTGCCTAAGAATATCTAAGAATAATGCTTAAGATTTTTTTGTAAAATGTATATAACTGTATAGATAGAAATTATTATTTTCACCTCCTTTTGCCCCCTAATTGTTCCATTACATTTCTGTACTGAGAGACCAAGTGTTGCAATCTTCCTCCAAGAAGTCACTGTTTTATCTCCTATTGAATGCTGGATTCCCATGCCATACCTCAGTGCAGTGACACATCTCAACTCTGACCTTCTGTGAAATTGCCTGATCACAGTAGTGACACACGCCTGCTTCCATAGTAGTACAGGCCTCTGGGCAAACCTCCTTTGTAGCAGCTATCAATTACTTTATCACTATTTATTATTGCTGTCTCCTCCTTAGAAGCCACCCTCCAAGATGACCCCAGATTCATGGTTCCTGTCCTTGAGTCTCTGTGGAGTCCTTGACCACACTCAACAGAGTGGTCCCTGTGAACAAGAGGGCACTGCAGAGAAGACAGAGTGAGATCTCAGGACTATATCATGAAAGACACTTGGCATCCACCTTATTCTGTGGGAAGTCATCTTCCATTCGTGAAGATAATCAACTCTATGGAGCAGTTATGGTGGCAATAAAGGAAGGTGCCCTGTTGACAGCCAGCATGACTTGCCAGCCTGTGAGTGGCCCTGCTTATCAAACCTTCAGGTGATGGTGGCCCTGATAATGTCCTGGTGCACACAGGAGAAACCCACGTCAGAGCATCCTCTCCAGCGTTCCTGACACAGGGTATTACCCACTGTGCTTGCAATGACTTGCTGAGCAACAGCAGAAACTTAATACAGATTTTGGTGCCTAGAAGCAGAGCCCTGCTATCAGGAAAAATACAATGTGAGAGTGGCTTTGGAATCAGGATGTGTGTGGATGATTGAGAGTTTGAGGAAAGAGCTAGTGAAAGACTCAAGTGTCAGGTCATGTGGATGAACTTTGAGGAGGCCGCAGGTGAGGGCTTCAAGGAGCTGGGGAAAATATTATTGGAAACTGGATGAAGGTTTTTGCTATGACAAAAAGCCTAGGAACACTTCCAGTTTTTGTAATGTGAAAGATAGGAAATGTGCCAAATGAATGGGGTGATGTAACCAAGGAGATTTCCAGGTAGGAAACTGCCAGGGAAAATGTGGTCTAAAGGGGAAGCCCAGCCTTCAGTGAACAATGATTATAGGGAAGAAATAAATATCTGTAGTGGTCAGTCACTGAAATCTGAAGCATTTAACTGTTACTGTACTGTAACTTAGTATATTCTGACTAATGACCAAAGCCAGAACTCAGACTAAAAAGGAATAGGTTTTCTTCTCCCCACCATCCCACCTCCAAAGACTTTCCTTTTAGACAGGCAGTCCACAGTGAGGGAGGAGCGAGGAGAGGGTGACAGGCATTTGAGCACACTGTGCCCTCGATCCCTTTTGCTCTTCTGGGAGCATATGCAGATTAGCAGTGTGCTGATGATTAAAGGGCAGGTGTGCATGCTCTGAACCAAACCCAGCCTCACCATCAGACAGGACACCTCTCCTCTCTGTGCTGCCGAGAATCTACCTCCTGATCCTGTAAGATGTCAGCCCATTCAAATAATGGGATTGTTCTTATCCAAATATGTCCAGAGAGGTCATTTTCCAAGATGTCCATGCAGCCTGCTTTAATCCCTGTCACCTTGCTGTGTGGAGTTAAAGATGAATTGAGGCCCCATGGGTATCCAGAGAAGCTGCTACCCTTCCTCTAGATAATCAGATACGGAGTCATTGCCACAACCTTTATCAGAGAAACCTACCTTAAGGCAAGCAAACATCTAGAGGGAGTTTTGTCCTATGAAATCATCCCTTCATATGAGCCCTCTTCTCATCAGTGCCCCAGGACCCTCTCTATTCCTCAGCAGGGATATAAGTCTCAATTCTGTTTCATTTACCTTAGAGTTTTCAGCAATATAAATTCTCCATATGGATCTCATTAATTTTTTTCCTCCTGCTAATCTGTCTGATGTTCATTTGTTTGTGAGACCAGATTGTAAGAACCTCAGAAGGATGAGGAAAATCTTCCCAGCACCTGAGACATGTGTAAGCAATGTTGAATAAAGCTCCTATTCAAAGAGCCTGAGACTAATATTTCTCAACATATGAAGTCTCAAACTCAGTGGCGCCTCATGATTAAGAACACGTAACACAGAGACAGATCCTGGATTACAGCTCCCTTATTCTGTCACCTCTTATTTGACTTTCTATTTTTCAACTCCCTTATTTGTAAAAAGGAAGTAATAGGAGTTCTTACTTCTTAGATTGGTCAGAGGAATTAAATGACTTAATATTTGTGAATAAATGAGCTAATTTGTGATTATGTTGTTTTGTAACTAGAGGAGTTAATATCTGGGTGCCTGGCTCCTGTTAGAGGAGATCATGGAGAGGACAGGACCAGGGCAGCAGGAAGATCCTCCTCTGGCCCCTCTCTTGGGAATGTTCTACCCACAGTTCCCACAGTCAGAGCCAGTTCAAGGACATAGTCTTGAGAGGCTAAAATGTTGTCAGATCATCTGGATGAATGAGGTACTAAACCCAATTCAGGTCTCTTTAGAAATGTCTAAGATTCTGAAGGGTGTGGAGATATTCTCATCTTTTTGCTGCCCATGCAAAGTCTTATTAAACCTGCCACCTTCCTGTCTGGAGCAGTGTCTCTGCCTCTTCCTTCAGTCTATTTTGTCCTCCAAGGAAGGGACCAAATTTCACACTAGGGAACTCCTGAGGTTCTGAGCCAACAGCTCATAGCATTACAAAACTAATTTTTTAAATACATTAAAGCCGACATGTAGTAAAACTTCATGGAAACAACAGATTGTCATAGTTTTTATAGCTCTTCATGTCTGATTGGACAATAATGCATATTGAAGAGTTCTGTTACTACCCACCCCCCCACTGAAGTTTAGGTTATCTCAGTTCTTTTTATCTTCAGTTGAAAACTATCAGTGAAATTAAATGCTTCTCTTGTTAGTCTCCTAGTTTTTGACAGATTGCTGGTGGGCACCTGAGTAATGTTTCTATGATACATCAATCAGTCATCAGTCTCTCCAGTCTCTCCCAGATTTGAAAAAATGTATTCTCTATTCTGAGAGACTTGACAACTTCTTCTGTCTTTAAATTGCTTGACTCATGCCTGGTGATCTTTTGGGTACGATATAACTTTACATTTCAGTGCTGAATCCCAATGCAGTCTTTTCAAAGACACTTTAAGCAAAACTAGGAATTCCAAATTAATCTAAAATTCTATTACCTGTGGAGTTATCAATGTAAGTGCCTCTACTAGGGTGACAATCACAGGAAACATGGGAAAAGCTGTTTTCACAGCAGAGGCAATGAGAACTCACTCCTCACAACAGTGGTTAACACATTGCTTTTTCTTGGACATGTGAGGGTACATCCCAATTCACAAAAGGGCAGAGCAAACAAGGTGTGCACTTTATAGAGAAGAAAAGATACTACTGACTGTCTTGCATAGATGCTGGGCTATTTATGCATTTTTTGTCTTTACTTCTCAGAATCTGAAAGATTGCTACTTTTCTTTCTACCCAAATTTTAAAAAAGGAATGACCTTAAAAATATTAAACCTATCCAAAGTCATATAGTGACATACTCATTATAGCTAAAATATGGCAAAAGTGAGTAGTGTCAAAACACAAAATAATGCTTATTTTACTGTTATTCTGCCTATCAGAATGTGTTACTATTTTGGTTAATTAATTACATGGAATCTTATTTTCCACGAATCTAACTGCAATATCATGATTTGTAAAGAAAAATTCAAAGTTTAATCAAACTAAAAGCATTTTAGTGATCCAAACATGAATATCCCCTCCACCCCTCCCTTTGAACTATTTTCCTTAAATTCTCATGGAAATCGTCTATTTGGGGCCTAGTATATATAGTTATACCTTGGTTGATCAAAATCTGGGCTACTTAGATCTAGCTCTACAAAAAACATTTTTGAATAAAATCTTGTACTTATATTAATTGCTTATATTACCTCTTCCCTTCTGTGAGGAATCCTTGTTGCTAATTATTCTTTTTCCATTTTATTTTCATGTCATCGTCTTTATAGTTTTTGAATTTTTACCTCATTTTATTTCTCCCCCAAAGTCATCCTAGGCAATCAGCAAAGATCGTATCTATGTGGAAAGTATGAGTTTTTCTTGATCTATTTTCATAACCTTAAGCCTCCCTACAAAACAACTTTTGTTCTTTGATTTTTATATTTTGTCTCAATCCTTTCACCTTCAGTTTTTCAGTCTATAAAATTGAATTAGCAGTAGAAAATATCATTTTTTTCTCTTTAAACCTCATCTTTTACCCTTTTCCTTGAAAATTATCTTCATTTGACATTTTTTTAAGTCTCATAACTTTATGATCTCTTGAAAAAAAATAAGGTTGCCTTCTAATTACATTGAACTATATTTCATCTTTCCTATTCCATAAGTATTTTCTAATCTTCCATATTATCTGCCTAACTAATGAAATGTACTATTTATAGAGCACTTAAAAATACAGTGCCTATCGCAATCTACATTAATGCACCATGTGTACTCATTGATAAATATACACGTCTTGATTCTACCTGACTCTCACTTGTTACTCAACTAAATATGTTAGACAAGTTAGCCTAACATAACTTGTTTATCTAACATAGCTAACATACGTAGTATTCTAGTCCTTACAACTTATAAATTTTATTATTTGAGTGGTAATCTTACAGTTATTTATATCTCTGAAATTCCAAAATAAAGATAAAATTCCAAACTAAGATATTTTAAATTCTCAATTTTCCTTTTGGCTCCTGCTTTAGGCACACACATTAATACTTACAGGTAGAACCAGTCTCTTCCTAATTCATCTGCACAAATACACTTCCGCCACCATTTCTCAAGTATTTTAAGCATTTGTGCTACGTAAATCCAGTGTTTTTTTAAGTCTTAATTTAACAAAATGGACTCACTGCCAACAATACTCCAAGCCCTGTTTTGTGTGCTGGACATAAAGCTTGTTCAACATCTCTCCAAGAACCTTCCCTGTGTTAACTCAGATCCTCCATGGACGGTAACCTGGCTCTGCCTGGAGACAGAAGCCCAGCTCAGAAGAGGGGCATGCCCTGCTCCCCTGTCTCTCTAAAGACTCATCTTTTCTTCCCACTTTTCACCAAAGAATTACTGGAGTATATTTAGATGGCAGGAACCTACTCAATTCTTTTTTCTTCCCTTCTCTGAGAGAAACCAGATGCAGGTGTCTGCTCAAGCTAAATAACACCCTAATGACACCCAGAAGCGACTTTATGCAGGACACCCATTCTGACTGCACGCTGCACTCACTGACTACGGAGCCCCAGTTACGGCATGGCTGGGCAGTCGCTCTTCTTGGTCTCCCAAAGCAAATAAAGAAAGGAACCCACTAGAAGGTTCAATTAGCACAGGCTTGTGAGTGAAGAATTACCTGAAAGCTAATCCCTGGGCTCTGTTGTTACATGTGACGGTGCCCTGCAGCTCCCACTCTGTTGTTACATGTGATGGTGCCCTGCAGCTCCCAGTGTCGGAAGCCGAGGAAACTGGGCTTGCTACAGGAAGTGAATTCTGGACCCACTACATCTAGAGCCCCAGGGCAGCTCTGCTGTGCTTCTAATGCCAATTCAATCACAAGCCCCCATCCCTTTCATCCCATTCACTCTTCCCTTCTCTTATTTTCTTCAAAAGCTACAGAAGTCTTAGTACCAAGCAGAATTCTGGATTTTATAATATTAGAGCACGTGGGACAGAAGATTTCCATATGCTAAGCTCTCAAATAATATGAGACAAGGAACAGGGATAAGCGCCTCAAGAAGGTAGGTTAGAGAATCTGATTCTCTGATGTATTTTCCCAGTCCTGGATCGGAGGACACCCCTGCAGCCCAGTTACAGGGGAGTCCAAAAGCATTATCAGATTCCTGGAAAGATTTGCAATGTTGATGCTGTTCTTTCATAACCTATGATCCCAAACAAATCCCCTCAGACACCCTTAGAAAAGGGATTTACCATCTGTTGTGAGCACAGAAGTCATTCCTGACACATAAGCTTCAAGAGCTTTGCTATGAACATCAGGGCAGGAACAGGGTTTTGTGTATGAATCTCCAATGGGATGTAGCTAAGAGAGGCCTAAGGCCTATAGGGATGGACCAATTTTTAGATCACAGATCACAGGAAACATAAAATCAATCACATGTGCTGCTTATAGAAACAATAGAGCCTTGTCACCATCCCTTGTCTTTCCCTGTCTTTATGTGGACCATATTTTTAATGGTTAGTCAAATGAAGAAGCAGGGTCCCTAGATGCCTAAGCTATGACAACTGTGTTCCTGATGGCTATAGCTCTGGAGGTAGGGGATGTGGTGTAACCCCCACCCCCACACCGAGGATGACCCTTATCACAAGCCCAGAATCCTGCACAGAGTCCTGCAGCTCCACAAACACCACACATAGTTCTTGCAGGGATCACCATCTGTCAGAAGTGTGGACACCTGGCAGCTGGCTTGTGATGGGGACAGGGAAAGATGTAACCTCTACGCTATGTGATAAAATGTCAGGTGCTGAAGGATGAAAACAGAGACTAATTAAGGAGATATTATGCTTAATGCCAAGTCGGAAATGAGTCATGAACTTATTTAATGTACCCATTAAATAAGAATGAGGTGCCCTAATGCCACACGGAGAGATGGGCAATGAAATGGATGACTTAAACCACAGGAGAGCAGGAAAATGGACCTTTGGCCACATTTAGAATGTCCATGCCTTTGGTCTTCTATGACGTGTTACTGAGATTCATTCCTTCCATAGACCCACGGCCTTGATTGGATACGGCCATAGATTGGGGTCTCTCCAGCCTGCTGCTTTTCCTCACTACTTCCAAACGAATCCTCCCCACCTTTAAAAAGAAACACAATGACCCATCCTTCTCTCAAGATTCAGCTCTCTACTGACTGGGCATGTGTGGGGAATGCCCATTCTGGGGCTGAGCCTACTCCATTTAATCCCCAAATCAAAGGTTCTGCTCAAACCTGACACTCTCCCCTCCTGTGAGCACAGGGACCCACATCATGTGGGTTCAGGGTTGCTCAAGAATCTGACAGGTGCATCGAGTAAGCAAGTTGCGGGTTTACTAGCGGGGATCATAGAGAGAGAATGGAGTCAGCCAAGGGAGGCTAAGATTCATATTGGTTGTTTCAGGGGCAGAAATTTTAAGCGCAAAAACTGCAGGATGGAGAGAGGGTCATTAGGTTGGGGTGTCAGTTTCTGATTAGATGAGTCAGATTGACCTTTAAGCTAATAGGTGTTGGCTATTGCTGAGGCTGACCACTGCTGGTGAGGTGGCCATTGCTGTTCTTAGTTTATACATCTGGCGCAGCTGCATTGTGTTGTGCGGATAAGGAGATGCAAGCTTATCTTGGTTCATCCTGTTTTCTGGCCCAACCAGTTCTTACTGTTTCTACTGAGATTCCAAATCACTGTTTGGGTCAGGATGAACTCCCTGCATTCTGTCACATCACAGCAGACCTGAGGCCTCAGAAAAATTCTCATAAAGTCACAAACAGAGATGCCGTGTTTTCTCTTACAGCAAAGGTGATTTTTTTCTTTTTCCTTTGTATTTCTTTCCCCCCACAAGCTCATCTTTAGTGTTTAAGTTTAGAAACACTGTTGTAAGTAAATTTCTATTGTTCAAATTAGAAAGGTCTCCAAAAGAGATCAAATGGATCATTAAATATGTAGTTTAGATGTGGAGAAAATCTTTAATATGCATCATCTGAAAATATTTAAATTATTTAAAAAGGAAATATCATGAGAATTTTTAATGTACTAAATGATAGGACAATGCTTCTGATATAAATAATTTCTGCATAATGAATAACATAAAACAATGTGATCAACAGTCTAAAACAAAATTATAAAAACCTGCCACAACTTTTCTATGATTAAACTAGTGAATGCAATTTGGCTGTGAAATTCTAAACTGTTATACTCATTAATTTTGATTCCTTTCACAATAATCAGGTTATTGAATTATAGAAAAATTAATTTGGTAGGAAAGTCAAATCATATAAAGGTGTTTTCTGAAAACAGTCTTTTTCTGAACACATATCCTGACTGCCCCTCTTTCAGAGTCAACACATACCATAAAATTTCTTATGTGAACATAAAGAAATTTCTACATACACATGTGTGCCCAGTACTGTCTTATCCACATAGACTTACTCATCAAATCCTCAGAGCTACAAATTAGTATTCCTTACAGAAAATCATACACATTTTTCAGGCAAGGAAAAGTTAAATAATTTGTACATGGTTTCACACTTTAGATAATTCTAACATGGAAAGCCCAGTTCTGGTTCCATACACTTAAGACAGAGCTCTTAACCTTCACACCTCACCATTCTCTGCCTCTCAAACCAACACCATTCTGATGCAGCCAGGTGGGGAGTGGGGCCTTTCTTGGCTACCTCTCAATTTTATTGTTAGCTATGGGGTGTGTTTGCTCATAAGTACAATCAAGAATTTCTCTAAAAAACAGAGTGCCATCATTTTCATTTGTTAGCACAAAAAGGGTTAACCTCAGACAGGACTAGTAGAGAAAAGATCATAATTAATAACATCCTATGGAGAGTACGTGGCTGTAGATTCTAAAGTCAATGGGACAGACCGAGTATGGGGTTCCAGTCACTCAAAGAACCCATGATAAAGTTAGGTGAGTGAGCAAGCAGAGATTTAATTAGAGGGTAAAGGAATGGAGCTGACCAGGGGAGGTCCAGAACCTGTGGGTTCAGGGTCGATCCACATATCAGATAGGCACAACAAGTATGCAAGTTGGGGGTTCATCAGTGGGGAGCAGAGAGAGAGGATGGAGCCAGCCAAGGGAGGCTAAGACTCCCTTTGCCTTGCCAGTGGTTTAGGTTTTTAATGAAAAATCCACATGGAAGGAGAATGGAGAGAGAGTCGCCAGACGAGGTTTCAGTTCCTGATTGGGCAAGGTGACATTGTCCTTTGAAGTTAATGGTGGTCTTCTTCAACCTGTGTCATTCCTTTGTTTCTTAGTGGAGGGTCTGTCCTGGTCAAGTATTATGCATGAGACACATCTCACATGTCAGACTCGTCTATCGGCTTTCCTTATTGATCTGGACCATCGCATGCATTCCAGGGGTGGTGGCGCCAGAGAAAATTTACTGTCCTGCTATCTGAACTTTAATCCCTGGTCTAAGGCTCGCTCCTGTGGGAGTTCTGACAATTGGTGGGCTTCTTCAACTGGTGCTGTTCCTTTGTCCCTTTGTGTAGAGGGTCTGTTCTGGTCACGTACTACACATGGGACACATCCCACATGTCAGACTTGTCTGGGAGCTTTCCTTATTTATCTGGATCATTGCATTCCTTTGCTCGGCTGGGCGACACCAGGGACAATTCACTGCCCTGATATCTGAATTTTGATCCCTGGCCTAAGGATTGCTCTTGTGGGGGTCCTGACACTGAAGGCTTGTATCCTATGCTGAGAATGGGCGATGGGCCTGAAGTGTCAAGGGAGGGATGGGATATCACAAAGAGGATGACTTCATAAGATAAACTCTTGCTTCTAGATTTGCTGTCTCAAGATGGGCTTCTCTGAAAGATTGTTTCTGGAGATGACACCATATCTAAGGATCTTTATCATTTTTAAGGTCATGGTAACAGCTTTTCTGGAGACCCCCAGGGCCTCTACTGATCTTTAGTCTACACACCAAACTGACACGATATTGGACACAGCCTGCTCTGGACGTCTTGGAGAGGGTATATCAGAATATTTTTCGGAGCCCAATCCCACAAAATGATCATCTGATATGTGCTCCAAAGTCTAGGGCTCATCAGCTCGTGGTGAGATGAAGTGGTACCCACTCTCTCAATGAGCGCATGGGATCTGCATGCTGGCTGGGCAGGAACTGAGCTCAAAAGTACCGCACAGTCTCCCTCTGCTGATGCAGTAGCTCATAGAGGGCCTGAGACCCAGGAGGATAGGGTGAACAGGCAGTGTATGAGTCATAGATGGAGAGTGTAAAGTAGTGAGGGACATGAGTGAGTGTCCAGGTGGATTAAACCAGAGCAATCACAGGCTGCACAGGGCACCATTAGGCCCATGTAGGTGCTTTATTAGCAAAAATATGGATATTGCAGTGGTGATTATAATGAAGTAAAAAACAACCGAAAGGGTTCTCATCAAGAAGGGTAGACTCTTCAGACACCCAGAGGGGTGGAACTTTAATTTCTGACCCCGTCCAGTGTAGGGTGCTGCCAGCACAGCCCTCCCTCCCTGCATCCTCATGTGCTTCCACCCTCTTTCTGCAGTCAAAGCATGCAGCCAGCCCCCACATTCCTGGACTCCAAAGTCATGTCTGCCCACTCTTAGGTGTGTCCTAGTGAGAACAACGTCATGCACCTGCATCAATATTGTTGGACAAAGGAAGTGGGTCAGTTTCCAGGCAAAACACCCTTCAAAATCAGACTTTACTGGAGCCAGTTCCTAACACTCCCTCCTCTAAAATTCCACCTTCTCACTGTACTCAGCAGAGAGGAGAATCCACAGGTCAAGTAAAGTAGACCACCCATCACTGGTTCCCAATTCGTTCCTCCTTTCTTCAGATTTGGCTTTGGTAGAGATAATTCCCCTTCTCAGCAGCTCTCTAAAAGAATTAGGGTCTCTTAATCTCAGGGTTCAGAGATGCAACCCCAGGCTTCCAGTTCTTGAGATTTTTGTCTGATAAAATAACAAGTGTCCTAAAGATTCTCATCATCACCTTACAGAGCAGGTGCTAATTTAGTCAGTTTTCTTTTTGCTGTTCAACTTGTCACTACATATTTTCTAGTGCTTTCACTCCAGACTATGTTTGGACCTTTTGTGTACTACCCAGAAGCTACTGCAAAAGCATCCTTTTTTTTGATAATGGTAAGATGTTCTAGGCTACACTGGATATTCTGTACTAAACACAGAATCATCTGTTCGTTAAAAATCTCTGTTTCAATTTAAAGAAGAATGTCAAAGACCCAAACTGGGACACCAGAAATGGCATGGTGATGAAACTTAGCAGAAAGATTATGTTTTTGTCCAAAGCTTAAGAATTTGTGTTTGTAAAATATCTTTTTACCTTATTTGGAAATTAGAGTTTATTGATTCATTTTTTTCTCTGCCTCCTGGCTTTGATGCTGTAAATTGTCATGTTATACTGTATATTTGAATTACAATGTGCCACCCTCTACCTCTTTAAGAGTAAAGGAATAGTCTCCCAAAAATATTCACGTAGGTCTTTACCCGAGCAGGCTTTTTTCTAATACCTATCACCTTGATATGTGAAATTAAATGTTAGTCAAGGCCCTATGGGTCTCTAAGAAACTTACCCTTACCCTAAGCACTAAAAAATGGTGTCATTCCAGAAACCAGTTTTTAGCAGAGAAAGTCATCTTAAGGTAGGGCAGACAGCTCCTCCAATGAGATCCCCCTGCCCCTGATGCCCAGGCCCCTGTCCCATCCTCAGCACAGGATGTAAGCCCTAGGTTTGTCCCCTGACCTTAGAATCCACAATCATGAAGATTCTCCATATTTTTGTCATTAAATTTAGGCTTTTCCCCTGCTAATCTTTCTGATTTGTTAGTTTGTTTGCTCCACCAGCCTCAGAGGGAGGTAGAATTTTACCTGTACCCCAATATGAGTTTCTATTTCCCTTTTCCTTCCAGGAGTTTGGATTAGCTCCAAAGTGCACATACACAAATGGCACCAAACACTGGGATCTTCTCTCCTGTGTCCTCCAGATTCTTGTCCAGCAATAAAAAGCCTCTTATAATGCAAAGTCAAAAGAAATCAAGAACTTTGAAGTCCTTTCACCAGGCAGGGATGGGATTCCAGGAATGCCTGCTAAAACCACACCACAGAACAGGTCTGTCTAAGGAACTGGACAGAGAACAGCAGGAGCTGGGCCACTAGGAACTCAATTTTTCCAACAGCCCTCCTCACCAACAGCACACAGCGCTTGGCTGGGCTGCTTCTGGCAGAAAAGACAGAGAAGTCCCTACTGGAGTAAGGGCATCAGCAGGATGGGCTCCTCTGACAGCTGAGCCCTCAGGGTACCCACCTAAACCCATCTGCAGCGCCCTCTGCCACCAACACAGTGCTGCCTGCACAGGGGCCTCTGACATGCAGGAGGCCACACCCCAAACAAATGGAGTTATCAAAAAACTTGGAAAGAGTGGACTTCAGCCCTTTAACATTCAAAACTGCAGTAGAACCTGATGGGAAAGATGTTGATCCTGAACTGCCCGTGGGCCCATCTTTTTGGGGACACTGACATGTATCCTTCTTCCCACTGACTTTGAATAACACCAATAATCCCCCTGCTTAAAATCTTCTGTTCCTCCTTCCCTAATTTGCTCCAAGTGGGAACTTGTCTCAAACCTTTTAATTTTTTGAACCAGTTTTCCAAGAAATGAGTGACCCAGTGGGCTCTACTCACAGCTCCTCCCAGTCATGTGAGCCCCTCATCCTAGCCATGCAGATACCCAGGGCCCCAGTGTGCCTTAAGTTCCCACTACTTCAAATGCCACACCAGTAATGTCTCTACTGGTGGACTTGTTTAAACTGCTTTCTCCTTGACCCTCCCTCTGGCACTGCAGCTCCCTCTCTGGGGTGTAGGGCATGCAAATCCTAAGGACCCTGGTTTGAGACACAGGGCTGTGGAGAAAAAACAAAATGAAATATAAAAATGCTTCTTCTTCTCCATCCTTTCTTCCACCCCTCTCTTCCTTCCTTTCCATCTCTCTTTAAAAACATGAAATTCAACAACAAAAACAAAAAACAACGAAGGAGTGTTTGTACTGCCCAGAGCCCTGAGACTGGAAATTAGCAGTGCAGTGTCATCTGGTCTGTTTGGAGCCCTGGCCCAGTGCCTGACCTCCTATAAGAGCCTACAGGTTCATGAAGCTCCCTGGCCAGGAGAGGTGCTACGCAGAGGCACAGCTTTTATGAGGTCAGGTGGCCCAGCACTCTTCCTCAGCAGGACAATCACTCCGAGGTCTGGGTCAATTTGTTACTAGGGGCTTAGTGCTGCAGTTACGTGTTTAAAGTCTGCGGAAAGCACTCTGTTGCCCACACATCTGACACTCACACCCACACCTACATGTCCTCTGAAACCACAAGGGGTGGATTCTGAGGAGCCCTATACCTATTAAAGTTAGGGACCTACATTTTATGTCACATTGTTCTCCGGAACTCCTGGATAAGTGAGTCCATCAGTGTCCAAAGTAGAGTCTTTACTTGAGTGTGATCCTTTGGTATGGTCACCAGGCTCTGAGCCCAGGAGAGCTTTTGACAGGTGTGGGTGATGATTTTCATAAATGCATATTCTCTGCCCAAGTCCTTATGTGCTCCACTTAAGTCCAGAGAAATCACTCTGAATAGTTTTCAAAAACATTCGTAATCATCATGTGTGCAATGATCCTGGTATTGCAGTACAGCAACAGACTCAGTCAAAGACATTAGGATCACACAGGTAGTAGATGATGAAGACAGACTTGAACCATAATTTTCTAAAGCCATGACTTTCCCCTACATTGGACAGTGTAGGGGTACATGTGTGTGTGCAATTTTGAGTTGAAGACCATACTGAGTTCGTGTTGGTGAAACAGAAAATTCCATTTATGACACTAAAAATATTAGAGTGAAAGCACCAAGAGGAAGCTGTGAAACTAAGTGGTGTACCTTAGTGCTTCAAAGAAAGAGTGCTTTCAAAGAAAGAGCTCTTGAAGCAAAGTTGCTGAAGGAAGAAACCCTGGCTACACAAGCAGAGACAAAGATGCCTATGAAAGAGTTTCCTCTGATGTCACACAACCAAAAGGGTTCCTTCACCTATCCCAGGATTGGGCCTTTAACTACCGAAATGTTCCCATTCTGTTGTAGAGAAAAGTAGCAAACACCACTGCAGGGACATGTACGGATGTACACAGAAATGTGGCAACCACTGAATGCTATCAAAAGTGGTGAAATCCTGCCATTTGGAGTAACATGGATGATCTGGTAGGAATTGTGCTCAGTGAGATAAGCCAGAAGGAAAAAGACATCATATGGTATCACTCATATGTGGTGTACAGAGAAAGCAAGAAAAAAAACTAAATTAAATTAAAACAGCCTTAAAAAACAACAGACTTTTGGCCCAAAATATCAAATCAGTGGTTGCAGGAAGAGAAGGGGGACAGTGGGTGCCAAACTGGGTAGAGGGAATCAACTGTATAGTGAAGGAAGAATGGAACTGGTGGTGAACTTGATGTATTCTCTAGGATGTAGATTTACTGTGATGCATACTTAAAACCTATATGATTTCATAATGCAATGTTCCTTCAATGAAATCAATTTAATTTTTTAAAAATAAGCTTTTCGACTTTCAGCCAAGGTGCAACTTTGTTCTGTTGTCCTGAATCCAGGTTCATCCAAAAGCAGCCACCTCTACCATGCTGCCTAAATTTTACCACAACAAGGTCAAAGTCGTCTCTCTGAGGTTCACCAGGCGGGAGGTTGGTGCCACGTCTGTGCTAGCCCCCAAAATTGGTTCCTTGCATCCATCTCCATAAAGGTGGTAGGCAACATCATGAAGGCCACCAGTGATGGGAAGGGTCTGAGGATGACAGTGAAGCTGACCCTTAGGACGTACGGCCCAGACAGAGGTGGACCTCCTGCTCTGCACTCATCACCCAAGCCCTCAGGAATCACCATGAGCAGAAAGCAGCAGAAATACATGATGCACAGTGGAAACATCACAGTGTTCATGGCCGCCTCATGATACCATAGATAAAACCAACACTGGTGTGGTGGATGCTGGGCTACTGAAGAACTACAAAGAAATATGTTGCAATAAAGGATCACTTGGAAAAAAATAAAACTAAAAAAATAAATAAATAAATGAGATCACTTCAGAACTGATGGCAGTGACCCACACAAGGGGGCTGTGCATCAGAATCGGCACTTGAGTTTTCCGATACACAATTCCTGGTGACACCCTGAGGAGCACTGCACATGTAAGATATGAGGATGGAGAAAGGGACAGGGTTTTCTCCTGAGTGCGCATCAATGCCAGCGGCATGCAGATCCCCAACCTTCCCACTTCACTTGCGATTGCTGCTCTTTGAATGAGGCGAGAGCCGCTCAGCTCTATCCTTGGATATTTGTCATGGAGGCCCATCTGTTACAAGTCTCCTAGAATTTCCCACAGGGAAGTGACAAATTGTAACAGCAGACCTACTGTGAAGTTTTAAGGAAAAACCCACCAATGAAAACATAGGTTTCAGACAGCTAAATTAAGCTTCTCTTTGAGGACTCATATATTCTTTAAAACTCAGTGTACCTGGAAGGAACTTTTTGGGGAACTAATTGGATATTTTAAACACTGAAGGAATTATTTCAAATGTTTCTCAATACAATTTTTTTTAGAATCCTATTTAGAAATATATCCTGAAATATTTACGAAGTGATAATATCTAGAATTGCTACAGAATAGTCCAGGGAGGATAGGACAGAAATGTCTGTATGTTACAGATGAATCAGGAATGAACCTGATGGATAATTATTAAAAATGGATATCAGTTTCACAATGATTTAGTATATTATTCTATTAAATGGCTTTGAAATTATTATAATGAGAGGTTAAAAATATCAAAGAACAAATGTACAATATTCATTTCTTTCAGAACTATAAAAGACTCCACCAAAAAATAAAAACAGTGCAATTGTATAAAGAATCAGTGGCTTTTTGAAATTTATTGCCCTAGGTCCCATTCTAGAAAGATAGATGAACAATTAAAAAGTTATATTTTCTAGTCATTGTCTTTTTCATACCAGCATAGAAATGGTACAGTAATGGGAAGGTTTCAAATATACATTTATTAGTCACCTTAGAAAGCAAACACAACATCTCTTATAGAGACAAGTGTATCAAAGCACAGAGGCTTTAGGGGCACTGATTTCATGAGAATTGAGGGTCTATTCTCCTTTGTACTGATGGTTTTCTTTTAATTGCTAGGATTCATTAGCATCAAAGTCACAATTATTATCCTGAATAAAAAAAAATTTCAATTTCATTAAGCAGTACTTATTAAAGGCAACTTTTGTATAAGGCACCAAGGGATGTATATAGTTTTTGCTTCTGCTATCAGTAACATTTTCCCCAAGTGTCACTCATTTCTTCCTTCAGGGAAAAGCAAAAAATATCGGAAACACTGAAAGATTTGTATCAACAGTCAGGATTCTCCAGAAATTGGAACTAATCGGGATCACACACACACACACACACACACACACACACACACACACACACACACGGGTTGGAGCGGGAGAGAGAGACTGATATTAAAAAATGGCTCGCATGGTGTGCCCTTGTGGCTTAGCAACTGGATCTGTAGCCTCTGGTCAAGCACAGTCTATATATATCCCAAGGGCTCAAATCTGTGTCCCAGGGCTGGAGAGAACAACTAAGATGAACAACTAAATAAAATAAATGCATCCCCAGACTCATTTATCTCATAACTATAAGTGTGCACCTTTTGACCACCTTCATGCATCAGTCATCCCTCCACCTTCACCTCTGGCCACCAACTATCTGCTCTATGAGGTTGGTTTTGATCTTCGTCTTAAATTCCACAGATACATGAGCTCATTTGGGGTTTGTCTTTCTCGGTCTGACATCTCACTTGTTATAATGCTCTACAGGTCCACACGAGTTATAGCAGAAGTCAAGAGGGCCCACATTCTGTGGTTGGATATGCCACACCATGAGCACATTCACAGTTTTCTAGTCACCTTCCTCCAGGCACTTAGGTGGTTTCCGTCCATGACTCTAAGTGACGCTGCTGTGACCACAGGGCTGATGCCTTTCAAATGAATCATTTTATTTTCTTACAGAGAACCACTGAGATGTAACACCTGGGAGAGGGTGCCGGAGTGAGAGGACAGCTGGGACTCACTGGGGTTATCTTTTTACTGGGTGTGAGCAGTAGGCACTCATGTCACAGAGGCTCACAGAACAAAAGCAGAGAAGCAGGGTTCGAGGTGGGTGTGGAAGACAGTGACCAGGCCATCAGAGTCACAAAGAGGGTGTGTGTGACTTATCCTGAACTTCAGCACCCAGGGAGACAAACAAAGGTGGGAATGAACCACATTAATTGAGAAGATAACACGATCTTAAATCTGTTTGCTAATTATGATTTTCAATCAAATATTTTCTAGCAAGCAACATTACTAAAAATCTTACAGAGCAAAAGACTGAATCAAAATATACATACTTTTCCTTTGCTATTCATTATACAACACTAATGAGATGAGAGGACCTGTAACTCAGGTCTGTCAGCTTCCTAAATGAGCACTACGTAGTATAACCTTCAAAACGCTATTTCATGTCTGTCTTCTGTTTCCTTTCTGTGACTCTCCTCATAGTTAAGGACATTCAGTCTGTCTGTTCAGAAAAAAGCAAGTTCTTCTGTTCTGCCATATTCAAGAGTTTTATTTTATCTGGTTATCTACTGACCACAGACCCTGGCTCCGGGTTCACTGATCACAGAGATGAGGTTCATGGAGACAGTTCTGTGAGATCTTCTGGGTGCTCTAAGGTTTACTTCTGTAGGACTCCCAGTCCTCTCTCTTAAAGGTCAACTTGCTCTGTTTTGCTTCTTTTGTTTGTTTTTTGCTAAGTCATCAGAAATTCCCATTTTTGTTACCTAAAGTTCAGCACCATGCAGGCATAAAAACAAAGATATGTCTTTTCTAGAATGTGATTATGATGAAGCAGAGAACGTGAAAGGAAAGGGTCACTTTGGGGAGTAGGAACCAACCAAATGACAGAGTTAAAGGAGAAAGAACACAGGAGGAAAGGACGAAAGAGAAGGACGGTGTCAAGGATTGATGAGCCCAGGCCATCTCACGGCCTCTCACCCTATCAACATCTCCCTTTTCCTTTCCCCAAACAAATACATGTGTAGGAGGCTGAGTCCTTCTACACATGCAGAACTCTCTGCGACTCTGCTCCTGGAGTGAATCCACCTGCAGGATATTAACACTTAGCTTCACAAGTCACCATGTCATGTCCTCACTGTCTTGCTCAAAACTCTGGAAATGCCTCCCTCTCTTCCCAGAGGACCTCAACTCCAGGCTCGATTCTGACACTTCCCCTTTGTCTCAGTAGCTCCTCCCTCAGACTAGGGTCCCCTTTACCTATCTCTCATGCCCTCTCCATGGCCAGTCCATGAAAAGCAGAACAACAGCATCTATAGCACTCCTCTGAGCTCCAGTATCACAAACGCCCCTCCTTACAGCTGCCCCACACCATAGACTTAATTTTGTGCCTGTCTCTTTTCCTACTAGGTTTTATTAGATGCATCAGTGAGGATGTAATTAAGAGCATGGTTTAAATTGTCTGCCTTTCATCCCTACATGACCCTGGGCAATGACTGGGCTTCTCGGACTTGGTTTCTTCCTCTGTACAATAGATGTTATAAGTGTTTGCCTTGTAAAATTACTGTGAAGATTAAATAGGTTAGTACATGTCAAAGACACAGCAGAGGGTCAGCTGCAAAATAAGCACTCAAAGGTGTTTAATTATTTTTAGTATTTCTTATCTTTATAACTCTTGCAACACCAAAAGGGTAGCCTTGTATGTAGCAGGTTGAGTGGACATTGTAGGAGGAGGGGGACAAAGGGGATGGTTGAACTAGTAAAATGGAAATGCAGAGAGGGAGAAACAAAGGGTGAAAGATTAAAGTGAAGAAAAAAGAAGTGACATAAAAGTTTTGTCAATGCTAAATTTGGACAGATATATTTCTTTTGCAAAAAAAAGTCTCCCAGAGAATGGAGCTTCATTGCGTCCCAATTCTGAAGTACATATTTTTCAATATAAAGCAAGAGTAGTGTTTATCCAATGTGATGCATCTATTGTACATGGGTGTGCATGCGGCCGTGTAGGACAGAGTTTGGGAGCCTTGCACCCACACCTCCCTCCACTGCTGCCCCGGGACATCAGCCAAAACACACAGGAGGCACAAGAACCACAGGCACATTTCCTCCAGCCCACACCCCATCCTGCAGCATCACTGGTTCAGATTAGAGGTGCTGGTGGTGCCTCTCAGGCCTGTGAAGGAAACTGTGGTAGTGTGCCCTTACAGAGGAAGCAGCTGCTATCAAAGGCCTGGAACAGTGTCAGGCTTTGATTGATAAAGGAACAGTGTTCTAGAAAAATCACGATGCATGGGTGTAGCCTAGCTGCCTTTAAAATTTCTGCTTCCAGTCAGTGTTTAGAACTGAAAAAGTAAACAAGAATAACAGGGACTGCTGGGGCAACAGCACTTTGGGAAGTTAGCATTGTGTGTGCTGAAGAAATTCGGCATGATTTCACCTAAGGGAGCATTCGTACAACCAGAAAACTCTGAAAGATGGAGGGACCCGAGTCATGGGGAAAACAAGAGAATCTGTCGATTTTGACTGAAGGTGTTTAATAATGCTGTTTAAAGTGAAAGGAATACATCTAGGATAAAATCACCTATCTCATTAGAACATTTCTGTTTTAATATACTATAAACTGGTAGGCAGTTGTAAGCTCTTGATCTGACCCAGTGTGCCTCTGATCAGGCTGTTTCCCTCCACAAAACGAATGTTCAGAGACACACTGCACCCCACAGTTAACTAGTTATCCACCTCTCCACACCCACAAGCTGCCTGGACTACCCCTCCTGGGGTGCCTGCTCCCATGCTCTCTCACTTTGTGCTCTAGAAGGCCCTTTTCCTTAAGGCTTTGATCAAGACAACTGCCCTACCTGCCCTTCAAGTTAGCTCCTTTCCCTGCACATCTACACTGTCTGTCAAGAAAACAAACCACCCATCACATCTCTAAGTACATTTGTAGCCACTACCCCAGTGTATGGCCCACGGTGTGTTGAGTAAATGGCCCAGTGAACGTCAGTTTCTTTGCCATCATTTGTTCTTTCTCTCTTTGGTAGAAAGGCACAGGCAAAGGAAACTTACTTCTACCTAGTGATTCTCTTTGCAATGAAAATTTGCCTTTTGTTAATCATCTCTATGACCTTTGTTGATCATGATAATAGAAATTACTTCATAAGTGAAAGAAGCTTCAGAAATTGAGAACAAAAACACAAAAATAATATGTCATGACTCAGGGGCACTAGGGACTGCCCACGCAGGGGCATGTCTGCATGTCACATGGTCACTGTGCATCCTTGAGGCTGGGTGATACCCCACCATTCAGTATAAGTCCAGGTGCTGCTGTGAAGGCATTTCGCAGGCATGATTAGCATTCACCATTGCTGACTTTTCCAAAAGTAAGTTACGTTTCATAACCTGGTAGGTTTTACCCAATCCACTGAAAAAGCAGAAGAGCAAAATTCAGGTTTCTCCAAGAAAAGATGGTTTACTATGGGCTGTGGCCTCTGAGCTTCTGGCCTGTCCTTCCTGCTGGGTCACCTCAGGAGTCTCACACTGGCCTAGTTGGGCCCCACAACAGGGTAGCCAATTCTTTCTGGGAGGGAGAGGGGAGGGAGGAGGGAGGGACACTGCAGAACTCTTCAGAAGTCACACTCAGGAGAGCACAGACGTGAACTCTGACCTCACCATGAAAGCAGTGCTCTAAAGACCAAGCAATTAGCTGCTTGGATAAGCATTTCTGTCCTTCAGAAAGTAGCAGCACAGGGAAGACCACACAACTGGAAGAGGGCTTGTGATACGCACAAGTCGTGTCCCAGGAGGGACTTCTTTAAGCAAAACCACCAAGGAGGATGAAGTCCTCCCACAATAGTGCTGTCAGCCAAGTCTCTTTCTCTTCCTGTTCTGTTTCCTCAAGCCCCTCTCCTCTGTGATCACAGCCACAGAAAACTAAAGAGGAAGACTTTTCTTCGAGAGCAGAGGAATCAGTGTCAAGTATTCCCTCACGGAGGGCACCAACCTACAAGATGCCCCTGGAAAAAGGATGAAATTTTTACTCTTGAATAAGGTTGGAAGCCTGAATTATTAACAATTGATGAGTTAAGACTGTGTAAGCAACTTAAATTGGCCCTAGAATTTTCTGTACCTATTGTGTTTCAGATGAATGCTGTAACAAAATTAGGGGAGGGGAGAAGGAACCAATACACTAATTTATGAATTTATAAATTTTATTGAATACCCTCAATCTTAAGTGTACTGGGCACACATGTGAATATGCACATGAAAGATATACCTTCTCGACTTTCAACCAGACCTTACCAAAGTGTAAGAACCAGGCTTCCCCAAATGTCTGATCAGATCTTTCTAAGAATTCAGAATAGGCCTCCCTAAGATGTCAGAACAGGCCTCCCAAAGATGTTCAGAACAATCTTCTCAAATATATTATATAACAAGCCTTCTCAAGATATTCATAGAAGCCTCCCTATGATAATCAGACAGGTTTCCATAGACGTGTCACCCTTTTATGTGAATTATTTCCATCAATTGAGGCCCTGAAAGCTTACTTGGAACATTTACGTCTGTTATATACCTATAAGAATGAGAACTGGGGGTCTTCCCCTGAATTAGGACTTTTATCAGAAATAATTTTTCAGTTGGATAAATCTTTCTATGTGGAAGGAAAACATATAATTACAGAACATCTGTCCTTTTACTATCAGAGACCCCTTCCTCTCTCCTTGATGCCCCAGCCCCCTATCCCATCTTTAGCTCAGAAATATATTTTCATTTGACCCATTTACTTTATAATCTACATTCATGTAGATTCTTCCTATTGATGTAATAAAACTTGTTCCTTTTTCTTCTTCCTTTTATAAAAAGAGGAAGGAAGAGAGGGAAGAAGGATAAAAAGAATGAAGAAAAGAAGGCAGAATAGAATGAATAATTTATTATATATATTATTTTATCCCCCTAAGGTCCCTGGCCCCAGTCATCTCAGTCACAAGGGAATGCCAATATTTTTTTCCTTTCACTAATCTGATATTAATTTGGTTGCTCCACCAGTCCAAGAACCCAGAAGGGTAAGGGAGAATTTCCTCTCCCTCCCAATATACATATTAAATCTAAGAAAAAAACTGAAGAGCAAAATATTTGAATGCTCTTTATATATTCCACATATGGGTTATAAATTACAAAAATAAAAATGGAGCCTAGTTGCACACTACTGGCTCAGGCATTAAGCCCATGCCTAGGGAACAGTCCATGTACAGCTCAAGTGCTCAGATTCACAGCCCAGGGTCGGGGAGACAACTAAAATGAACAACTAAATAAATAAAATGCTTCTTCCTCATCTCTCTTCCTTAATTCCTGCTACCTTCCTGCTGTCCTTCCTCTTAAAAACAGACAAACAAGGAACAAGAAATGAAAGAGAGATCAGACAACTCCTGAAAGGAGATAATCCACTCCCAATGAGCCAGAGGACTGGGTGAACCCCAGATGGGGCGGAGAGGAATGCAGCATTCTGTCTGCAGGATCCTGCTAGAATACAGAAGGAAGAGTAGACAACCTGGAGCTGAGAAATGTCTTATCATTTTTTTTTCTCAACTGCATTTTTAATACCAATGTCATGAGAAGCAGAGGAAACTGAAAGCTTACAGATAAAAGGAGTATAAAGAGATGCAATTAAGTACAACATCTATTCTTATATCAGATCCTAGATTGGAAGGAAAAAAGTACTAGAGAGGTCATTACTGACAAAACTGGAGTATATGATTGATTCAGTAAAGTAACATCTCCGCATTAAATTTATGAAGATGAGGATCCACTGCACATTTGAGGCCTTACCTGTGGGTCTGAACAGCCCACACAACTGTGACAGTCACACTGGGCTATCAGAGAACAGTTCTTAGAAATTTAAATTCTTAAAGTATTTGAAACTAAAGAAACACAACCTGTGCATCTTAACATCAAATAATTCAAAAATATTCCATGGAGCTAGAGAAAGCGAGTGCAGATATATCGGATGGGTTAAAATGTTAACAATGGGTCAGCTCAGGGATGGGATGTAGGTGCTCTGTGATGTGGTTGTTCCCACAAGTTTTCAGTGATCTGAGGATATTTTACAAGTTACACATTTTTGTGAAGGTTCTTTATTTTCTTCTTGAAGAAAGTATTTTCAGATTAGGATTTGGATGTGACCACTGAGCTATTGAAGTGAGTCTGAACTTCAGAACTTAATTTAGCATTCAAGTACCCTCCTTGGGAACTCCTCTGACTTTCCTTATTAGGCTCAATAAAACAACCAAGGGGACAGAACCATGGGCAGCAATTACGGTAGTGGGCTGCTTTCTGGCTAGGTATTGAAGGTCTTCCCTCTTAAGTGCATTTACTCATCAACAGAAAACATAAGTACAACTGTGTTCACACGAGGTCTCTGAGTGTTTAACTATGAGAGGCAATGTATAATCTGGGTTAATAACTATACATCATTAAATTCGAATTCTTTTTCTAAGGTATAACTAGGAAAGCTGTGAAGTCTCAATTTACATGCATCAATTTTCTCATCTGTAAAAAGGATATTGAATAAGGTTATAATGAAGGTCTTTTAAATGAAAATCCTGAAGTAGCTAGGTAGCACTGACAGAGAACAGGAAATTGGGGCAGATGAAATCAGTGACAAATGTCAAGACAAATGCCTTGAAAAATCAAAGTAACATGCTTAGTGTCCAGCAGATGGGGGTCTCAGGAGCTGTAGAGCAGATTCACACTTAAACCCCATCTGGCCTCTCATTCATATATATATATATATATATATATATATATATATATATATATATATATATATATATATAAAACTTAGAAATGAGAAAATGAATACATAAAGAAATAACTAAAAACTAATTACCAAGCAGAGTCAGAACCAGGGTAGACAAACTTGAAATACTCTTGTTTCTAGTAGAAGTATACTGATTTTTGAAAACTGTGTCCACACATATATTTAACAAAAAAAATAAAGTTAAAAAAAGAAAAGTAAGATATGCTTTAATGTATTTAGGAGAAGTTAAAAATTCATTTTATTAAACATGATTACATCTACCTATATTTGAATATATATATATAGTACATATATCTATATACAATATAGATATGGTCTTCTGTCTGCAAAACACTTAAGGAGGTATGTAAAGTGTCTCCACAACTCCAGCAGTAACATTTCAGCATCTCAAGAACCATGGTTCCAGGTCTACAAGTATTATTTTAAATTATAAAATGTAACTCAGTGAGGTCTGACTTTGAAAAGAGCTATAGTGATTACTCAGAGGAAATAGGTTATGAAAACAGTTTCTCATTTTTTGTGATTAATGAAATATATTGTAAAAATGGTACTTCCCGGGGAGATGGTAACATAACAAAATCTATAGTAATAAGGTGATGATTTTCAGAGTATTTGTGTGTGAAAAACATAAAGCGCTAAAATTAACCCAACCTTTTTCCACCCTACATCCAAGAATAAGGGAGTGTCACTCAGAAACAATAACAAAATACACCCAGAGGTTTTTCAAAAAAATTTTTTTATCCAAAGAACAAAACTGAAAAATTGCCTTCTCTGTAGAGTAGCTAATTAGCTGTGGTGTTGCTAAACTCTTTAATTGCTCAAATTCTCCATCACATTAACTAACCTTCTTGGAAAAACAGTACAAGTACTCTAAGACCAGCCTCTACCATATTCTTTATCAAATCTATTACATAAAGATCACCAGTAAGGACATATTAATTCAAATGAAAACTGAAACATCAAATTCTGCTTTGCCTGTCAGAAACTAAATAGATTAATCCCAGAAATTACAAATGCATCTTATAATGAGAAGACCAGCCTCCAGAAAGATTTTTTGAGCAGTGCCCTTTAATTGGATTAGGGGTATGAATATCTAAATTACATTTTTAGAGACTTAGAAAACAATTTTCACACATTATATTATCCTATTAAAACGTTACCATCAGTGCATCCTACTAGGTCAGGTGTTAGGCCATTTCTGGGGCACAGTTCACATAGAGTCCATGGGCCTGGGTTCCAGGTCCAGGACTTGGGGGAACAACTAAATAAATAAAATGCTTAAAAAAAATAGTTAACATTAAACAAGCATTTATTCAGTATTTTCTCAGTACCAACTGTGTCGTCAAGTCTATGGCAATAGACAATAAAGAAGACTTTTTATCCACTCTTAAAAACTTCTCAATCTAATAAGAAAGAAAAATGTAAACCCATAATTACAAGGTATGGTATACTCCAACAATGGAACACTGCTGCAGTTAAGTGATTAATTATAGCCCCATAAAACAACAGGAATAAATCTCAGGAACACATTTCAGAGAAAAAGTTAAGTTGTAGAAGATTAACTCAGTATGATTCCATTTACGTAAGGTTCTAAAACATGCAAACAACCTATTGTTTCGGAATACAAATGTAAGTAACAAAAATAGAAAGAAAAGTATAAATGATAAGCACAGAATTCAGGAGTGATTTCCTCTGCACACAGCCCATAGCTCTCCAAACTATCCTCACTCTTGCTCAACAATCTACCCTGGCACCTTGTAATAATCTAAGATTTCTACCATGCCAACAAGAGACATCCTCCATTGTCAGAGGTCACAGCTATTTTCTCTTCTCAAAATTGGATGGAGGCTATGATGAGATACAATGATGCTTGATTCATTATTTTCTGTATGTATGCCTTTCAAATATTTTACAATTACTCTATGAAAAACTTTTAAAGGGTGGTAAAAAGGTGAAAACATCATAATATGATGGAAATTATGTGCAATCTGGAATCAAAAGACATGGCCACTTATTCCTGCAGACAGCATTTTCTGGCACAGGGGCTGTTCTGACCCTGAGTCCTCAGCCCTCTGGCCATAGATCCTTTGCCACCTACAGGCTGCCTCTCCAGACACTTGTCTCTCTTGTGTCTCCCAGCTGTGGTCCCTTGAACAGGATGATGCCTCATTCATAAGGGAATAGAATAGCTCTGGAACTGTTGCCATCTCTTTGAGTGTCAATAAAAGATAGCCAGTTCTTTGAATTAAATAAAAACTATGCCATGTCTCACATGGAAGCAAAAAATGTAATTTCTCAGTTTTATAGATTCAACTTGTAATGATTACAACTAATGATGCAACATAATGGTTCCCATTATGAAGTGCTGACAACTAAGATTACTATAAAACATGGGTTAGAAAGTAGATTCCCAATAAAATTGAGATTTCCTGATGCTTTTATCTGAGTCTTGAACATAACTTACCTCTATTTACCAGAATTAAAACATGAAATGATAGATGACTTCCCAAAGGACTGCTGATGGAAATGCATAGTCATGAGAATGACTGTGAAATGTCAGCCTTGTTCTTAACCTGTGCTCTCAACTCTTGTGAAATTCCTACAGTTCTCATAGGCAGGTTCTCTGTAAATAATATGTCTTGGTCTTAATTCAGGTTTTAAAACCATTGTTCAAATCAAACTAAAGCATTTTATAGCGAAATTATTCCAAAGAAACACAAGACAAAAGTTTTAGAGAAATTCTGAGTACCCAAGGTTAACACAATGGATTTCTCACATAGATGTGTTGGTTCCCAATCTGATCATATGAAAAACCAATCCAAATCAAAACAAACAAATAAAAACCAACTTTAGGAGCATTGCTATACCACAGAATGTCAAGTTAAGAGCCATCATGCTCATTACATACTATCTAATGTACTAGGCCACAGCTTAAGAATTCAAGGACGACCACATTATGAAGAAAAGCAGGTGGGTGTTTAAAGTCTCAAGTTCTTAAAATATCAGTAATAATTACATACTAAGTATCCCAAGACCATGGGAAAATACCATTCTTGAAGCAGCATTAGCATTGTAGGTAAATTAAACTCATTCTGTCCGATCTACCTCAGAAAATAGCTTCCTTCTACTGCTCACTTACCTGCTTGCCGGGTGTGGTCATTTTCCATCTACAAGACTATGAAAGTTGCCAGGATTAAATATGGAGAGTTTTCCTGAAAAAAGACAATACAAAAATAATATTATGCAAAATAAGGTCGGTCTGTTGAAACTATTTAGAAACACAGGAAATGCTTAAGCCATAGCATCTCAAATAATACCATAACTGTATTAAAACCCAACTCTTAAATCTAATGCTAAGACAGAAAATTAAAATTGCTAAGGACTTGGTACAAAATATTCTTCTTCATAAGTAGGACCAGTTAGAATCTTCTATTTGATTTTTTTTTTCAAAATCGAAAGAGGTCTATGTCAATGACCTTCTCAAATTTAAATTTCTCTTTCCCACATTTTACTGAGATATAATCAGCATATAATATTATGTAAGTTTAAGGTGTACTCTGTGTTGATTTGATACACTTATACGCTGCGAAATTTTTATTTTCTATAATGATTTTATTTATCACTACTTCATATGTGACTATTTATTAGGTAACAAGATATTTAGGTAGACAGATTATTGTGGTGGGGAGGTTAAAATGATGTATTTGTAAAAAGTCTGCTAGAACCACAAATTAGCTGAAATTGTGGGAGGTTTTGTTGGGCTTTCCACTGGACCTGCAGGCAAGATGCAGTGACCACCCAAGTCTTTCCACAGTGCATCTGTCCACGCAGACACAGTTTGGAGCAAGAGGTACATGCTTCAGTAATTTCAGGTGGGTGTGCCAGACTCCCTGCAGTCCAGGCACAGCACAAGTCCACACTCTCTGTGGTTTAATAAACAAGCATTGCACAAGTGGCCTAAGGGGACAGCCCCATGGCTGAATGCAGAAAGTTGGATCAGAATAGAACAGAGGTTCTGATCATCTCAATTTAAGGAAGACGGCACTATTCATCCCAACAATGTAAGGAAAAAGGCTCTGGGAGGCTGGCTCCCAGCCTACATGGGCTGGCCTGTTGGATGTGCTATATGGTCTGTGGTCCGTTGTCATAATCTTCACACAACATATGCCACACACACCCTGTATGTCCAATTCAGTATGAATCAGAATCGAAGCCTACTAGTTCAACCACATGTAACAGAAACAAGCACAAGGACCTAGGAAAGGTACAACTAGAAGTTTAGGAGTATACCTCTCAGAGGTACTCTTTCTTTTTTGTGGCCAAATCTTGTTAACTGACTATGGACTTTGTTCCTTTTATAAGAAACATTATTATTTGAAAGTCTTTCTCTGACATAGATACATGCCTTCCTTCTGGTTTATATCTTCAAGCATTTCATATCTTTTTCTAACAAAAACAGTAAAATTCAACACAGAGAGCAAGCAACTAGATTTTCTATTTTCCACTTAACCATAATTATATTTGTTATTCCTGACATGTAACGTTATACAGCGAAAATCATATTTTTTTCTTATTGCAGACTGTGGTGATGGTAGCAAGGGCAGGTGTGGGGAGAGGCAGAGAATCCAGCTTCACAGAAAAGCTTTTTGCTTTTCAAATTTGTGCCAGCCTCACTAAAATTGAACCAAATCTTCGCAAAGGCCTCTTCTGGCAGTAAATTTCCATGCCAGTGCCTCTTGATACTCTGCATGCATTTGAATATTTCTATTGACTTGTCTGTCCTTGATTCAACTTTTTCAAATACATTGCCCAAAATCTAATACAATATAGTTTCACTTTAAAAATGTGTTAAAAGTTATCTGGTAAAATAGTCTGATGCCTAAGAAAATTATGTTTAGTGGAACAGCATTACATTACTTCTCATCTACTCTAAAATTTTGCTTTCTTCCATGGTTCTAGAAGAATAGTTACTTAAAACTGTGATGTGCAATAGGCTTTAGATTTTATGCCTTCATATTCTTTGGTGGACAAGTTTAGGAGACAATAGCCTTTCTGCTGGGGCAACCATGCATAAGTATTACCTGGGAAAGTGTGGACGCTACAGAATTTATACTTTTAAACAGCAGTGTGTCCCACGTGATGCATGTGTTCAGAATTCATAAAAGGAGGACACAAGCATCTCATCCAGTGGGGCTGGGAAGACAGGGGCCACTGAACCCATAAAATGAACAGGAGGGGCTTCAGTCCTGCCTGGCTGATTTACTCATCACTTCTATGATTCCCTTTAGTTTTCATCTTTTAGGTCTCATTTAAAATGTTTCGGGCCTCTCTTTCATAGAAAGTGAGGGACAAGGCACCAAAGAGAGGCTTCCTAATTTTAAAAATGATCTGTCAGCTTGCCCTAGCGAAGTAGTGGTTTAGTCAACCACCTTTGGCTGAGCATAGTCCACATATATCCCAAGGACTTGGGTTTGCATCCCAGGACCTAGGTAAGCAGCCACGGTAAATAACTATACAAAGTGCTTCTTCCTCTTCTCTCTTCCTGCCAGCCTACTCACCTTCATTTCTGCCTGCACCTTTCCTTAAAAAAGAAGAGTACTTGCCTTTCCCATCCAATGAACACATGCACATAAAAGTTAATAGAAAGCACTTTCAAATTTGTCCATCGATTCTTATTTTCCTCAATAACAAGGAAGGAAAGAAACAGTATGATGTACATCACACAAAAGATACACTCTATCAGTCACAGACTGGGAGAAGTGGAGTGACTGGGCATGGTTTATAGAAATCATCAGTGAGCATATAAAGGCCAACATGAGAGAATTCTATCATTTCAGATCTAGAGGTGATCTTAAATGATCTTAAAGGATCCTCACACTAAGCTTTAAGTCAATAACAATAATGTGAAAGCCAGAATCAAACTGTGGCCTCTCAACACCTTTTCTTCTTGGCTATACTGTTGTCACCTGCCTGCTTTATTTATTTTTATCTCAGCTCGTGAGTCCACGCATTATTGATACATCTTCTATGCCTGTGCTGGGACTCCAAAAATGGAGAAAAAGCATGCAGGATTTTCTGACTGAAAATGTTCTAAAGGTATATTGTTGAGTTCTATTTTGCACTGGACACAATGTGATGGCAAGGGTGTCTCCTTTAAGAGGGAAACATTTAAAATGAGACCTAAAAGATGAAGACTAAAGGGCATCATAGAAATTATGAGTAAATAAGAAAAAATAAAAGTGTGTATATGTAATAAACTGAAAGGAGCTGAAAGCTATTTGAGTATCATGAGCCAAAGAAGAGAGGACAAGATGTATGGGCATGGGTGGGAGGCAGATCCCATGGGCTAGCAAGGGTGGGAGGCTGCTCTGAGAAACTGACTCTGAGCCCCAATCTGAGGCTAGCACAAGGCATGCAGACCACTTTCAGTTTTCAGAAGCTCTGCTTTTGTCTTGCTCCTCTTTAAGTAACTAAGCTAACACATTTGAGCACTTACAGAGACAGAACTGGGGTACTGGAGGGCACGGTAATACATCAGGCAAACAACTTTAAACAGATGCCTAAAAGCTCAATCATCAAGATAATCTTTTTAAAAAATCAAAATTCAAGATGAATAAAATAACAAAAATGAATGCAATCCTCATATATGTTACATTATTTATATCTTGTAGTTTTCCCCTTCATTAAACCTAGAGAAAGCTTATCTTAAAACTGGTGGCTGTCTTGTTGAAAGATGATGAATTTGTTAGTTTTGGGAATTATGTCCAACCAAACCTGGCACATCTCCCTGCCACAGTAAATATGCAAATGAAAAGGCCAATGGTATCTTTGGGGAAGCAGATGCAGGGTAGTCAGAATTGCAAATACCTGTAAACATGTTGGGAAATGACTGAGGGGCACAGGGGTCACAGAGCAGGATATGGCCAGTGAATGTCAGAGGTGACAGGAGATGAGAGCACAAGGATAGTTGATAGGGACTCTGGCAGGTGCTGGGCCAGTTCTGTAGGCCAGTGCTAACACTGATACAGAGGCTGTGAGGACACCTCGACCCCTCAAGGTTCTGTCTGAAGGGCACCTGAGCCTTGCGCCTCCACGGCCACCATGGGACCACCCATGGCATGAAAGACAGAAATATGAGTAGAGCTGGAATTGTTGTATTGAGGGTCTTTATCTTTATATTTCAAAATAGAGTCACGAATGATTTTCCAAAGAAGTGGCTACTATCTGTAAAACTGCACTGTGAAAACCCACATCGACTTTATCAAAACTCAACAGATCAAGATGTTTACAGATTGGTCTCAGCGATTTTTAAGTACACACTCATAAATCTTTCTTTCAGTTGTCTATTTTATATTTCACTGTTTTCCACTCTAAAGTTTATTAGTTATTTCATTTAGTTGGGATTAAATTTGCTCACCTCATTCTAGAGTCTTATGGTGGATCATTAGATCATTTATTTTCAACTTTTCTAACAGAAGCATTTTGAGCAGCATGTTTTCCCCTGGTATTTGTTGCAGTGACATTACACAGATCTTAATATATTCTGTTATAATTATCATTCAGTTTAAAATATTTTCTAATTTTCTTCATGATTACTTTTTAACCCTTGCAATCTGTTTCAAAATAAAATGGTCAAATTCTACATTATAAAATTATACTGATCTTTTTTAAAAATTCATTTCTAATTGAACTGTTCTGATCAGAGAGTATGCATTTTCACTTCAGGATTTTGTTATTCCCTAAGATTTTATATACTATAGTCAATACGTACAACTGCTGCTTCAAAAGACTATGTCTTTTGAAGTTCTATGTGTAATGCTTTATAAATACACACTTATATTGATCTAAACATCAAATAGATCAACGTGGTTATAGTGTTTTTTCAACTGTTTTATATATTTTGTTTTTTCTACATATCTGTAAATTACTGAGAGATAATTGTTAAAATATCCTCTTGTAATGGCAAAATTTTAATCTGGTTAATTCAGCTACTTTTTGCTTAATGAGGGTGATGCTCTGTTATTTTGGCTGTGACTTTGAGTGAAATTATTTATATTGTCAGGTTTAAGTTTACTGCTTCACTACTTCCTTTCGATTCTTCTTTTTGGTGTTTTTATTGTTTCTCTCTTTTATCTTCTTGCCTTATTTTTGACTAATCAAATATATCCTCGTGATCCATTCTGTGTCTTGTTCATATTATTTCTTTCACTGATTTCTTACCTAGATATCATTTTATTATATTTCAATGTTCGCTCCAGGAGTAACGCTTTGCACACTTGTTTTGTCAGAAACTATAATCACTACACTCTCTTCATCAATTATACTCACATCTAATATTTCTGAAATCACCTTTCCCCTTCTCCTGTCATATCAGCATAAGATGTTGAGTCAGAGATTGAGTCCCCCTGAATTGGAGGGCTCTGGGAATACTGTGCTTCCCACTTGTGCTAGTTCCATTTGTTGCTATAACTGCCCACACACTTTGAGGGTATTTAATATCTTACAGCTTTCACATTTAATGTCTTATCGTTTTGGAAATCAGTTTCCCTGGGCTAAAACCAAAGTCCTTCCAGGCGGTTCCAGAAAAGGGTCCATGTCCCTCCCTCATCCAGTTGGAGCCCAAGGACACTGACCTCACAGTCCTTCCTCCACCTTTAACACAGCAGGGGTCATGCCCATGCCCCATCTCTGCCTCAGTCCTATCATCTTCTCTCTCTGCTTCTGACCCTCCTGTCTTCCTTTTTTAAGGAAGCTTATCATTATACAGGGCCCACACAAGCAATTTAAGACCATCTTCCCAAGAAAAGCTCCTTAACTGAACCCCATCTGCACAGTCCCATTCACCTATAGGGTTACATAGTCAGAGGGCCTGTAAATTAAGATGAGGGTGGGACTGGGAGATCCTTTTCTGCCTACCACACTCTTTACATCTCTTGATTCCCAAATGTAATAACCTCATACAGGACAACTACATATTCAACTTTTGTGTAATTGTTTACATCTATCACTGTTATTTGTATATTTGCTGTAAACAGTACTTTATAGAACTATTGTTTTTGCTTTAAACAGACAATGGTTTTAAGTAATTTATTATTAGAAATGACACACATTCATGTTTACTCACTTATTTACCATTCCTGGTTCTCTTCACTCCTTCATTTAGATCTAAATGCCAATCTATTATCATTTCCTTTTAACCTGAAGGACATCCTTAAGCAAAAGGAATTTTTTCATCCCCAAATGACTTATAAACTAAAATATAACCTTTATGGAATGAATTTTTCAGGTAAGATAGGTCCTCGGTTACCCAACAATCATCCCCACAGTTCTAGAAGAAGGTAATTTAATAGAAAGGTCCTATAAGCATTTTTAATACTGTGTATAATATTGTGCTTAAGAACTGCCAACTTTAACATTTCTTCTCAAATTGTTTTTGTTACATAAAAAGCAGTCTATTTGGGAATGAGTGTTTTTACTTTTGTGTTCCAAGACATTATGTTGCGGACAGCAGAAAATCAAGTAAAAGAAAGAAACAGGGAAGGTGAAGAATAAATGCACCCAGCTTGGGCTGATGTCTGTCTTTTTTATCCCCTGGTCCAATGTTTCCAGCTTTGTGTGTATATGTTGCTCGGTTACAATTGCATGCTCTGTGTAATCAACATAAAACCAGCTGGTGGCACAGGTTGTTCTGCAGCAGCCTAAAAAATAGCTCATTCCATTAGAATCTAGGTTTCTAATAAAGAGAGCTTGCTAGACTTCTTACTGGAATGAATTACTTTGGTCCTTATGGAGATGAACCGATTTAAGACAACATTAAGACACTGGAAAAGCAACATATTATAGAATAAAAGAACAGCAACCATCAGGCAAAGCTATTCCTCACAAATTCTGTATCATTAGGTTAAGTAGTGATGAAAAGTAGACTTCATCAGATATAAATCAGCGTGGAATGCTTCTGTCAGTCCCAGATTAAGGGAGGAGAGAAAACTCTGTGTCTATAGAGAAAATTATAGAACTTCCCCTCACCAAATTTCACCGTAATGCTGTATCATCATCTCTATTTACCTGGTAGATGAAAACCTAACCAATATGAATTACTCAGCAAATGCTAATGACACAAGTGGACAGATGGGTACCAAGAACAAGGACAGCTGGTGATACGGGATGGTATCTCAAGGCTGAAAAATGGGAAGTAGTTTAGAGGCCTGGTTCTTAAATATGACTAGCATATCAAAAACCCCGGGGGCATTTTTGTTTTTAATTTTCTCTTTCTAGCCAACTTCTTTTTCCTATTTCCAACCAAGATGAACTGCTGGAGGTGAGAATTGGCATACTTTATCAAACATCAGTATCCTCTGAAGGGTAGGGGTGCCTGACCCACTACCAAGAGTTTCTTACTCAGTAGGTTTGGGGTAAGGCCCAGGAATCTGTATGTCTTACAAATTCACTAGTGGTATTAATTCTATTGGTCCAGGGACCAGTAGAGAATCACCAGGTTAAAGAACCTAGGAAATAAATAAGCATAGATTTCATCCAAGTTCAAGACCCAGCTATAGAAAGAAAGATCACACTAAGATGTGAGATGAGTCCACAGAAAAATCTGGAAACAGAGTGACTATGGGGGATGTGTCCACACAAAACAGAAGTGTTTTTGGAAGGAAAACATGGTAAAGGTATTTGTTTTCTGCCAGAGGAAAATGAAATAATAAGATCTGGCACTCAGATGTCTACAAACAAATACAAGCAAATAGTTCTGACCAGAATAATAATATGAGAAGGAACTTGAAAGAAGGGAGTAAACCTTGATTGCATTGTTTCCAAATACCTCTATGGAACACAGAAAGTCATTAAAGGGAGTCTTTAGTATGGGATAATTTGGAAGACATCAGAAAAGATGAAACCTCATTGCAGAACCCAAATAAGACAACTGATTAGAATTTAGTAATTGCAAATTTGCAGCAGAGACAGAGACAGAGAGAGGGTGGGGGATAAAGAGGGTAGGAGGTGGGAGCCAATGGCAAAAATTGGCAAGAGACTCAGATAGACAACTTTCCAAGGAACATATAAAAACTGCCAAAAGATGCTTTAAAAAATGCTTAACATCACTAATCATAAGGAAATACAAATCAAATCCATAGTGAGATATCATCTCACATGTTAGAATGCCTATCATTAAAATGACCAGAGTTAACGAATATTTAAAAGGATGTGGCAAAAGGGGGATCCTTCTGCACTGTTGGTAGGAAGGTAAATTAATGAAGCTACTATGAAAAACAGTATGAAGATTCCTTAAAAAACTAAAAGTACAGCTACTATATGATCCAGCATTCCACTTCTGGGTATTTATGTAAACAAAACAAAAATTCTAACTTACAAAGATATATTTACCCCATCACTGTAGTGTTCTTTACAATGACTAAGATATGGAGACAACCTAAGTGTTCATTAATGAATAAACAGATAAAAAGACATGGTATAGACATATACACACATGCATACACACACATTCACAGACACACAGAGAAATACTATACAACCAAAAAACAAAGGGAATCACACCATTTGCAACAATATGGACACTAAAGGCATTACGCTAAGTGAAATAAGACAAACAAAGGCAAATACTACATGATCTAACATACTTAGAATCTAAAATAACCAAAATTATAGAAATATATGTGTGGTTATCAGAGGTGAGGGGTGGGGGGAGCATAGGAATTGGAGGAAGGTAGCCAAAATTTACAAAATTCCATTTATAATATATCTAAGTTAAGAGGATATAATTAACTACAGCGTAGCAACTACAGTCAATACCATGTTGTATATTTGAAAGTTGCTACAAAAGAATACCAAATATTTTCAAACCATTCAAAAAATTGAAAAGAAGGGAAAATCTTCAAATACATTTTATGAAGTCAATATTATCCTGATTCCAAAACCAGACAAGGACATTACCAAAAAGAAAATTACTGAACAATATTTCTAAATGAACATACATGCAAAAACCCTCAACAAAATACTAGCAAACCAAATTCAACAACTCATTAAAGGAATTATATACCACCGATAAAGTGGGATTTAATCCAGGGATAGCTCAACATATGCAAATCAATTAACCGGATACTCCACTTTACAAAAGGAAGGACAAATTTCCTATGAACATCTAAGTAAATGCAGAAAAAAACATTTGATAAGATTCGACATTCTTTTACGTTAAAAACCCCTCTAAAAATGGGTATAGACAGAACCTACCAGAACATTATAAAAGTCATATATAATAAACCCATGGCCAACATCATACTCTAAGATCAGGAATAAGACAACGAAATCCTCTCTTAACACTACTACATAGTGTTGGAAGTTCTAGCCAGTGCAATTACGTAATAAAATGACACAAAGGATATCCCAAATCACCAAATCAAAAGGAAAAATCAAAGCTATCACTATTTTTAGATGATATGATAATAGAGAAGATCAAAGACTCCAATAAAAAGCTGTTCAAAATAATAAATGAATACAGTAAAGTGGCACGCTACAAAATTAATACACATACATATTGCATTTCTATATGCATCTAACAAACTAGCAGACACAAAAGTCATTTATAATTGCATGAAAAAGAATGAATACCTTGGGAAAATTTAGCAAAAGAAATGAAAAACCTATATTCTGAAAACTTTAAGAGAAAATGCAAAAAATGAAACACATTACTCATGAATTGGAAGAATTAACATTGTAAAAATGGCTATATTACACAAAATAATATACAATTCAATGCAAACCCAATGACATTCTTCACAGAAATAGACAAAAGATCATGACATTTACTTGGAATTATAAAGATCTAGATAGGAAAAACAACCCTGAAAACAAAAGGATGGAAAATGAGGTGTCATGCACCCTGATTTTAAACTATACTACAAAACAACAGTAATCAAGTCAGCATGGTATTGGAATAAAAACAGAAATACAAATCAATGGAATTGATTGCCCAGAAATAAACCCACAACTAATTTATGATAATGGAGCCAAGAACATATAATGGAACAAGGACAGTCTCTTCAATAAATTATGTTGAGACAATTGGACAATCACCTGAAAAAGAATGAAACTGGACCACAATCTTATACCATACACTAAAAAATTTGTTTCAAAATGGGAAAAAAAATTTATGTAAGACCTGAAACATAAAATGCATAGAAGAAAACATAGGCAGTATAATCCCTGACACTGACCTAAGAGAAGGAACTCCACTCCAATGTCAGGGGAAAAAAAATCCGAAACAAACAAATGGGACCACTTCTAACTAAAAAGCTTCCACACAGCAAAACAAACTCTCATGAAAAGAAAAAAGATTTTCTACTGATTGGGAGACGACATCTGTGCATAATAAGTCCGACCAGTTGTTAATATACAAATTATAAAAAAATCATAAAACTCAATAACAAAAAAATTCTCATTTAAAAAATGGTAGAAGATCTGAATAGACAGATACTATATAAAAAAGATAAAAAGATGACTAATATGCAAATGTAAAGACTTCCTCATCACTTATTATTAGAGAAAGTCAAATCAAAATAATTAAACTTGTTTGGCAAGAAGAATGACTATATCCAAACTTGTAAGAATGACTATATCCAAAAGGTTGGAAAGAAGTACTGGTGAAGATGTGGAGTAAAAGGAATCTTGTACTTGGTGGGAGTGTAAATTGGCACAGCCATGATATGATGTAAAGTAGCATAGAGGAAACTCAAAATATTAAACATAGAAATTCCATGTGATCCATGTATTTATCTGAGTATTTATCCTCAGAAACCTAGTTTGATGAGATATATACACCCCTGTATTCAATACCACATTATTTACAATGGTCAAGAGCTGGAAACATCAACAGATAAGTGAATACAGATGAGGTATACATTACACAATGGAATACTACTACTTACCAATAAAAATACGAAAGTTCCATTTGAATATGAATATGAAATCCTGCCATTTACAACATGGATCTAGAGGGGATTACACTTAGTGAAATAAGTCACACAGAAAAAGATAAACATGTATGATTTCATTCATGTGTGGTACACAGAGAAGCCAAACAAACAAATAAATCAACAAAAGAAAAACAGACATTTAACCTCTAACACCAAGTTAATGGTTACCAGAACTGCAAAAGGAAGTGGGTGGGCAAATCAGTAAAAGGGATCAATTATAATTGGCTTGTTAGTGGTGAACTTAAAGCATTGTATAAAGATGTTGATTTACTATGATGCATGCCTCAAACTTACATAATGTTATAATGTAATGTTCCTTCAATAATTGAAAGGAATAAAAAAAGTTGCTAAGGGAATACATATTAAAAGCCATTACTGCAAGAAAAAAATAAGGTGGCATGATGTTAATTAATTTTATTATGGTGATCACTTTGTGTGATATACGCATATCAAATCATTATGTAGCAAACCTTAAACTTATACAGTTATACATAAATGATATTATGGATTAAATTTCAGTTTTGAGAATTTTAGCTATTTGAAATTAATCTAAATATTTTTCTGAGTCTTTGCTTATCTCCAAAGTCCAAGGATTAAATGAAAAATAAATATGCAAATTGTGTCAACTCGTTACAAATATTATTTGCTAATGTCATTATAAACTTATATGACAGCATCATGTTCAATGATGGTTGAAATATTTCATAGTGTAGGAAATAAAACAAGATCATTCTGCAATAAAAATAAGGTAAAAAAGAAGGGAGGGAGGGAGGCATAAAGAGAAACAGAAGGAACTAATGTGGAATTGTAGCCAACAGGAGCTAGGCTGGCAGAGTAGACTTGCTGGGTTTCACTGACACTTAGAATATGAATATAAACACCATGAGTCTTTGCTGCTCACGTTTCAGCTTTCTTCTCCTGGTAAATTAGGGAGGACAATGAAGGATAAAAAAACATTCAAACCCTAACCCTGCCCTGCCAAACCTGCCTCCAGCTGGAAAGACAGTCTGGGAACATGATAAGTACATGACATCACTCTAGTGGGTACATGGGTCCGGACAAGGGTGGTGTCACCTGGGGGCCTCTCACTAGGCTGGCCTCTGTAGCATCATGTGAAGGTTATTCACTCTTATGAGGTGACTTTGATGTGTTTCTCAAGTGTTGATCATCTCCAAAGTGTGCAAAAATAGGGTGTTGTATAGCTCCCCAAAATGAAACTCTGTCATTTACAACAACATGGACGGAACTAGAGGGGATGATGACAAGTGAGATAAGTCAGAAGGAGAAAACAAATATTGGATGATCTCACTCATGTGAAATATAAAGAAACAAAGCAAAGGAACAGACTAAAGAAAAAACAACCCTTGGACATTGACAAAAGAACTTGTACTACCTGACAGGATGGAGTGGGGGTGGGGGCAAGATGTGGTTGGTCCCATAGACAGTGGGTAAGTATTTTCAGTAATTTGGTGGGTAGCAGGGTGTGTTGTCATATATTTTACGAATGGGGAACCAGTATATATGGGCTTATATTACCATGTAAATCAGTCACCTCAATAGGTTTTTTTTTTTTTAAAGAAAGGTACAGGCAGTAATGAAGGCAAGTCAACAGGCAGGTGGGAAGAGAGAGGAGGAAGAAGCATTTTTTTAATTTAGTTGCTCATCCTGGTTGTTTCTTCTGGTCCTGCCTTGGGATGTACATGGACCTCGCCTAAACTCAACTCCACCAGGGCATGCCTTAATAAATATTAAAATAAATAAATAAGATGCTGTTTTGCCAGCAGCAGCAGCAGCACAAGGTTAACATGGACCTTGGCCACCCCACCTCGCCCCGAAGATCTAGAGAGGCATGTATCCCTCTGGTTCATGCGTTTACAGTCACGTTCTTGTCTCGTGCATGGCACCTCCTTTCACATATGAGTGATACTCAGAACATGGCAAGAGGTAAGATGTTGCACCAGCCCTACAGTCTAGCCCAGAAGTTGGGGTCCCCTAAATAGACAGGGACAAATACAGGACATATGGAGGCATTAAAGGCTGGAAAGTGCTCCCCTGTGCCAGACAGCAGAGGTGGGGAGCCTCTCCCCTTAGGCTATGAGGCTGAAGTAAGAGTCCTCATCTGTCTGGCATGGAAAGTGCAGGGAACCCAGTCAGCCCAGTGGATAGACAGGCACCTGCCTGGCCATTCAGGGCACTCTGCACACCCCATAACTAATGCACAGATGGGGTAGTCCGTGAGTATTTGAAGATGAGCAAAACCCAGGTGTGGGGGAGTTGTGCTCAGAGATAGATCAATAGAAGATAGGAGATAGGGCTGAAATGAGGAGCACTCCCTAACTAGCTCTATCACCTCTTACAACTTGGGGTTTCCTTATAGTCCACACTCCGTGCCAAGCACACCCATCCTTCCTTTCTGGATTTTCCCATGACTTTCTGCATCCTTTAAAACACATGGACCTTTCCTCTGTCTCTTTGACTAGAATAAGCTCCTAAGGGCCTGGACTCCCCTCCATGTTGCTCATGGCTGTGGCCCACCTCAGAGATCTGCTGCCCCATGTTTACTGAGAATAGGTGCTTTTGGGGAAATCTTCATTCTAATATTTGGTGCTTTTCTTCCAATGGGCATGAATGGCATACATAATCAAAAGATGTTAAAATAACATGTGCATCTAGTTATCTTCTTCTAAGACATTAGGAATAAAATAGAAAAACCTAGGAGCATTTAACATTTCTAGGTTTAGCAAATCAAACTATTCACTTATTGTCTTAAAAGAGTGGTTTTCCCCTCTTGTCTATGAACTTGTCCTGTTCAGACACCTATTTTGACAAATATAAATTTTAAATGAAAATGATATGATGGTTGAAGGAAAAGTATAAATATTAAGGTCATTTTAGTTGTAAAAGAATAAGAAAAATTCGACAGCTAACAAGGCAGTGACCCACCTTTAAGCCTCTATTTTATTGATTCAAGAAGCTATTTAAAAAAAAAGAAACATCAGTTTTCTAGTAGCAATAACCTAATGAGTGAAAGAGCTTGCGGGTAGAAGCAGCATACAATTAAGTTAGGTTTCATGATATTTTGTCTAACCTGAGATAACTTATTTTGACAGAGGTTTGAGCCTGCCTTCTAAAGCATCCACTTGTCTTTGTAAAGACAATGCAGGTCGGAGGCTGCCATTGAAGTTAATTCACCTGGAAATTCCTGCCCATCCATCACATAGGCATGTGGTGACAGAACACTGAGTTTTCATAGCAATCACAACAGGAAAATTGATGCTGTTCAATTGTGGGGCACTCTCAGGAGTTGCCTGACTGGGGTGTGTTTGGGCAAAGTTGGATTTAATGGATGCTTCCTGGACCAAACCTCCAGGAGAACGCACTGCCTCTCCAGACTTGAGGCTCCGGACCCTGTCTCACACCTCTTGCCACTCTCTGATCAATTGCCCACCTCAGAGAGGCCCACCTGAGGTCCATCCTGTGTCCCTCACCATACCCTCTGCCCACTGTGCAGCTCTCCTGTGGTCTTGCCCTGGTATACGTGAAGTTTGGCTCCATGTGGCTAGATGATAGCGACTCCCTGTTGTCTCATTTATAACTAATTGCCACGTAGCCCAAAATATTTGGTTCCTCTGTCACCTACTGGTCCTGCTTGCTCCCAGCAGGTGATAGAGAAGTGCCAGTCTGGTTAGCTCACAGCACTGGCTGGTCTGCTCTGGGAAGCACATCTCATTGTGAACCTCTGGACTCAGCTGTCTCTCCAGGTTTCAGAGGCATGCCTACTTCCAGTCAACTCCTCAGAGAACATGCAAGGAGGGTGAGAACACAATACACTATTTACATTTATATGGACAATATCCATATAAAATATCTGCGTCTAGCAAAGCTATCCTTCAAAAGTGAGGAAGAAATAAAAGCTTTAACAGAGAAACAAAAACTGAAGTCACTCATCACCAACACAAGACCCAAACAGAAAATTTTTAAAAGGGAGGGTAGGGTGGAATGATATAGATGAGAAACTAGAATCTACACAAAGGAAGAATATTTGTGAAGGAATAAATGAAGGCAAATAAAATATTTTATTTTCTTGTTCTTAATTGGCTTAAAACATAATTACTTGATGTATTAAGGGTCACAATGTATTGGGTAACGACAGCATAGGGGTACCTGGAATGAATGACAGAATGTCAAAGGCACAGAGTAGGGACTGGGAATCTTCTGTTACCATGTGTGAGATGGAATCGTGTTATTTGAATGTGGACTTAGTATAAAACGTATGGTAAAAGCATCTTTTTAAAAGGAATATAATGGTTACTTCAAGAAAAGATAAGGGCATACCTCTGAGGCTCAGTCACTAAGGTGCAGTGCATGTAAAGCCCAAGGACCTGGGCCAGGGGAAGGTTGTGGGGGCGGGGGGAGATGGGTTTGTGGGGTGATAAAACAGAAACAAGAAATAGTCAATTAAAATCCAAGAAGGCAGACAAAAGAGAGGAAGAGAAGAAACAATGAACCAATGCATGAATAGGAAACAGTTACAAATATAGTGGATATTCATTCAACTATCAAAATGAATGGGTTAAATACACCAAAGAAAAAACAGAGATTGTCAAAATGATTGTAGAAAAGCATGCCCCAATTACACGCTGTCTATGAGGAACCAAGCTTGAAAATGAAAACTCAGAGTTTCAAAGTGTGGGCTGGAAAAGACATACAGTGCCACACTAGTCAATAGGAGTAGAAGAAGTATTATTGATCTCAGACAAGCAGTCTTCAGAACAAGAAAAAATATTGGAATCAAACCTCATAGACATGCCCTGATTATATTAATTGCCTCTGAAAAATGCAGTTCACATGCCCATGGGTTCCAGTCAGGATTATGGGGAGAAATGGCCAGTATGAATAAAATAAAATGTTACTTCTTTCCTTCTCTCTTCCTGCCTGTCTGCCCACTTGCCTTCATTCCTGCCTGTACTTTTCCTTAAAAAACAAAACAAAACAAAACTGCATAACCTAATAATAAACAGGTCAACACATACACAATAACAAACATAAATATAGAATAAACCATAAACCATAAACAAACATGCAAAAATATGTGAGATAAAAGAGAGAACTGAGAAGAGAGGCAAGTCTATTAAAACATGGAGGGATGCAGTACTCCTCTTTCTGAAATGGATATGACAAAGAGACAGAAAATCAGCAAGAATAAGGTTGGTCTAAACCAACACTGATCAACTTGATCCAGCTGACATATATAGAATATTCTACCCAGTGAGAGCAAAACACACATTCTTTTCAAACTCACGGGACAGATAACAAGATAGACCAAGATGGCCATAAAACACAGTTCAGTTTTTTTCTTCTTTAGTGCAAATAATTCAAAGTATGTTCTCTGATCATAACGGAGTTAAGCTATAACTAAAGAATAGAAAAATTACTGGAAACAAATCCCAGTTTTGGATATTAAACAAAATATTTCTAGATTAAGTTTCAAGAGAAATCTAATATACTGTTATTTCGATGAAAATGAAAATGAAATACAGGGAAACTTGTGTGCATTAAATCCATATCTTAGAAAAGAAGATCTACACTCAAACATCTAAGTTTCTGCCTTAGAAAACTAGAGAAAGAAAATTAAAATGTGCCTAAAATAGGTAGAAAAAAGGAAAAATTAAAACAAATTAACAAAATTAAAAATAGAAAAATACAGAGGATATCAACAAAACAAAAAGCTATTTCATTAAAATTACAATAAAAATGATAAACCTGAAGCCAGGTCACTTGAGAAAAAAGACAGAAGACACAAATGATCAATATCAGAAATGAAAGTGGGGTTATTATTACTGATTCTACTGACATTAAAAAAAATAGTAAAGGTATCTCCACAAATTCTATAACTGAGGTGAAAGGTGTCAATTCCTAGAATGAGGCAAAGCATGAACTCAGAGAGATAACTGAATAACCTTGATCTATTGGAAAAGTTGTACCAATAATAACTTTGCATCAGAAAGTGATTCCAACAGGAAGAAGCAAAGTACAAACTGAGAGAGATTATTGAATAAGCCTTGATCTATTGAAAAAGTTGTATCCTTGGCTACAATGTTTCCTCAAATACTCCTGCACACTGTAGGTTTGGACTGACCAACCCCACTTGCCCTCTCACATTAAAATTTCTGCAAAACCTGAGTAAGATTAGACTTACCGTGTGCTCCCATAAAACCCTAGCAGCTCACCCATGAGAATCCCCCAAGCACCACATTTATGTCCTGTATGACCGTCTGCTGATCTCCCTCTAGCACCTACAACTCTAATGTCTGTTTCCCCATGAGCCCATGAGTTGCTTGAAGACACAGCCTCAGGTTTCTGTCTCTACGCCCAAGAGTGGTCTCAGGCACACAGCAAACACTTCACGGGTATTTGCTGAATGAATGAATGAGAAAACAAAACTTGAATTCAGACTCAAACTCGAAGTCCATTACCTTTCAGTTCATCATATTCATTCAGATAAATGAGCAGCTGCCCCCAACTCCACATTCAGGAAGAGTCAGGATAACACATACACCCTAACACCCCCATACTCTGTGTTTACAGAGGAGTCAAGAGTTGTCTCCCATACTCACTGATATCTAGTAGCCTCACTACTGCAGACAAATGGCCCAACACCATAACAGGGGATACAATGTGCCCAAGTGGAGGGGAAATTCAATCTCAGAATCCACAGAGCCCTCTGCCTGTCAACCGAGGGGCTGTAATCACATCAGAAGTACTTTAGGTGAAACAGAATCATCCTGGTGGAGAACGCAGTGAGGAGCACCCACTATGGGCTTGTGGGTTTGAGAGCCGACAGATGAGAATGGCTGAGTTCTCAGGTAAACAGGGAAAATAAAACTGCCATGTGGAAATTTAGGTTCTAAAACAGCTGGTCTAAAAGCTTATTTAAAGCTTTACTGAGCTATTTAAGAAACCTCTAACACAATTTCAGGAAAAATTTCTAGACATCTAAAATTTTCTTCCATAATACTTCTCAAAAATCAGTGTGCATTAAATCAATAGGGAGGTATTCTCAATATAAAAATAATAAATCAACAAAGATTCCTGGGTCTCAACCAGGATCTTTTAAGCCAGGATGCCTCAGGTCAGGTCTGCAGCAATAGTTTGGGGGCCTTCTCTGTCATTCCTAATGGCCCATTTTCCCAGTAGAGGTGCTTACATAATCAGATGGTTCCAGACACGACATGTAGTTATGCAAGACTCTTATTTCCCAGGCCATAATTTTCAAGCTTCAGATTAGGTTTTAAATATTCTTGATTTTTATTTTAACTTATAAGAATAAATTAGGAATTGAACCAGAAGATTGAAGGAGAGGCAATTTTTCACTCTATAAAATAATCCCCTAAAAGACCACCACACCATTAATCATTACAGAAAGCAAAATAACAAGAGCCCTAAATCTATACTTTAGCTGTCCCTTTACTATGAAGTCTTCCATATCTGAATTTTCCAAATACTAGACAAGATATCACCAAAGGCCATGACGTAGTCTTCCTCCCCAGTTCTGCAAGACTCACTTAGCACACAGCTGAGCCTTTGTCATGGACCCAAGTCTTGCGCTTACCAGCCCAAGCCCGATATGGGTGGTAGATGGAAAATGGAGAGGCACCAGTCTTAGAAGTGGAGACACTTCCCTGTCTCAGATCCACTTCCCTGGTGAAGGGGGCACAGAGCTTATGGGCAAAGTACACATGGGGGGCACACGGGGGAGGTGAGGTGTCTGCAGTGTTAGTGATTGTAGATACTGTGGCACTGACAGGGGGTCTGCTGGGGGTCAGGCTGATCACAAGTTCCTGCCTCAGTGGAAGAGCAGTGGTTACATCAACTGTCTGTGTCTCACCAAGTTAGTTTAACTGTAACTAGACGGTATGTTAACCAAGTATTCTCAATTCCTCAGTTCTGCTGGAGGGTGAGGATCACTGACTAGATTTATCACCCGGTTCCATGTTCTCCCAGGACCTCCAAGCACTTCAGAGTCATAGTTCCAAAACACGGGAGCCCCTGAACCATGAGAACCTTCTTGGCCAGTGATGGCTCAGACACCAGTCGGTATCCAGCAGACCAGGCTTGTCCGCCTCTAAAACGTCTTCCCTGCCCAGACTCATCCCATCTGGACTCAGTCTGCTGACTAGATTATTTCACTTTCGGACTCCCCGGACACACATGGGCAGAGTCCTTCAGTGATGCGCCTGGCAAGTACAAACCCGGTGAGTTTACCCGCATCCCCAGTTACGCTCTGAGACAGGAGGTGGACTAGGATCTACTCTCCTTGGCCTTACATTCTCTCATTGGCCCTTTTCAGCTTCAGTCATCTCTCCAGGGGCATTTGTATTTTGGATAGCATCCAGAGCGCCGTAGGCTATCAGTCAATGTGTCTTAAGAATGAAAGGCTGGTTTCATGTACCTTAATTTTCACAACTGACTGTGAGGTGTTTATAATTGTATCCAAAATACAGACAGGAAAATGTAGAGCTAGAAAAGTTTGAAAGTATCACAAAAATAGTAAATAAACTCAATCCTGTATTACAAATCTGAGGTCAGTGTTCTCTTTTAAAAAATATACTTCCTAAATGCACTCCGGTGGCTTAGTGGGTAAGTCTGCTGCTTCTGGCAGGTTCAGTGCACATACATCCCAAGGTCCCAGGTATGTATCCTGCACCAAGGGAGACAACCAGGATGAACAACTAAATAAAATAAATTAGAGGCTTCTTCCTCCTCTCTCTCCTTGACTGCTTTTCTCTGCCTGCCTTTATTCCTGCGAGCACATTTCCCTTAAAATATGTGTGTATGTATATATATATGTGTATATATATATGCTACCATATATAAGTAAATTACATAAAGACATAACTCCATTATAAGCTATTTGGAAGGTGGATTCAGGAAAACAAATAGTCTCACATAAGAGGAACCAACTTCACCTATAAAATTCAATTCTGATTTCTTAATATTTGATTACTTCTATACAATTTGAGCAGAGGCCAAGAATGCTGCTAAAATTCTGCAACACACAGGGTTAGTTTACACACACACACACACAAACACACACACACACACACACAAAGAAAGAACGATCTGGATAAAAAATGTCAATAATATCAAGGTTGAGAAACAGACCTACAGCAAAGCTTCAACCAGTAAATATCAGAAATGGTTTGTATTTGAATAAGTCTACATTTTATACATTTCTACTTAGTTATTCATGCATTCATTTTCAGCATATACACTGTTTGTTGACAGTCTATCCATGTACCAGGACTCTGCCTAATGAGGTAAAATTAATGACAAAAAGAGACCCTGGGGTTCGGGGAGGAATTAGTTCTACAAATGGTGGTATGTTTTCTAAATAAAACTAAACATGCCTCATGGCCGTTTAAAAGAGTTCAGTCCCAGTTCTACCGGAGAGCTTGTTTGGTGCCCAGGAAATGAAGACGAGAAGACGCAGTCTGAGGCTAGTACCGGTGTCCGTGCTCACTCTGCTACCAGGGCTGCTGCTGCTGTGCCCCCCTGCCTTTCTGGTCTGTGCACTGGGCCTTCTCTCTCTGCCCTTCAGCCCAACAGCAAGGCCAGGCCACTCAGGAAGTTTGAGACAGAAAACTCTTGGATCTCTGATTCTTCCCAGTCCTGGGGGCACTTCACGCATATCCTCTCCATCAAGACATCTCCTTTTCTTTCCATGCGCTCCTCCCTTTCTGATTCTTTCTCTCCAACCAAAATCTAAGTGGTAGGCCTCTCCAGAGGGATGAACACATGTGGGTTTGCTTCTTGTCCAGCAGAGATTCCCACAGGTTCTGCACCTAGATGATGGGCTGTGCCTTGGTGGACATGAACCATCCATGTCCGGGAGACTTCCGTAGCTCCAGGAAAGGGCAGGCAAGGCTGAGATTGGGCCCTTCTCTTTTTTATCATGCAATTCTGAGCATTGACAGGACATGAATTTTCATAAACATATGCAAAATCTATCAGGCATAGTTTTTGCCTTCATTTTACTTCAGATTTGTTTCTGTGTTCTTGTATTTCTCCAATGACATTTTGTCAGGAACTCATTAAGCACATTGGGGATTCTGATTTATTTAGAATTAATAATGTTTTTTAATGGCATGACTCTTATATTTCATCTCATGATCTGGGATGCATGCAAAATCCTCCTATGCACAGTAAGGCAACAAAGACAGCTCCTATTAGGGACTCTGTCCACTAGGAGGGAGATGGCATTTGGGGCCAGCCACAGGAAGACATCCTTTTAGTAGGCAACATGTGTCCTCTAGGTTTGCTGGCTGCCTGACTTAGGTTTCTTTCCCTTTTTAGTGTCTTTGTCTCCTTCTGCAGGCATTCAGATGTTCCACTTTACCCAACTCTCCCAAAATCTCTTAGGAATGTCCTTACAAGTCCATCTACACTCCAGTGTGATTGGTGGTTTAACTGGAACTCTCTAGGGCAGCCTGCACTGAACTGGCCTTCAGGACTGATAGAGAGGGGAGAAGGGTTACCCTTGGGCTGGAGGACTCAGCACCCCTAAAATTCACACTGACATGTCTGTGCCAAAACCAGTTCAAGTAAAAGGGTGACTTATGTATGCTTTCTAAATGGTCCAAGATGTCCTAGTAATATCTACTAAAAAGTTTCACCTACTGAAATCACTGTCACACTCAGAGGAGGCTATATATGTAAAAGTGCCTTTTTAAGCTAACAGAAATAGAGTGTGGATAGCAGGTTATTCTGTGAAAATTGTCCAAATACTTCTTTTATTCTTTTCAGTAATTGTCAATAAGTGCCATCACTCCTTTTTCACAAATGAAAAATCAGAGGCAATGGGAAAATGGGAAAGTGAGCCCTTTCCTGAAGGTCAAAAGCCAGACAGTGGTCCTCTTTGTAAAGTCAAGTCTGTCAATACAATAGTGATGTGTCACTCTGAGCATGTGCAGGATGGAAAGAAGAGATGGTTTCCCTAACATCAGCATGTTGCGTTCCTTATTTAAGGAATAGATAAGTAATTCCATATAAAATCCTTACTGGCTTCGCCTTTGAAAAATAAGTCAATTAAATTTGTGCTAGGATACATTTTAGAGATATCTTAGCCTGGGGAGTCTCAGTGTTTATGACACACCTTGGAAGGTACAATTTCTTAGACAGTGTTGCTGCCCCTAAACCTAAGATTGAAAGACAGATCATGTACATCTAATTCAATGGGTCATGTGTATAGCGTGAATGGGGTCAGGCTTGGATTTTTTGTGGGAAGGGGTAGGGTGGAAATCAAATAAATCCATTACCACTTGTTAAAAGTATGTTGTTTCCCCACTGACCATGTCCTTGAAAAACGAAATGTTTTTCCTAATAATAAAAGGTAAAAACTGAAATAGTAAGCGCTGGGAAGTCACTCTAAGTAGTAAATGGACAGCACAGAAAATGGGCTTTCTTTTCAATTTCAGGTCTTCTGTGTAGTGTATCTTTTGAAAATAGTTACAAATTAATGAAAAATATTCAATACTTAGAATAATGAACAATAAATGATCCTGGATACAAATGAAGAAAGAAGCAGAAATACAAATGAAGGCAGTTAGCAGAAAACCAGGATGGATATATTTGTATGTGCTTACATCTTTCATATAGATTCATCTCATGTATGCATGTCTGTTTATATGCAAACATAGAAATTATACACATTAAGAACTATTATAAAAGACTAGGCTCTATTTTCTCCATTCAAATTAATTTAGATATCCCATAAATGAGCTATAATTTCTTTAAAGTGAAAGAAGATATGACTTAGAAAAAGCTGACTTTGCACTGGGAAGAGCATTGAAGCACACAAAGCTCACATCTTCCGATAAAACTATCAGCCTGAGTGAAGGACTCCATGAACTTCTCCTGAGACAACACTGGGGCCTTGGGGAACTGCGAGCTCTCACACCCGGAGCTTACTGAAGTGTACTGCTATAAACACACAGTAACAATCTCACTCTAAAGCAGCAGTGTCCTTACTTTAAAATTTAAACAAGTCTCAATGGTTAAAACAATGCTTTTAATAACAATGTCACTGGATTTGTTGCTGGCTTCTGAGTTCAGCTTTACAGCCCAGCTATGTCATTGTACCACACAGGCGATGGTTATAGGATAGTTTTCGTACATTCTAGATATAGTCATACTGCAGTTGTGTAATAAAACCAGATTGTGTATATGTGGGGTCACTTGTTTTTAATTTTAGGAAAATAGGAGGGATTGAGTGTGGAGGTCCTAGACAGATCTAATCTTTAGTTTTAATGCTTTCTGAGCTCTGGATCCTTAACTATTATTCCTCACACCAGACACCCCATTACTTGGCACCAGCATCCTGCTGTATCTATTTGAGAACCTATAATCCAGAAAACTAAGTTATGACCTATACACATACTCATTGTCCTTATGTTCCTTTCCAATTTTGCCTAAAACTAGTACATTTAAAATTTGCACCTATCAATGGAAAGGAAAGAAAAGCTTATCAGTAGTCCTTAATAGCTCATACTTGGGCCATGTTTTACCAAAGTTATTTTGTGTTTATGTGAACTGGGAAGAGCAATGTATTAGAGCTGGCCTGGAAACCATTGACAACTTCCATGGAGTTCAGTTAGAAAGAGGGGGGAGGGGAGAGGAGAGAAGGGAAGAGGAGGGGAGAGGAGGGGGGAGATGGGGAGAGGAGGAAAGAGATGAGGAGGGGAGAGGAGGGGAGAGGAGGTAAGAATTTAAAATGTGAGAAGGTTAACAGCAAACAAGACAGCTGGGTACTGGCAGGTAAGGAGAGACGAAGTCCAGAGCATCCAAAGGCCCCACTGAAGAAAGTCGTGGGGCGAATGTATGAATCAAGAATAGTCATCAGATTTAGGGCTGGCTGTAAACACAAAATTTCTACAGCGAGACTGAGACAGAATTCAGTGGAAAAAAGCTGAAGCAGCATATTTTGACTAGCTAAGGAAGGAAATGATGGTTCAAAGAAAAGTCTTGGTTGAAGTTTACTGAGAGGATAATGTAGTGAAAGAGACCAGGAAAACCAGAAAGCTGGCAGAAAGGGGTTGATGATGAACTGAAGGACATTCAGTTGTTAGGACGAGGAAAGGATACAGAAGCATGGAGACAGGTAGCTATGGCTACGTGTACCACAGCAATACAGGAGAAGGTGTACTGGAAGAAGAGAGTAAAGGGAAATGAGTGTTCTTAGCGGCAGTCTTCTAAAAGACAGCTTTTTGAAAAGTGGGTGTGACTATACTAGGACATTGCAAAGCTAATCCACTGGGTCTAATGGAAAATGAAATAAAGCCAAGTTCCATTAAATAGAAGACAAGGAATATACCTTTTCTTGACCACCTTCAAATCTGTTAAACACTATTTTTTATCCATTTACACATTACCTTTATAAACTTAAATAATATAAAATATATCTAACATATTTCTTGATCCAGACTACAGTGCAATTTTCCTTACAGAAAAATATATATATATGCCCACAATAAAAGTTTCATGCAATGTGATTTAAAAAAAATTCACCAAACTACCAGCATGCACAATAGCTATCTTTAAATTTGGAAAGTATTAAATCCAAATTCATCTGTATATAAGCATATACTAAAAGGAAATGGAAAGGAAATCTTAAATATATTTTAAATAAAAATATAGAATTGAGTTTTATTTAAATTTATCTAGAGAGGATAGGAAGAATAAAATCAAACTCAAGGATTTGTAAACTGCACATAAAATGGTTCTACTCCATCACCAGATATATTAGTTCCTAAAAACTCCTGAAAAGTTAAAAAAAAAGATTTTTCTGTATTGCACTATTCCTGCTTCAGCTTATTTAACCACTTACTTCATTGCATTGTGTCCTACAGTAAGTTACTGTTTGATTTAGAAGAGAGAATGACTGCTTTGGCCTATGAGTTTTTGAATTTGGTAAATTTTCTTCCTGTGATTTGTAAACAAGTGATTTCTTAGGTCCCTTAGATGAATTTTTTGCTAGATAATTGCTCTTCCTGATGGTCCTCACTAATGAGGATCTTAGGAGCATGTCAGGAATTCTTGTTTTCTTGTTTTCACAAGAATTGAGCCTATGTTATCACGAACAGCACCTTGTGTGCAAGAGAAACACCTCTGAACAAGAGCAAATATTAAATATACAGATCTATATTTATTTGCACTAAACTATGCATTGCTTTTTACAAGTTCTTAATGCTTGGTCTACAAGTTTCTAAATTGTATGTCACCATTACAGACAAAAGTCACAAGGGTCACATTTTCACTTTACTGCCACACCTCCGGGAGCATTACCGCATAAAACAGAAGAGCAGAATTCCATAATGTGTCCCACAGTGACCCAGAGTCCTTGTCAAGAAAGAGTATAGACAGAAACCGCAAACCTACACTGTTGTCAAAGGGTCTCTTTTTGCTTTTTAAAATTTTTTTGCTTGTTCACTTGCTTTATTTCTTTATAGGCTAAGCTTTTTCTTTATGGTTACCATGAGGTTCACAGCTATAAGTTTTATGTGATTAATAATTCTATTCGGGGTTGATATCTACTTAAATTTTCACATTTTTCAAAACTTGACATTTTTACCTGCCCTCCCACATTTTATATTTTTAATACCTCTTTTTATATCTTTATATATAGTCTTTACCTAATTCTTGTGGTTTTAGTTAATTTTTTTATTTTGCCTTTTAATCTTCATGCTTTCTTTATAAGTAAAGGATCTACTAATTTTACTATAAATTGACCATTTCCAGAGATTTTTTTCCTTATGTATGTTACTTTGATGTTATTTACTTCTCTTTCTTTTCTGTTTAGACAAGTCGGTTCAGCATTTCTTGTAAGGCCAGATCATTGTTGATGAATTCCTTTCGCTTTTGATTGTCTGGGAAACTCTTGATCTGTCCTTCAACTCTGAATGGTAACCTTGCCAATTATAGAATTCTTGGTGGGACTTTTCTCTCCTTTCAGCACTTTGAGAATGTATACCACGCTCTTCTATTCTCTAAAGTTTCTGTTGAAAAGTCTGCCGTTTGCCCTAAGGGGTTTCCTAGTACATGAAAAGCTTCTTTTTTTCTTGCTGTTTTTATGAGCCTCTCTTTAACATTAGTCAATATAATTATACTGTGTCTTGATGTCGGTTTCTTTGGATTCCTTGGACAGGAAAGTTTGGCTATTATTTCTTCAGATAACTTTTCTGGCCTTTTCTCTCTCTCTTTTCTCCTGAGATCTTTTTAATACAAATATCATTCATTGTGATGTTGTCCCAGAGGTCTCTGAAGCTATCTTCACTCTTCATTCTGCTTCATTTTGCTATTTGGTCTGGGTAGGCTCCATTGCTCAGCTCACTGATCTCCCCTCTGCTTCATTCACACCGCTGTTGAATACTTGATTTTATGTTTCAATTCTGTCATTGTATTTCAGTTCTTTGACTTCTTTTGAATCTTTTAAAAAATTTCTCGTCCTTTAAGGTCTTTTTTCTGGGATTTTGGCTTGCTCTTTCATTAAGGTCTGTTCATCTATTTAATCCATTCTTCTTCAGAGTTTTGTGAGCATTTTTAGCCATTACTTTGAACACTTTATCAGGTGTTTTTTTCTCCATTTCTTGTGTTTGTGGGATGAAGTGAGTTCAAGTTCTTCTTGCTCCACCATATTGAATGAGAAACTCATCCATGTTATAAATAGCAGATGTGTGATTATTTTTATTGCTATACATTTCACTGCATGCATATGTCAAAATTTATTTATCCATTCCATTGTTGAGGGACACTAGGAATTTTCTAGATTATATTTTTCCTATTATGAATAATGACTAAAAACATTCTCTTACATGACTTGTGGTATACATAAGCATGGTTTCAATTGGGTATATATCTGTGAGTGAAATTCCTAGGCAATAGAGTATACATAAGCTTAGCCTTAGGAGATAATGTCAAAATGCTTTTGAATTTCTTACACTATTTTATATTCCTATTAGCAATAATTTCCTTTATTTCACATAAAAACAATACTTTGTATTAACCGTGCAATTTTGCCTTTCTAGTGAGAATATATTGGTATCATATCATGATGTTGACTTGCATTTCTCTTATTTTCAGAGAGCTGAGTATCTTTCCATCTTTGTATTGGTCTTTGGGTTAATTTTTTATTGATATGAAAGATTTCTTTATATATTCTGAACGAGTTCCTTGTTGGTTATGTATTTCTAGAAATGTCTCTTCTTCCATTTCATAACTTGCCATTTTACTTTTGTACTGAAGCTTGCTAAATAGACGTTCTTAACATTAAAGCAATCAAATTTATCAATATTGGGGGGTGATGCTTTTTTATTTCCTGTGTAAGTTTTCCTTTATTACAATGTCATGAAGAAAATCTCTACTCCTGTAAATGTTTTGCTTCATCTTTTATCTTTATTTCTATAATCATCCATTAGTACCTCTTTATTTTGCATATAGTGTTAAGTTTACATTTTTAACCTATGTATGTTCAATGACGTTGCCTGATCATAATTGAAAAGTATGTCTTTCCTCATTTCTCTGAAACACCACCTTTCCATGAATCAAATATCCATATATTTCTAGAATACTACAATAGAATTTCTACATCTTTTTCACTGATCTATTTGCCTATACTTGTGGCATCATCACAATGTTCATGATAGCAATTTCCTAATAAAGTCAGATTCTCTCTTCAAACCAGTCCTCTTTGACTTTTGTGGATTTAGTGTTTCAGTATAAATTTTAGTATCTCATCAAGATACATAGACATTCATGAAAAACCAATTCGGACTTCATTTGCATCATACCCATGGATCTTTTAGGTGAGGACTAGTCTTTTTACAGTATCAGGTCTTCAGAAAACTCACAAATATATTGTAGCCCTTCATTATTCAGCTACTTTGAAATTTCTGTTAGTAACTACTATAGTTGTTTATGTAGATATTCACATACTTTTTGTTATTTATTCCTAGAAGTTCATCATATGTATAAATTTTATTATTTCATTTCCTGTTTCATTTCCTGTTACAAATACATACAAATAAGATAATATATCATGAAATTATATATGGAAAGTTTCCTAATTTTTCTTAATAATTCTATTTATCCATATATATTTTATTTTCTACTTACAAAGTAATACAAAAAAACAAATAAGAATTTTTGGTTTTTTTCTCATGACTGCTATTCTCTTATCCTTGTCTTGCTATCAGTTTCAAAGGAAAAACCTTACACATTTTCAGCATTAAATAAAATGTTCCCTATAAGTAGATATACCTAATCAGTTTTTAAAAGGTACTAGTAGTCTTAATTTCCTAAGTGTGTCTCATACAAATGGATGTTAAATTTTACAATAGTTATTTCTTTATCTATTGGGATGATCATATGGTTTTTCTCCCCTTTTCTCTTAATTTGGAAGTTTAATTGGTGGATGTTTTCAATTTTAAACTCAGCTTGCATTTGAGCATAACTTGTTCTTGCTCTCTCCACACAAACATATAAACTACACATAACACGACACACATGCATATCATATGTCACACCCATAACACGTGACCTGCCTAAAGTATATGATAGCCATACACTTAATGTGTGACCCAGACCTAACATGACACACAGACACATAATACACAATACACAGTCACATAACTAACATCATAGGCACTGTTCTGCACTGTTGAACCAACAAAGAACCCAGAGGCAAAGGGGCCCCCATTCTCCCCAGACCTCACTGGGCCTCTGTCCTTCATTTTCCCATGATTGTGTACTATTCTGCTTATTCTCTAGCGATTTGCAGTAGTTTATAAATAACTATGTGCCACAGATTTATTTGTCTCACCTGTAGGAGAGCTGTTCTAAGTGGTTAAGCTGCCACTACCAGAGGTCGCATTCAAATCTAGTCTTATTTATTATTACCTTACAAAAGTCAAATGAGATTGATGAGAGAAGGCATATGGAACTCACCAGGCAACCCTCTGTAATGTAATGTAGCTGTAGCACTGAACGATCTAGTCTGTATCCTCAGATGCTAAATATAATTTATAGCTGGGACATCTATATTGCTAGTGTTATGCCTCTTTTTCTAACTAAAAAATTTAGCTTACCAAGTGAGTAAAGATAATTCCACTTCACAGATTTTCTACTGTAATTACTGTTAAGAACCATAATCGTTACATATAATTAGCATCAAGTGGAATTTTACACCACAGTAAATGGTGGCATAATTACAGATGTAGGCTGTCTGCTACAATAAAAATAAGTAAAAAAAATTCAAGCAAAATCTGTTTGATAGTTAATGCATATTCATAAGCATATAGCATATTGCCCATAAACCCAAGTGAGACTGTGAAACTCATACAGAAGATTAATTCAACATCTTTTATTTCCTCCACCATATCAAACTCCTTTTGATTTTCATGTGCCACAAGTCACATTTGGCTTCCCATAATACTTCATAGACTTCATTAAATGCAAGCATAAGAATATAGAAAATATCAGTTTGCTTCCTAAATAACTTTGTTCACAGTGCTAAATGAAGGTATTCCTAAGTGTTCCCATATCCTTTCCACAAAACAGAAAAAAGAATGAAAAACAGAAGACAATCCATACTCAGTGAATTAAATTAACTCTGATGCCTAGAGACTCTGAAATGAAATCCCCAGACCAGCCCCAGCTAAAAACGCTCACCATGACTGATTAGAAGGTCCAAATCCAGAGACTGGACAGGAAGAATTAGTGTTCTTCTAACGATTCCTTTAAGAGCACAGCACCAGGGATGTGAGCATGCTGTCAATTACTTCTATTTCTCTAGATTCTCAGATCACCAGAGATCCAGAAGGGAGTCAGTGAGTAGGAGGAAGAAAGCACCGTTGCCAGACTACAACAGTGACTCTGTCTGTCGTGGAACTACGTTGGGGACACACCATCCTAGAAAAATTCCCAGACCCCAGACTAAAAGTAACTATAAGACAGGCTTAATGAAAGGGCCTGCAAGACCACAAACAATATAGCATCTTCATAGCTCTCTCCCCTCCCACTTCTCCTCTTTCTTGTTCTTGCTCTATTCTTTCAAGAGCTCAAACAATTCCATCTCAGGATGTCATAATCAGAAAGAAACCAACATGCATTAAACCTGAGGGAAACAAGAAGAGCATATGAGGAATTCAAATCTAATGAAGATTTAGTCACAGGAACAGAAGGAACATCAGCATTTCTGTTTTATCAAATAAATTACAGCCCCGAAATCTGTTTTTTAAGTAAAGACAATGAACACATTCAAATGTCCAAAGAATATGTAGATAACTAATTTACAACAAAGGAGCTAAGAAAAAGTCTTTTCAATAAATTGTGTTGGGAAAACTGGACAGTCACAGGCTAAAGAACAAATGTAATATCATACAAAAATTAATTCAAATTGGATGAGAGTATTGGATGCAAGACCACAAACCATAAAATATTAAGAAGAAAACATATGCAATATGATCCATGACACTGATTTTAGAGAGGTCTTTGGAACTCAACTCCAGCAACAAGAGAAATAAAATAAACAAAAGGTACTATTTCAAACTACAAAAGCTTCTGCACAATGAAAGAAACTATAATCAAACTCAAAGGACATTCTACTGACTGGGAGAAGATATTTGTACATCATATATCTGACAAGGGTTTAATATTCAAAATATATAAATAATTCATAAAAATAAACAACAGAGAAGCAACCCAGTCAAAAATGGGCAGAAGAACAGACCAGATATTTTGCCAAAGAAGACTGATAAATGGCCAACAGGCACATTAAAAGATTTTTCCCCGCTCTTGTCATTAGGGAAATACAAATCAAAACAACAATGAGATAGCACCTCACACCTGTGAGAATGGCTATTATCCAAAAAACTGAAACAACAAATGCTGGTGAGAATGAGGAGAAAAGGGAACACTTTTACACTGTTGGTGGGAGTATAAATTGATGCAACCTTTACGGAAAGCAATATGGAGATTGCTCAAAAAATTGAAAACGGAAATTCCTGATGATCCCATCATCCAATTTCTGGATATTACCAAAAAACACAAAATACAACAACACTAATTCACAGAGATATATGCACCCCATGTATATTGCAGAATTCTTTAGAATAGCCAAGAATTGGAAACGACCTAGCTGACCACTGTTAGACGAATGAATAAAGAAAATGTGATACAGAGACACAATGGAATACTATAGAGTCCTTTGAAAAGATGAAATCATGTCATTTTTAACAACGTGGATGAAACTAGAGGAGACTGAAGTAAATGAAATAGGTCAGAAGGAGAAAGACAAATAATGGGTGATCTCACTCATATGTGGAGCATAAAGAAACAAAGCAAAGGAACAGACTAAACAAAAACCAACCCTTGGGCACTGACAATAGAACTGAGGTTGCAAGGGGATAAAGGTGTGGGGCAGGAGCAAGGGGTAGTGGTGGAGCCAACTGACAGTGTAGAGGATTTTTGGTAATTTGGTAGTGAGTGTGGTATGTTGCTGTATATTTGATGAATGGTGAACCTGAACATAAGGGCTGTATTATTTTGTAAATCAAAGTTACCTCAATAAAGATAAATCATATATATATATATATATATATATATATATATATATATATATGCAATAAATAAAAAATCTAAAAGGTCTATGGCCAAAGAATCTATACAAAAGAGAGGGGTTTAGGAGGTCAGAAAAGAAAAATAACACAAGAGACAAAAGTCAGATACACACACATACACAACCGGAAACACACAAGATTCTGCAATTTACAGGAAATAAAATGAAAAATTGAGTATAAGCTTGAGTAAAGAGACCTAACAAATGCTTTGATGGCATGCTTTCCTAAATAGGGAACTGAACAAATAGGACAGAGAAAATATTCAAACCTAAACTAGAAAAAAGCACTCCTGAGTGATGATTTTAGTCTGCAGATCAAAGAAGTATACCATATTTCTGAAAAATACAGCACATTAAGATCAACACAGAGTCATCTCTGGAAATTACTCAACAAGGACAAAGAATCACACAGATATCCAGGTAGAAAAAGAAAATTCACATGGTAGGTTTACCTATAGAAGAATTCTTGCTGGCAGATAGTGTGACAATAAAGTCAATTTTAATTTTCAGATATTTCAGTTGTTCCAATATTATTCTTTATTGAAAAGAAAATCTTAATATATGGAATTCCATTAAATATCTCTTAGCTTCCTCTAATTTGGAACATTTCTACCATCTGTGTGTGTGTGCGTGCGTGTGCATGTGTGTTTTCATACTGACATTTTTTAAGAAAAAGTCTCAATTTCAGTTTGGTGTTTCCTCATAATCAAACTCAGGTTATATATGTTTAGCAGGAATACTAGAGACACTATCTTAACCTAGTGAATACTAGAGACACTATCTTAACCTAGTGATAAAATTGAAATCACTAATAACTAGACACATTGTCATCATGTTCTTTTTCATGTAATGATGGAGAATAGCAAACCTAAATTTTGAAGGCTGATATATAGCTGACATAAAATATAATGTATCCTTATACTTTTTAAATAAATAAATATATACAGTAAAAGTAAACTTCCTATAATACTATTATTCTAATCCCCAAACTAATTTATTCCTCAAAGAAAGCTACTTAGTTTTGTTTTGCTGAGTGATTTAATATATGTATAAAATATATATATGGATTGTTTATTGGGGGGGATGATGTGATATAAACAAAATCATACTGCATATTTATACTTTCAGTTCACTTATTCATTTAATACATTTAAAATACTTTTCATGGAAGCTCAAAGATATCCCATATTTTAACCCGATGATTAATATTTCATAGCATAACTTATTTAACTATCCTTAAAAGGTGAACATTTAGTTACCCCCAACTTCATTATTCAAACAAAGCTGGAACAGGCATTCTTGTACATGTCTCTTCATGTACATATACAAATGTCACCTTGAATAGATACCTATGAATAAAAATCTTGAAAGAAATGAGTTTGATTTTTTTACAAATCCTGACAAATTACCCACTAATGGACTCACTGTTGTGTATTCCTACTAAAGACTTAAAGAGATGCTGTTTCTTCTATTAAACATTTAATTTTAGCAATTATTTTTAATATTTGTTAATCTATTGGGGAAAATGTTACTATTGATTACCAGAGAGGTTGTATGTCTTTTCATGTATTTATTGGCCATTTTAATAAGTATCATATGAATTACGTTTCTGTATCTTTGTACACTTTTATTGTGCATAGTTTTTCTTATTCATTTGCAAACTGCTCTCCATTTCTTTGCATATTAACCATATGTGGTACTGATGTGGTCAATATATTTTCTCCCACGGGTAGACTGTCTTTTATTAAAGTATACTTTGTACTAGCTCGCTGAAAGAAACAAAGCATCGAAAGTTCCACTGTCTTTATATTATACAAGGGAAACCTAATACCTACAGACAGAGGTATATTAATGTATTCTGTCACACACTATAGTCTTGGCTTTATGTCAGAATGCCAAAATAGGTGTAAGACAGTGGAAAAGACATTCATAGTTTATATTTTTATCAAAAGACCTGGGTAGGAGGTCAATCTGAGCTGATACTGGAATGTTCTTTGCTCTATTACTGGGAAAGGACTTTAAATCCTCTGAAGAGCTTGAACCTGGAATCCAGGCAAAGCTTCAAGCTTTGGCGCCAGTCCTTACTAGGTAAGTGCACTTGCTGCAGATCAGACTCTCCATTTGTAAAATAAATACAAATAGATGCCCCACAAATTACAAATCTGTATTGAAGGAACAAAGTGTTACAAATATCTAAGTTTTATGTTTTTAAAATATTACACAAAGCACAGACACAGCCAGAGTGATGTACGATAATCCCTCACACCAAATAAACCACTCACCACCTCCCAGTTAGCAGCTCTCACGAAATAGAAAAAGCAAAGTTTTAACACAATAAACAATATGATAGATTTCTGTGTGCAGAGATCCCATCCCTCCCTGTCATTAATCTTTATGAATCCAACATTAGTTGTCCAATCATTCATACAATGCTACTTTCAATTGCCATCATCTCTCATTATCTCCTTTACACTAGTTTCAATTTACTTGGTATAGAAATTATAATTAAAATGCTAAATTAATTTTTATGGGCTATGATAGAAAAACATTAGACAAACTAAGGTATTGATAATTCAATATTGAATCTTCTCATGAAAAGTGTTGTCTGAGTTATAGATGCTAATCATTTTTATGAACTATATGTTCAATATTGATATATTGGGGGTTGCCATAAAATCTGTCATATTTGACTAAGAATTTGTTGGTCGGTGATTTGACTTCTTTTGTTCTATGCTTTTCACTTCCATTATTTCATCTTCTCAAAGGTGTGTAAATGAAACATTATTACCTAGTGCATGCAAGGTCATCTAGGCCATTAACAGAGTACCTATTGCTTTGATGAAATTATGAATTGAAATTCACTCTCACATGTATCCTATTTCTTTTGGCTTCAGAATAATATGTATTAATAGAAACCAGGAACTTCATCAGTATTAAAATAGTCACTAAAAACACTTCAAATGTATAAAATTCTGAATATCTTTTTTAATGCAAAGGTTTCTCCTTTTTTTTAACAGGAAACATGATTTCTTAAACACCTTAGATATTTCTATACTAATTTTTACTGAAAAGGATGAATGGTGGGAATAACAGATCGTTAATTGTAATTATGCAAATAAGAATAGTCTAAATGTCCTCGATTTAAGTTTAACAACACTCTAACAATTAAAGAAATTGGTACAATAGAAATGTCTAGGAAATTGTGCATTACAGACTCAAAAAGGCAAGGAGCATGCGGTGACTTAATTAGAAGCATATGTAAATGCTCCCAAGACAGCAAGGATACTGCTTGTCTTATTAAAGTTCTAGTACCTCAGAAAAATACATAAACAAGATGCAAATTAAAACAAACCATTCAAATGTCATAGCTTGACCCATGTTTGCTGATGTATTTTTCGTTATAATCTTTCTCGATTTCACTGTATCTGTCTATCCTTCTCGCCTCACTAAAGTGAATATGTGTGATCTGATAAAGATCTCCTTGGCATGATTTGCTGGTGAGAGGTCACCCTGCTCTTGATTTCCATCACGAGGTGCCTTCTCTTCAACACGGATTCTCATGAAAGAATAATAAACAATGCTAATTTGAATATAAGTTTCATAGAAGGGCTTTTGCTCTGTGAAAAAAAAAAAACATTTGTTTAATCTTGACCATTTTCTGATTTTAAACTTGTCTGCCTTTCCTGATTTCAGCTTCTAGACTTAGGCATTTAATAAAAACCCAGGAATGTCTTTATATTTGAAGAGCGCAGTTTGGTGGACTAGTTTCAAAATAAAACAAAATAAACAATTGATAAATTTAGGATAAGGCCAACAAGCATAGTTTTATTTTCCTCTCAGTTAAAATAAAGCCAGTCAAAAGAGAAACAGTGTACTTACTCGTACTTACTTTGAAAAATAAACGAAATTTTGAGCTTTCAGTTCCCCTTTGAATGTAGGGCATCCGGTCCCAAATAGTCATGGTGGTGATCCAAGATCTGACCCCAAGTTGTCCCCCTGTGTCACAAGTGGGCTCAGGTATGGGGTCCCCTCCTATAGGCTGCCGCACCATTTTGCCTAGTGTCTCCACATGCATTTGTGGTGGGGAGCATAGTGACCCTACTGGTGGTCTCCTCAGTCTGGTGCTGACACAGACCTGCTATCATTTCAGTACAAAGAACAGAAAGGCGTTGCCTGCCAGTGTAGAGTCAGGACTCCCAAAATGTTCAGAGAGCCCTTTGCAATACATGTCACCTTGGTGTGTAGAACTAATGGTTAATGGAGACCCATGGCTGTTCCCCTGACCACAGACACATAGATATGGAGTTGTCTTCAGAAACAACCTTTTATCACAGAAGCCCATCATAAGGCAGACTTCTGTCATATGAAGTCACCCCCTCAAGTGAGAGCCCTTCTCTTTCCTGATGTCCTTGGCCTCCCTCCCATCCTCACCAATCCTCACCAGAGGATGTAAATCTTTGATATTTCTCATTTACATTAGAATTTACAGCATATATAAACACTTTGCATGTATATCCCTAGATATGGTCTTTTCTCCTGTTAATCTGTCTGATGTTCATTTGTTTGCATGAGAAGACCATCAGAGGAACGGGGGTTTTCCTTGTACTCCAATATCAGAATGAAGATAGAAGCCTCAAGGTGGGTTACTGAGCCAAATGTGAATCAGGGGAAAGGAAAACACAACCCATGTGGGTCAAGAAACTGGGGAGTTGATACACAAGTTATGTATGTTCCCTCATCACTTTCTTACACATTTGTGCTTAGAATGTTAAAGGTGTGGAAAAAGAGCAGATGGCAGTTAAAATTTATTTCTGTGTGTGTGCATGTGTGAACACAGATACAGTCCAAATCCAGCCATACTAATTTAGTTTTGATAATTAATAAAAATAATACTCATTATTTTTACAACATTGAGAACAAAAATTTGTCTAAAGTCTTTATGAAGTACATGAGTTGGAAGAAAAGATGCCCACTTTCTTAACTGAACCCAGTTTTAGGACTGGCTTTGGAAAAACTATCTTTTCTCTTAGAATGTTGAATAATTATGACTAAGTTTGCTGATTTGGTCCCTATCACCAGAGGAAGGTTGTCATCGATTATTACCCAGCATTGGAGGGGGTGCAGCTTTCTCTCATAGCTGGACTACTTGTGCCCTGAGACCTAGTAAGGGAGCAAGCGCACCTCTAACTTCATGACATCTCTTGTCCCTCTGCTCTCTCCTGAAGTTCTCAGGAAACGTCTGAGTTGCCATAGACTTTATTTTTGATGCAGCTTGGACTTGGACACAGATCAGTTGCATACCTCTCACTTTGTAGAGACTGAAGAAGGAGCTAAGAGGTCAGAGAAAAGGGAAGAGGCTATTTTCTCTGTGGTATCAGTGAGGCATTTAGATCAAGGCAAAGTTGGAGTGCTCCAGGTTTTGATGTCATTTGAGGAGAATGGCATCAGACATCCAGGACCTTTGGGCTGTGTCCCAGAATGAGAAAGACCTGAATTGGAGGAATCACAGGAAGAAACAGGCACACAGTGAAGACAGGTCCCCCAGGGAGGTGTCATTGGACTACTACCGAATTGCTTCATATGACTACTATCCACAGAAAAAAGTTGCATTGTTACTAGTATTTGCGGCAAAAAGAGGAAATTAATTTATAGAGTATAAGAAAAAAAAATACACATTTTAGGCAGGAGGATCAGAGGAAGGGGAAAATTCTCTGGCACTGGAAACCAAACAACTGGGTACTGACTCAGCAACTTAGTTCAGGAAAGTGCTGTTTCGTGGAAGAAGCGTTCCTGGGTGGAAACCGAAAGAAACCCCTGTGTTCTTATCTAGGAGTTGGAGGTGATGAAAATCATATTCCCCCAGAAGAAACCTGTTCAGGTCTTTCCGAGGACTTGAGTGTGCTGGCTTATCACAAGGGGAAGTTTAACTCTTTCCCAAGGTTGCCAACAAATAGGCCTTCCACTTGGTTCTAAGTCACAACAAACATAGTTTCCTGGGAAGGTTTCCTAGGTACCCGCTCCAACTGCACATATTCTCTCTGCCTTGTCCTCTTCTTTGGCCTGCTAACTGCATGTCCATCAGTCATCCACCTCCAGAAAGCCCCCGGCCTCCTCAACACCACCCTGACTGCCCCACCCACAGGAGGATCATGCTTAGTTCCTCCACAGCAGGCACAGCAGATCCTTCACTTTCCTCTCTATTGCCTCCCCACCCATCCTACTACCTGTTGTGCCTGGAAGTCTATATCACCAGTGTAGCCCCTGGAGACTTTACAAAGTACCTGTCATAGTCATAGCTACAGTCATTAAAAAAATAAATAAATGTTTATAGTGCAGCAATAAAAAATTGTTGCAAGGTTAAGTTTGTCATATACCACATAGATAAAAATAAGTGTGAAAGATTTCTCAATGCAGCCTCTCAGTCACGACTATAAATCTCCAAGAAGAGTCTGTAGCTTTCCTTTTATTCTAGACTTCTTTCACCATGAAACTACATTTTATGGTTCACCTGCTAGCATCTGCGAGATGAGTGTTCCATGATCCTTCTACCAGCAACGTCAATTGACCAATGGGACAGAACAGCTCCTTAGGCAAAAACACTGTTAAATTTAACAAAAGGCTGTTTGTTGGCTGCTGTGAGTCAGAGAGACAGGCTGTCATGAACATCAATGCCCATGTTAAGCCTTTACTCATAATGCCATCTCCTCATTGGAAATTTACATGAAAACACTCTCCAGAAGTGAGAGCCTTTGGCATCAATAATTCTGATTTCCAGTCTAAAGATACATCTCTATTTTTTTAACAATTATTTATTTTATTTTGTTGTTCCCCGACCTCAAGTCTCAAATCCAGGCCCTTAGGATGTATGTAGACTATGTCCAGTGCTCTTATCCACTAGGCCACCAGGGAGTGCCAAGATACACTTCTTGAGAATCGATAAATTAGCATTTTGATGGATCTCTTGTGAATTTGACCGACATGAAACTGAACCTTTGTAGATAAAATCACCACAAGTTGATTCTCTGGCACTAGAAACCAAACGGACAGAGTTGAGTCAAAATACAACCCCAGTGAACATTGCCCTGGCCTAGAACTTTATCTATAATTACAAAAAAGCTTGAAAAGAAGCTATGTAATGTCATCATAGAAACCCAAATTATGTTACAGGACCTTCTTATTTGTATCCCTAGAGGTCTCTGGTAAGCATGGTCCTTTATCTGGAGGAAAATATCATTCCATGGTAAATTAATCAGAAATTTGAAATGTTAAAAACACTTCATTCTGCCCACCAGGGACATAGCATGAGCCAGAGCAGAATGTTCAAGTGCAGACACTGATGCTAAGAAAGCAAGAGTGCGTTTGAGAGCTCCCCAAATGTCAGGGCAGTCCTGAACTATTTGACATTTTTTCTTATATTTTATATCTGATGTGTAGTTTGCACTTAGAATATATCTCAGTTTAGTTCAATTTCAAGTACTCACATGACTGGTGCAACTGTTTTGAACAGGAAGCCCTAGACAACAGGCAACACTCAGGAATATTTACTAGTATTCATTATTTTAGTGGTACTGGTAGTACTAATACAAGGTGTTACTGGGGTTGGTGTAACTTGTACTCTTACACTAATCCTAAGCAGTCTCTATAACTAAGTCATCTTGAAATCATTTTAAACCTCGCTAAAGGTCAGAATATAAAATTCTACCTAAAGATTAATAAAATAGAAGCAGATATGCATCTTAGTGTGTTAGGAAAAATCACAGAATATTGTCAAGAGCACAGCAAAGTTTCCATAATAATTTAAAAAAAGGCCAAATGAACATGAGATGATTTCAGATAGGGCATAGATTTCAAGAAAAGATTTCTAAAAGGGAATGATTTAAGACTATAAAAGACTGGTTTAACTTTTACGTAGAGCCAATATAGTGGAAATTATTTACTAAGTCTACAGTTATTGACTTCCCAGAAAACCCAGATAAATCTAAATTCATTCACAATGTAACTCAACTGTAAGGTTTTGAATTAAGGAAAATCAAAGTTGCACCAGAAATTCTAGAAATAATTATTTTAATAAGCCAAGAAAATATCTTGTGGGAAATAAACAGCCTGGAGTTATAAGGGACTTATGTCTAAAGGAATAGCAGAGCTTGTGTTAGATTCAAGGAGACACCTTCACAGGGGTTTGCGTTTATGAGAAGCCCCCGTCCCTGACCCATAGCATCCCATTAGTCCCCTCTGTCTTCTCAACAGCACCCAATAATGCTTCAGACTGCATCTAAGCCTCCCTCCCTTTAGGAGGTTTCCCCTGGCCCCTTATTTTTTTAGCAGCATTTCTCCATTTTTTTCTGTTTTACTTCTATCTCTGAGGGATCTTATAATTTCCTAAACTTTCAACCATCAATGACATGAATACATAGAATTTCCAAATTTGTAATACAAACCAGCTAGATTTCTCTACTTTACTAAAAAAAAAATCTGTCCTTTCAAAGATACCTCTTCCTACTAGGTTCTCATATTCTTTAACATCATCCCTGCTTTTCAGTTGCAAAGAAAATTCTATTACAGGTTTTCCATACATGAGCAGTCCTGCACCAGTCCTACTGACCATGGAGACATGTGTCCATCATAATATTTAGGAGGCACACTCTTCCCACACAAACACCCCAAAACCCTGTGAGGCAGTCTCTCTCACCCAATATGTAGAGGCACAGAGAACCCTTCTGTCCTTATCCTTTAAGGTCTTGGCACATTACATCCTAGTCTCTAGGCCTGGCTTTCTAAATCCCCCTGGTAAGGCCCAATCCATCCTTCTACCCCACCTTCTACTGTTCCCCTCGTCAGTGATATGCTCTGCTATGTTAATTCCTCATATCACCAAGTAAACCCTGTACCCTGTACTTTCCCCACTTCTCTATACTTTCCTAATTTCCTCTGCATAGGAAAAAATCACCCACACAATCTATACCTGCAAAACCTTGGGTTTTCCTATCCCTATTTTTTAAAGTAGTCTTTCCCTCACTTGAACCCTACTTGTATTTTGAGACTTCATTTGTATGACTGAGTTCCATCTTGACTTGTTATTTAGCTTCTGGTCTATTTGAAGCTCCTTGAGGATGGATCACATCTTGTTTTTCTTAGTATTACTCCCAATTTACCACCCTAAAGGAAAGCAGTAAAAATACAAGTGGAAGAAAACTCCCCAGACCATATCCCTGCAAATGCTCCCTGTGAGTTTGAAGTAAATTGGAAGAATCAGGTTATGCTTTAGGTTGAAGAAAAGTCCCATGTGGGATTTTTGTGGGTAAGCTTCTTGAATTTGTGGGTAGTATTACAGAATCACAGAGAAACCAGGTAGGGAAATAATGGGAAAATATTTGCATGTATCAAATATTTAATCATCCTGTGCTTAATGCATGCTTACTGGGACCATCAGAATATTCCAGATGCAGAAAGGAGATTTAAAAATGATAAAAGACTTCAGGATCTGCACTATTCAAAACCTCACTTAAGAGAATGAAATATGGACAATTTCCCTCCGAATAGAAGAAAAGTTGTTTACAAAGCTGCCTCAAGCAGCAGCTTCCTGAGTTAAAAGGGAAAAACACAGAAGCATTGAGCAGCTGAACTTAAGTCACCTTTGAATATATTTATTTTTTGTAGTTTCTCTGCTTGTCTGAGGCACATAAAACATGTAAACTAGCTCTTAGTAGAGAAGAGGCTGTACACTTGCAGATAAGAAATAGGCAGTTAGATAAGAAAAGCAAAAGACAACTAAATCAGCAAATGAAATTACAAATAAAATTAAAATATCCTTTATATAAAGGATCATGGTTCGAGATCTTAACAGATGCAAGTGATCTTAATAATCCAAAAAGAAAAACCAAAGATGACTGGAAAAAAAACAAATAACAAACGGTACCTAAACAAGATATTTCATGATTGTGATTGTTTAAAATTATAATAAAATCTCTTCAGCTGATGGGAATGTGCTCAAGATAGAGAATCATATGCTTTTTTCAAAAAATAAATATAAATCTCACATGATCTGAATATTCTTGCAAGTACACATAAAAATCTCAGAATGACTTGTTTTCCCCAAATTACTGAAATCTTTGAAATCTAAAATAAAATTATATGCACCTACATATAAGCTGATTTTTACATAAGAGAACAGAATTAAAAATAAAATTAGGGTCAAACTATCTTAGCAGCATAAACTCAATATCTTAGGTCACACATATACACACACCCATACACACACACACACACACGTGGCTTATAGTTAGGGAGCAATAGATTATTAAGGAAAATATCACCCCCCGCCATTACACCAGTTTGTTACTCCTTCAAAACATTCTGGTAGTCTGGTCACACTTAGCACTCATATTCCCATAACACTTTAAGTTCTCCTAATTATTTTATTTATTTTAAAGGAAAGGTGTAGGCGGGAATGAAGGCTAAGAGGTAAGCAGGGAGGAAGAGAGGAAGAAGAAGCATTTCTTTTTTTTTTTCAGTTATAAATCTTGGTTGTCCCCTCCCATACCCACCTCCACCAGGCCTTGGGCCAAAACCAAGGTCCATAGAAAGTCTGTGGACAGGACTCGACTGGAGGCAGTGGACCCAACAGTTACTCCACCAGGATGTGCCAACTTATCTTATTTAATGATGCCTCTGCTCCTGTTAATTTGCCAATTTGTCACATGAGAGCATCCTTCTTATCTAAGGCTGAATTCTAGTATCATTTCCTCTCTAAAGCCCTTCCTATCCATACCAATCCTACCACACACTTCAGAGTAATCCACAGGTGACCGTCACACTTTGCATTCTAATCATTTACATCTCTTTGAGGACACAGAGAGTTGTTTCTGTCACTGTGGATCTCAACATTTCACACCATGTCAGCATTCCTTTGTATTGGATGAATGTTGATAAAATGACTGTTTAGTGTTAACATAAGATGCTGGAGGTTAGGGCATTGCATCATTCACAGCAGACACAACACTAAGATGGACCCAGCAGCAAGATGTCCTACATAAAACAGGGTATGAACGACATTTGCCAATAAGAATGGACAGAGTTTAAAAGGAGTATGCTAGTGTTTAACCTCTCATTATAAATAGTAAATTAATATATATCCTCAGAAACACACAGAGAAAACACAGTATATGCCAATCATTATAATGTAAACTCTTTTTTATTAATATAAACTCCTCTTTTGAAAGTCATTATCACCTGTAAAAACTCAGGAATGTATTTTTGTAGAGGATTCTTTCAATAGAAGAATATAAAGTACTCACTACATTTCTGACCACAAGAGGCAATGTGCCATAATGTAAGGGATAAAGGAAACAAACAGGAATAAGCTGTTAATCTGATTTAAGGCAGTGTGGCATCCTCAGCACCTCAACACAACATGGGTTCAAGGGAACACAACATGGGCTCAGGGTCAGACTCTAAGTCAAATGTGCTAAGCAGCCTTGAGCAGCTTATTAAACTATTTATGCTTCCATAACTTCAATTATGTATGTAGGGAAAAGAATGCCTCTTCTTATAGCATCATTACAAGGATTAAATCAGTCATAAGTTTAATAAATCACCATTTATGGAATTGATAAGTGCTCAGTAAATGTAGGTGACTCTGATGCTAATATATCAAGATCTTTAACTATAAGAGTGAAATTCCATTCTTACCAGTGAGGGACTGTTGTCCCCACGATATCCAGAACACAGAACAGGCCACCCCACAAAAAATGGCTCCCTTAGATGTCACAGAGGGATCCCAAAGATGTTCAGAGCAGTCCTCCCCATTATGTCAGAAAATGGGTCCTCAAGATGTTTAGCTAGGCCTCCCCAAGATGCTTAGACAGGCCTCTTCAAGATGTGTCACTCTGGTAAGTAGGTTATTTTGAAATAAGGCCAATTAAGGCTTTATAGTCTCAAGAGAAACCACTCCCTTAACTCCCTAGAAGAATTAAAATTGGGGGTATTGCCCAGATTAAGGGTTATCTCGACAAAGAATCTTTCAGTCAGAGAGCCTATTTGTATGGCAGAACAAACACCTAAGTACAGAGCATCTATCCTTTGTCACATGCATCCTCCTTCTCTCTATGAAGCCCAGCCTCTATTCCACCATTCCTTAGCTCAAGATAAATATGCTTGGTTTCTCTCATTTGCTCTATAGTTTATAACCATGTAGATTCTCCACACAAATATCATTAAATTTATTCCTTTCTCCTATTAATCTGTCTGATGTTAATTTGACTGTTTAAGCAGCCAAAGATGAACCAAGAGTGGTAGGGGAATTTTCACTCTACCCCTAAACCCATGTGGGAAGATGAAAGTTCCTGGTCCTCCACAGGACCTAGGTAAGAAAGCTCAGAATATCTGCTGATCTCATGAAGCAGGCTAACCAAAGATTTCGTATTTCTCTATTGGAAAGAGTGCTGGGGAGTTATGGAACTGTTTATGGAACAGAACACAATTTGAAAAACAGATGATGTATGAATATACTTAATTCAAATTACATTTTAAGAAAAATTTTCCTAGCAGATAATATCATACTATTGTCGCAAACATGTTACCATCATCACAAGTTCCCATAACAAAGTAAGTGGGCATCAGTTATTAATGAATGTTCTCCAGACATTTATTTTATATATGTCCACAATATAGAGTCCCTCTAATTAAAGAAAATCTGTATTGAACCCCAGAACTATTTTCTCTTTGTTGTGTGTGTGTATGTGTGTGCGTGTGTGAGCATGCATGTGCATAACTGTTAATTTATTTTTCATGGGTCTGAGTATTCTGTAAAAACAAATTTATAACCCATTTGCACATTCTCCTCACACTGGAAATGCACATCCACATTAATACAAACTCACACCATTAATAAAAACATAATTTAAATGGATACATACATTGTGACAAGGGAATACATGGCACTGAAACATTTCCCTATTAGTGGACACTGAACTTTGTTTATTTTCAAAAACATTGTTCCATAATACATGTACTTAATTTTTTTAACATATATGTTCAGAAACTAAAGAAGAAGAATGATTTGAACATAATGGCTGGGGAACTGGTCTAAGAGATAACAGGAAGAAAACAGGATTGTCCAATCCCATCTTCTAACATTAAGAAATTTTATAAACTGCCTATTTTGAGCTCCAGAGATGAATACATGTCATTTACATGTATTACCTCACTTCATCACCATCAAAATTCTCTGAGCCAGGTACAATCATCATTCCCATTTTTTAGTTAATCTTCATAAATAAACACAGAGAGGTTATGTAGTTGCCAAACACCACACAGCTTATTACTGATAGCACAAGACTGCAGACCCAGGCAGACTGATAGAGCCTGGGTTGCCAGTCATTCTAGTTTCTGCCTCCACAGAGCAAAAGGACAAACCTCCAATCATGGATAAAAACAAATTCAAATCCATAGGACTCACTTTTTAATAATTTTATCAACAGTGTTGGTATGTATTATAGAAAATGTAGTTCAAATTTGAGGAAGACAGATTTAGAAGGAAATGTCAGAGTCAGAATGTAAATAAATTTAAAGATGAATGGGCAGCTTAGGTTAACTCCTGAATTCTTGTAGTGATTCATAGAATGGACATCAGTAATGTAAAAACTTCCCCATGAAATTTAGTTGACATCAAATTCAACAGAGTCACATAGCTACTAAAAAATGTGATTGTGGGCTGCATTATCTGTTCATTCAAGAGTGATCATTATCTGCTCATTCAAGATGGATCATTGATTAACCTCTATTCCTGAGGCCATGATGGAGAGAGACAATGGCCCCTGCCTGTCTGTTGGCTACATAACATCTGTAAGAGCGGTATCCAAAAAATATGAAATCAAGATGATTAAGGAAATATAAAATATAAAAATATAAATCTACCCTCAGATATATGAAGGACAATCATTAGGAAAAAGAGCAGAGCTCATATTGCACTATTTTGAGTATATAACATGAAAGGAACAAAAATCTAAAAGAGATCACCTGAGCAAGTTCACTGTCCTTCATGCATGAGTAAGTTTCACACAAACCCGAGTGCTACTGAGGAGAAAGCTGAGCTACAGTGTCTATACAGTTTCTTACAACTAGAAAATGGCAATGCTCTTACAATCTAAAAACAAACGAAATAAAATCATAATGAGATTTCTTCCACTAATTCCTAATTTCTTAAAGTAATGAAGGGTGGTACTTCCACAGAGGTGCACTTTAATGACAAGCTTATTTGCAATTCTACTGTAAAAAATGACAAGACATTTAGCTAGAAAAGAAAATAATGTGTATGGCATATCACTGTTCCCAGTCTGCTCAGCTACCCATGACTAAATCTAGAATAATTTAAAGTGGCACTTTATCAAAAGTGACTGAAAATGGACAAAACCAAGAGAAAGCTTGAATGTTAACATGTCCATTTCTTCCTGGGGGTAAGTGAGGATAGAAAGAGTTTATTAATAGCTTTATAAAGACCTAGTGGAATCTCACTGATATACTCACAGTGATATTTTAAAAAATAACATTTGTCTAACATATGGCCTACCTAAACCAGAGTCAATATTGAGATAACATATCCATTGTCAAACTTGTTTTTAGTGACTATACCTTCTGAGAAAATTACTCTCAATCTGTAATTTAAGTGTTTCTATCTATAAGTAAAATTTTATACGGAATTTTGGTTGCAACTAGAGCTTTTCTTTTAAGGTAAAGAGTTTTGACATTCAAAATCTGCTACCTACTGGCTCTTCCTTGCTGAGAATAATACAATTGATTTTTTAAAATCTTGCTAATTAATTAATAATAATATATAGTTATACAGTTATACAAAAAGTCAAGAGCATGGATAATTATGATGAAAAGAAAAAAACAATTTCTCAGCAGCAAGTTGGGGTAGAAATGGCACTCTAGGCTTTCATAGGAATCATGGGGAAATAGGAAAGAAGGTATTTCAGAAGGAGCAAAAAAAGAAAGCTGAGCAGGGACATCCAGGGGAGAAATGTTGAAAGTTATTTTGCAATCTTTGAAGGAGTTTGACATAAGAAATGTATTAAACTATTTGATTTTGAAATAAAAGAACTAAATAAATGTTAATAAATGATAATTGATCAATTATCAATGTTGCATATTTACACGTGATCTTGGATTTGCTGTAATTTTCCACAAATATTTGGGGAAAACAGATTAAAAAAACAAGGACAAGCAGTGTTTGAGAAAGACATATATTTTGGAAGAATTCTTACCATGAAAAAATGAGAGAGATTGTGGAACCAGGAACCTGTGAGTGCCTGTGAAATTAGAAAGGACAGTCTTTTGTACTGCATGGAAGAAATGCAGGACTTTTGATCAAATTTGTTGTCTAGCTTTGGAAGGGTCTGCCTTAACTCTGAGATACATGGTTTTTTTTTGATTATAAGAAATATAGTTTAGTCTTTTTACACAATGTGTACTTTTTTACATTGCTATTTTCTGATTTATATAAATTTACTTACCTATTCAAAATTTATCCTAAAAAATGTTAATCTAAAATTGTAAATTGAATATGATCTCTTGCTTCTGCTTTATGGATTAAGAAAGAGGTACTTCTAGGTGTTCATCAGTTTTGTTCTTTTTTTATTGAAATGGACAGTTTTTTATTTCTTTGAATATATAGATACAGATATATAGATATAGATTTATGTAAATCATGCAGCAAAGATGGTGAAAGTGGGGAAATCTGATCACATTAGTGCATGTTGCTGACTCCGTTACCCCTTCCATGTGGTCACCTAATGCTGGTGACTGAACAATATCCATTCAAGGAGTGCTTACACCACAGAAATGACCAGACGGCACACACCAGAGCTTTCATTTCTTTCTCTTTTCTGGAAGAAATTTCAGTTTGAAATATTTACCAACACACTACTAGTTCCACATAGAACTATTTATAAGAGGCTGAAAATGAGAAGAGAAGGAGGAGTAGGGTAGGGAGAGAAGAAGAAAAGGAAGAGAATTTCATGAATAGGGAGAATAACTGCCACTCAACAAAGTTAACTGAATTCAAGAGGAAAAGATTCTACCTCCTTTTAAAGCAGCTTATACAGTGGCCAAAACTGTATAAGGCAGGACTGAACCCCTTGGAGAGGAGGTATCCTCAGAGCAAGGGCAGAGTAAGTGCAGAGTTGGACTGGACATGATGGTGAGAAACAAGGAGCCATGTGAGCCCACAGCTTTAGAGACAACACCAGGGCCAACTTCAAATACAAATGTCAAATCAGTTATGCTCAGAACCTGGTAAGTATTCTGTACCTGAATTTGATTCTCTTGCCAATCCTTGAACAAAAGTCTACGCTGCTCAAGCGGGCAGGTCATACTGGACCAAATTTTAGTATATTTGGATATTTACAATGGAATGACACCTCCACCCAAAAAAAAAAATAAATCCATATCATGAAACCACAATCAGAAGCACATAGAAAGTAACATGGGGGCCTTTAAACATATAGTGCACTGGACTATGAGAAAGGGACTGATAGTCCTCATAGGACTGATTACTAATAACTACCCAGTTTTAGCTCCTTTGCAGTTTTTAGCAGTGGTATCGATGAGGACAGCACAGGGAAGGAAAGCAGGGAGTGGGGAGACATGTACCTCTGGTATGGGGCTGCAGATGTTTATCTTCATGCTGGCTTAAATTCAGACCACCCTGGGTCCCAGTCTTGAGTCACCCTGCTATATAGTCCATGCAATCTATCATCAGAGACAAATATTGCACAGAGAACTTGAGACCGAATGATATGGGAACATCCTTGTGCAGAACATCTGGGGCCCAGTTTATTGTGTGTAAAAACTCTAGAACTTATACTCATTGTAGTCACAAACTCTCTCTTTTAACAAATGTCCTAAAAAAGCGTAGGTAAGGAGGCAGATCACTCCCAATCGGGGTAGACTCCTGTCTCTTTCAGATAGCTGCTCACTCTTTCTCTAAAGAGGGCCTTTCCTTTCCTTGCTTGGAAATAAACATCTCATGCACAACTTGTTAGTGACTCCACTGAATTCTTTCCTGGATAAAAGCAAGGACCCCAGCCAAGTCCCACTGTGACAGCATTTCTGCTATTGCTGAAATGGATACACAATAAACTTTGGCCCACAGCTAACCTGACTGCTGGGATACATCACCAGATCACCTGGCTCCCGGACACATTACATTACTAGCAACATGACTGCATCATTGGAACCAGGTGAGTTGGTCAAACTGCACTCCCAGCTTTAACTTCTATTCTCACATTACTAACTGTAGACAATAGGCTTATTATTTAATCTTTTTTACTTTCTCCATCCTCATTAATAAAATATATAGCTCTTAGGATTATCAAAAAGATTTTGAAAGATTATATATATACATATATATATACATATATATGTATACATATATATATACATATATACATATATATGTATACATATATATACATATATATGTATACATATATATATACATGAAGAGCTGTGAACAGAGATTGGTAGATACTAAATTTTTAATAAACATTTTTGTTATTTTACCACTTGAACATTATTTCCATTCAATGTTTTTTAATGATGATTAGCTGTTCTGCCAGAAATTCCAGCCACAGAATGAATCATTGTGATTTTAAGACTGTTTCTGACACCTAGCTGCCCTAAATTGGAAGGAGAAAGGCAAATTGTGCAGATGTAATTCTGTCAAAGGTGCTCAGTTCTTCCAGCAATTTTAATCAGTGCCTTTCTGTGGGACACTTCGCATTGTCATGACTATTTCTGTACATTTATTATTTCTCTGATATAATTTTTTTCCTCTAGTCATAGTATAAGCCTACAGCGAAATTAGGCTGGATTGAAAAATAACCCCAAAATCTAAACAATTTTAAAATCTGGGTCTATTTCTTATGCTTGTTCCATGTCCAGATTAGTTTACTCAATTCTCTTGGCCCTAGCCTTCACTGCAGGCCCTGGGCTAACCAATATTCCCTCTCTGGGACTCTGGGCAAAGGAGGAAAGGCGGGTGACTGACTCTGATTTTCTTTTGAAAGCACACAAGTAATACATGACACTCTAACCCATTTTGTCGGCAAGTAATCACAGACACTTTGAGTAAAACAGGGAAAGAGTGTAGACTTTCCCCATGGAGAGTGGCAGATTATCTCAAGCAATAACTTGCTTTATCACAGACATATTTAACAGGTCTTAGAGATTCCAAGAGTTGGGATGATATATATATATATATATATATATATATATATATATATTTTTTTTTTATTTTTTTTATTTTTTTTTTTAAGCATTGGGTGTTGTTTTTGTTTTGGTTTGCTTTATTTCTGATTTTCAATCAGCTCAATTTTCACTTGCCATCAGTCATTTTTATTTTATTTTTTTCACGCGCAATAACTGTTTTGACTTAGAAAAGAAACTATCTCCTAAAACTAAGAACATTAGTGGCCCAACAGCATGGGGTTCAAAAGCATGGCAGTGAAGTTTCCTCTTTATTCTCCAACCACCTTTTCCTACTACTTCTGTGACTAACCGATGCAAACACATCTGTGTCACTAGCAAGCCTTATGTTTTATTCACTATTAAAATTCTTCTTAGTATTTTTCCCATAGAGGTTCAATAAACAGGACAATGATTAGACCTAGATAAAGTTACACTGTTTCTCCTCTAAAAGCATCTGTTTCCTTGGTGAATATTATACCTCAGTGATTCTAGGACATCATTGTTTTTATATTTAACATTTCTTAAATTGAGATTCTTCTTAAAATTAGTATTGCCAAATGTTGTGACATAGTAACAAACTTTTTATTTGTCGGCTATCTATAAAATTATGACACATTTAAAAAAGCACATGTCTGATATTCAACGAACTATAATTCTTATTACTATACATCCTATGATTGATGGATACTAACATGTGACCATCTTACCTGCTAAGTCATGATGCTTGAATCACTCATCTCTACGGCCTGTTTGTGATAGTTGATGGATGGTCTATGAGGGAATCATCCTGAGCTTACAAAAAGATGGCTCTAACAGCATCTCTGGATACAGGATGAACCTAAAAAAGACCAGAATTCTTTACCACTTTTTCAAATTTCAGTGTTAAAAGTTCTCAATCTTCATGAAATTTGAAAGAATAATACAATGACCCCACTATATGCACTTCTTTTAGACCTTCCACATTTCCCTTTTCTGTGTGTGATTTTGAAAAATCACTTAAAAGTACTTTATAGACATTAGGACCCTTTACCCCAAATACAAAACATGCATCTCCTGCAAAAACTATAGACCATCATCACTCCTAAAATGTTAATAACTCATTATTTAATATACCATCCATATTTAAATGCATATATATCTTCAAGATTTTATATATATGTGTGTGTGTATATGTATGTATACATATGAATTATAGGACTATTTTTGCATATTTGTTTATTTGATTGTTTTTAGTTTACCAACTTTTTAATTGTCCAGGTAGTTTTATATAGAATTTCCACATTTCCAGAACCATTCTGGTTCTGTCTCTTGTCTCCTAAATATATTAGATTGTTTGGGGCACAAATACCTAAGCTTGAGAGGCTCCCTCCTTCCCACATCTCATCAGAAAGGTACACAATGTCAAGCATCCACCTATCCAAGCTGTGGCTGAGCTTGAACATTTTGTTAAATTGAAGATTGTCAGACTTTTTCATTGTATTATTATTATATATATGTATATATACACATATATGTATACATATATATACATATGTATACATATATATGTATTTTCCTTTGCAATAACTAAGAATACATGAAATATTGAGTTGAGGATTAAGGGTTTAAGAGATGCCAACAAAAGTCGTCTTATTTTACATCCTAGCTCTGTGATGATTGTAAATAATTGAGCAAGAAACACCCACAACAGTATTTTTTCACCTGCTCAGAAGCGTTCAGACCAATTCTCTCCTAAACCTGGGCTGTGACACTTCTGGACTCAAAGGAAGTTTACCAGATCCACATCTTGGCACTTTTCCCACATGGGCACGTCTCACGTGAGGCAGGTCCCAGGATCTATGGAAAGTGTAGAGGGAGAGGTCATGCTGAGCATCTTGACAGATGGTGGGCATCTGCAGTGCAGACTCCGTGTTCCACATCAAGTTACCACTCGAGGGTGAGCTGCTGTGGGCTGCATCATGTGACCTGTGTGTAACAACTTGGCGTGATTGACCCTGAAGCCAAAAATCCCACCCCTGCAACCTCCCCAAATGACTTTCAAAGCCCTAATTTCCTATATTTGCTAAGCTTTGAATCTTACCCGAACGTTTTATATCCTCACAGGACCCTGTCTGACAGAAGTACCAATGTACAGAAATTAAAAGGAAAACAATTAAAGTAAGTTTGTGCCACAACAATCTTCAACATTTAATGAAGAGCTAAATTGTTCTGGAGTTCCAATAAATGGATGTGGTGCAGATATATGCCAGTTAGAACCAGAAGCACTATAATGGCCCTGCTACAGCTCTTCTAAAACATCAGGGTTGTTCAGGACTCCTCACTGGGAAAAAGTGGCCCTAAACCCAGATATAAAACTCTAAGCGCTATTTTCCTTTATAAGTAATCTGTGAGTTTTCTTGACACCTCAGAGGTCACCACACAGACAGATATGCACACACCCAAGATGTGCAACTCACCTTTCTGTAAGGTTAGCAGGGCTCTCGGGAGAAATAATGGGTTGGCTTTTCTCCAAAACATGGTCCCTTGAGCTACATAAAACATGCAGGGTAGATTTTCAACCCAGCAGCTTGAGAAACACTCCCAGGCTGCTCATTTGACTAAATGGAAGCATCTGGTCTGAAGATGAGCAAACCCTGGGAAAGCTCCAGGGAAAATGCACCATTTCTTTTTCATGCCCCTGCATGTTCCCATATCCTCACATTTGAGAGTCAGGAGCCCTGCTGTAGTGTCTCAGCCAACAGGTCGTCAGAGTTCAGAGGGCTTAGCAGCCCACTTTTCTTGGTCCAGATGCCTCCTCTCTGGCTCCTGCTTCCTCCCCTCTCATAAGGACTTGCCTCTGGAATCTACCTTCCTGCACCACCCACCCTGGGCCACGCGGTGCCCTCTCTGGATTACCTCTGAAACAGAGAACTTCATGAAGCTCATCAGGTTAACAGAAGGGAACTCAAGCCTAGAAAAGCAAGGAAGCACAGGAAAATGAGCCATTTCATGCTGCAGCTCCTCATCCTCCTCTGTGCAGGGAACTGTCTGGGTTGCCCTCACCCCAATGTGCCAAGTCCAGGTCAGTCCAGGAGCTTGCTCCATGCTGGTACATGCTCCACGTCTCCTCCCCTCTCATACTCCCTGATCCCACATTCTCTTCACACTCCCTGATTCTGGGCATTTTACTGCTGACTACAGAAAGCAATTTTATTCCATTGTCACAGCCTGAAGCCATCAATGTGAAACTCTGACCTCACTTTCCCAACACAAAGACAGTTTAAAGTCTTTTCCAGACTTACCCCTCATCTCTAAGCTTCTCTCCAATGAAATTGAGAGTTTTTACTGGTCTGGAATAGATCTTGCTTCATGAATAGCAAGGTCATAACTACATCAGAGGGGAAGAGTAAAATTTATTTTCATAAAGTGAGATATGTAGGGATGATAATGTGGCTCCAGTAAGCCATCAGTGGCTCAAGTTCCTCTGACTTTCACCATGTGTCCCTTTCCTCATGCTCTTAGCATGGATGTTCACTTTCACATAGGATGGAAGGCAGATGAGGGAGAGAGTTAAGGAGGGAGAGGAAAAGAAGGAAGACAGGAAGGAGACAAAGAGAGAGAGAAAAAGAGAGAGGAAGGTTAGGAGGGAGGGAGGGAGGAAGGGAGACAGGCAGGCAGGCAGGCAGGAAGCTAGTTTATAAAGGAATAAACCAGCCAAGTCTAAACCTATTCAAAGAACTTCCGGGTACAAACCCAGTAAACACCAAGAGTGAACCTAAGGGAAACTATGAACTTTCACTGATCATGATTGTCAAGGTAAGGTCAAAATGAGACAAATGTATCCCTCTGGCAGGGATGTCATAATTGGGGAGACTGTGCATTGTGAGTTGGAGTGTGTGTGGAAAACTGAACCATCTTGTAAATTTTGCTGTAAACTTAAAACTGCTGTAAGAAACAAAGTCTTTAAAAAATGAAATGAAATAAAAAATAAAATGAATTTCTGGAAGCCCTATCAAATGATATCTGCTTCTATTTTATCGGCTATTCCTTTGTTATACACCTACCACTCTACAGGGGCATGTAAAAATAAAACATGGTTTGGTTTGTTAAAAGAAGAGAATGAATATTTGGTAGGCAACCAGAAATGTCCATGAGCTAAGTTCACAGAGATCTTACAAAGTCAAGATGTTACCACAACAAGATTATTATCTACTGTCAAGACCTTTTAATGGCTCAAGGGAAACGGGAAAGTCTGAGATATTGGGAGCATCCATGATGGATGAACCATGGATGAATGAAATGTGATACAGGTATACAATGGAACATTATTAAGCCACTAAAAAGAACCAATAAAAAGAAATCTTACTATTTATACCAACATGGATGAAACATGAAGACAAGATTCTGCTAAGAGAAATAAGTCAGAGAGAGACAAACACAGTAGTTATCTCACTTAGATGTAGAATCTTAAAATAAAAAAGCATGACCCCCCGTTATTTTCCCAGACTCTCCCTCTGGTCCAGAATAGATTAGTTTCCTTGAGGTACATGGAAGCACTTCACACAGAGGGGGCATTTAAATCAGAAGCATGTCCCTCTATCCCCCAAAACAGTTTATCATTTGAATCTCAAAGTTGGTAAGAAATCATCCTTGCCTGGTTTCAAGATTTATTTGGATGGTGAGGCAGACTCAAAAGCAGATCATTATAGTACAGCATGGAAAGTTAAAGGCAGCAGTTTTCCTGGGTACCAGGAGTGCTGAATGGGCAAGTAGTCCAGTCACAGGGAAAGGGATAGGGTAGGTTCACTCTATAGAGGGAATACTTCGGTGCAGAGTCTTAAAGGTGTGTAGATTGGGGACACTCCAAGTAAAGTCAAAACACCAAGAGAAGGGAAGGTCTATGTGGAGAATGTAGTCATTGGTGATTATTCAGACACAAGTATGTGGCAGATAGTGCAGAGAACATCCTTGGAAAGGGCTTAGGTCCCAGCATGGAGGACCGCACAGATCTTCTTAAACACCTCTAGGTTAAGCTTGTTATTGTTAGTGAAGTTTTAAAGAATTTTAGAGTAGAATATGTCAAGACCAGAAGTACAATTTAGATCTGTATCTAGATTGAATGATGAAAGTGAAATAGGAGTAAGATTACAGTCAAAGAAACTGAATTAAAGGCTGCTGTGATAATCTAGACAAGGGAGAAGAAACTAAATAAAAGATGTGGTGTAAAGAGGGAATACTATGAGATAGTCTTTATTCATTTAATTAATATTCATCAAGCATATACCATATCGCAGACACTATTATGGGCAAAGGCACATGTCAATTAGCAAAATAACGAAAAATCCCTACCTTTCTGGAATTTACAAGTCAATGTGGAAGAAACTTCCACATTTTTAGGCTCTTTGAGTTTTTCAAAATTCAAAAGTGGTACAAGAGCTTGGATGGGCATACAGCTGTGTAAGAGGAAATGGCCGCAGAGAAGTGGTGTTAGGAGCCTAAATTGTGACTGCCCACAATACATATGTTGTATTCGTAAGCCCCAGTAACTCAAAACGTGACTGTATTTGGGACAGGACATTTAAAAAAGATAATTACGGTGAAATGAATTCATTAGTGTGATCCCCAGTCCAACACAACTAGTATCCTTTTAAGAAGGTATCAGGACACAAACACAAAGAGGAAAAACCTAATGATAATACAGAAAAAGACAGCCCTGCGCAAGACAAAGAGAGAGTTCTCAGAAGCAACAATCCCTGCTAATGCCTTGATTTGGAATTCTAGCCTCCAGAACTGGGATTTGAAAATACATAGTCTTATCCAAGCTATCTCATGTATTAGGGCAGTCCTGCAAAGTAATATGCATGTGCAGGCAACCCAAGTTAAATCTATCAGAGCTCATAAAATTCAACGGTGGACATAAATGTTGTTCACTTCTGCACTTGAAGCTCAGTGAATGCAAGGCATGGGCTGCTGCAGCATCTCAACACTGTAATGCTAGATCTCCTGGAGAACAGAACCAACACAGAGGAAGTGGAGCTGAAGGATCACATACATCAGAGGAATACAGAGCTGTCACTGAGCCACCTTGTGAAGGTAAACCTGAAGCTACATCTGTCATGGACTTGGAATTCTGTGAATCAATAAAAATTCCTCTTTTGGCAAATAAATTAAATTTTCTGTTTTCAGAGCCAAAAGAATCCTAAGTAAAAAACTAATAATATCCAAGAAACCTGAGTCAAGAATTGTCCAAATTTAGAGGTTTTATTTTTTTCTCTAAAGGGGTAATCGCTTTGAAATGATACAGTCCAGTTGTAGATGTCATAGTCCCATTTTATAGGAAAAATGTCAGATAAAAGAACTATAACCACAAAAAAAGTCTTAGAAAAATTCCTTGATTCCCTGAAGGATCCACTTATTCTATAAAATTAATTTCCTCTGGAAAATCTGGTTTGGGGTAGAAAGATCTAGGAAGATTTTAATATTCATCTTTTTTTAAACAAACATACCATTTTTAATATTTTCAAATAATATAAAGTAACATTTATATATAAAAATGAGGTAGCTCTGAAATTCAGAGTATTGACTCCACAAGTTGATTTCTTACAAATTTTATAAATAATTAAACAGGATATCAAATACCTGGTTTTTGAGAAGAAATTACAGTTAAGAACTAAGGAAAAGTGCCCAGGTAATTCCACTACAAATAATTAAGACATCATCTTAGCATGTGAGATTTTCATCCCCATGATACATTACAGACACATCATATCTATACCAAGGCACCCCCACACACATACCCACTTTATTCCACCAATCCAAATTTGTTCAGAGATAAAAGCATCAATATATTCAAAGAATTCTATAATTTATTATTTGACTGTAAGGTAGAATCAATGATGTATACATATTTTGCAAATGTGTGTTATCATGATATGCACATATTTAGCACGAACATTTTTAAGAATTTTAACATTTTAGTTTTAATTGCTGTTGTGCAATAACTTTTCATATATTGACAAATTACACAAAACATGTTTAAAATAGATTAGAAGATAAATAGTGTATAATTTATATATTTCCACAATTCAAAGTTTTAATTATTTTATTTTTAAAAGAGTAAAACATAGAGAGATTATTTCAGGATTGTGAATGGTCAAATCTTGAGCTCACCTCTTCTGCAAAAACACAACAGAACCACATCAATTTAACCACTATAGCTTTTGAAAAGGAACAGGGATCAACATCTCCACAAAGAGAAGGAACATACATCTTCATAAATGATAGAAGCCAATACATTCCATTATAGATACCCTCCCTCAGTGTCCCCTACAGAAAACCCGGGGTCTTTTGGGAGGGACTAATGATATAGACCCTCTTCCAGGGCTGAAGGGCTTGTACACTCAGCAGGTTCACCCACACCTAGGAATTGACCTACAAGTGCACAAAACCTGGTGTGGGGCATGTCCTGCCTGCAGAGGAGCACAGTCCACATACATCCCAAGCACCTGAGTTTGTGTCCCGGGTCTGGGGAGAACAACCAATGTGAACAACTAATAAAAATAAAATAAAATGCTTCTCTCTCCTTTCTCTTAGTGCCTGCCTAACTACTTGCCTTCATTCCTGCCTGTACTTTTCTTTTAAAACAAAAACCTAGCTTTTATTAGTAGAGCAACAGGACTCTAAGGAGCAGAGAACACAGGGAAGAGGGCCAAGAGATAAACTGTGTAGAGAACTGAGTGCAAGACTTTCATTTGTGAAACAAACTTCAGCATGAGGAATGAGAGAGGGATAGCCCCCTGTGAGCCCTGACACTACTGGACATCTTCTCTGGGCCCTCACACTGTGTTGGTGTTATGATGGAGGTCACCATGTTGTAGCGAGGCCTCAGGGTGAAACGCCTACCACCTTCACCATCAGGCACTGGTGGTGCTGATAGTTTGTGTTCTGGTTATGATTCTCTGGGTTGCCAGGGAAGTGAGCCAGGAAGAGGACAGGCAGCCAGGTCTGTAGTCCTGACACAGATATCTGAGTGTTTTCCTGTGAAGAGGGTTCCATTCTGCAGCTCTGGGAGGATCATTTGAGAGGCTCCAACTAAATAGCAGATTTGCACCCACCTGGGGCTACTGATGAACAGCTTTCAAACTTGTCTGCCACTTGGAAGAGCTCCATCTCCAAGTCCCAGAGCATTTTGTTTCCCTCTCCCTGGTGGGGCTACTGCCCAGCTAGCAGACAGAGGGACTACAGGGAAGAGTACTTTGCTGCAATAGCTCCGAAGGACCCAGGAGATACCCAACGCCTCTCAACAGTGGCCTCTGTTGGGGCTGAGGCCTGACTGTGACATAAACTCACACCTCCTAGGCCTCTCCTTGTGCTTCACTATCCACGCCTCTGACTCTGGAGGAACATCTCTATTCCCTGGAGTTAGGGCTCCAGTCTATAGTTTGGACTCTCAAGTCTCAACTCAGGGCAGACTCCAGAGCTTCAATCATTACAGCTAATGCAGAGATCACGCAGTAATAGAAAGCTAACACCTCAAGTCTATACTCTGCAACCTGGTACCCTAACACCAGGTCATGATATCAGGGCAGGAAAAGAAAATCATTTAGCCTAATGTATTTATAAATTAAAAGTACCAAAGAGAATGAAGATAACAGAGACATATACCCAAAATAATGGACAAAAAAATCCAGGAAAAAATATGGATACAACAGAATTAAGTAAACTACGTGAAGATGGTAAAACAACAATTTTAATGATTTTCAGTGAAATCAGGAGAACAATGGAAGAATAAAAAGAGAACTACAGTGAATATGGAGAAAAAGGGAGCCAGTTGCAAAGAGAATTGATGGAGCAAACAAATGTAATAGAGGGGCTCAACAGTGAAGTGGATGATGCCTCCAATTCAATCAGTGAGTGAGCCAGAAGATAGGGTAGTAGAAAGTACCCAAGCAAAGAGAAAAAAGTGAATTGCATGCCTAGAAATAAACACTCACTTTAAGTCTCATAAACACTCATTTACTGACCTTATCTTCAGCATTAGCAAACACCAAGTTATAAATTATTATATTGAACATTTATGCTGGATGTACAGACATGCACTTTTTCTCTCCTTTTTCCTCGTTTCTATAACATTTTATTTTCTACAAAAAGGTTCCTAACTTTATGTTAATTATGCTAAGTTTCATTTATTTTTCTTCACAATTTGACTCTCATTATGGGTATCCATGGCTCCCACCATAATTTCTCAGAGTATGTTTGTGAATGTGCCTTTGCTTACTATTAGCAAACAATAACTGACAGCACTCTCATGCTTGCTGTGATGGTAATCATTGCAGCCTCCTCCTTAACAAGATAATAAGCTTTTCATGTAATTGCATACTAATTGGTGAAGAGGTCCGACACCCTTGTTAAAACTAAATTTCAGGCATACAACTCCAAGCTCTGGAAGTTTTATGCTCCAAAAATTACTAATAATTCCTCTTTTCCTCACATTCTACATTAATTCTAATCAATCATTTCACACAAAGTCAAGAGCTTGCTAATACATTAAAATAATGTATGCTTCACCTGCTGTTCTAAGAAATCTCAGGGGGTCATGCAGTCTCTGTTGAGTCCTTCCTTGCATTACTCATCACACCATTCTAAAGTCTTCAAAGCCAAAGAAGGGGCTTCACTTAAAGTAGCAAACAAGTATATCATTCATTAACTAGATCAACTCTGATGTAAGCTTTTGTTCAAAATGTGGAGAAACATTTAAAATGCAAGAGATAGGACAAGGTCTCCCAAAAAGGCATGGGTGAGGTCATTTTGTGCAAAGGGGCTTCATTATGTGACATTTGGATGGGATTAGCCATTGGCCTTTGTCTCAATCTTTCCTGGTATTTCCTGGTTGTCCCTTTTTTTTTTTTTATCCTATGCCCTTTTCTTAGTATTTTCTGATAAGGATCTCATATTGTTTTGACTAAGGTCTTACATTAACATTTTAATGGATTTCTTGACAGACTCTCCAGTTTCAACAGTCACAAGGACTCCTCCAGACTCTTGAGTGAATTGCAGTAGTATAGTACAAAGCCATGAATCTGAAACCTTCCTTGCCTCCCATATTTCTAAAGATCTGTAACTACCCCCACCTTCCTATAAAAATAGTCAATAGCCCTTCCCCTGAGTCTCATTTCTTTAGCAAGCCAGCAGACTCCAAAATGTCAATAAAATAAACCTTTTGGGATAGCAAAGTCACTTCATCCATGATCCCAAACGAAAAAATTCCCCAAACCTTCAGGGAAACCTAACAGAAAGCAATCTTAAATTTTCTTTCACATGTAATCTAGTAAAGTTGAAAAGAGGGCTATGACTGTCATATCATTTTGATTATTTGTTGTATATCATACAATAAAGTAGGGCACATTGATCTAAACAAAGCTTTCAGATTGCCTTCTTTAAAACAGAAAAGCAATAATGAGATAGGAAAGAAAAGAAAAACAAAAATTCCTCAAGGGTGAAATGTATTTCTCAGATCCTTGTGAACAAATATATTTGCAAAATTCCTCTCATGAACAAAATATGATTGTGTTGACAACAAACGGTGTCTTTACTTTTCCATATCATGAATGATAAAACTTGTCTATAGTTTCAAGAATTTGCTTTGACAACAGTGAATTTTTAAATCAATGTCTGCCATATCCAACCATTATTGCCTTAGGTGACCAAACTCAAATATTTACAACACTATGCTCTCTGCTCTTTGGATATTATTGTATTTAACAAAAAGGATTTGGACTAACCACAAAGTGAATCAAATCCCTTCCCCTGACAACACAGCAGATACTATTGATCCAAAATGTTACTCCAGATTATTTTTTGAAGTGAAGGATTTCAGACATGATTTTCAACTGTTTCATTAGTCAACACTCATAATAGCTTTTGTTTCTACACATGACCTCATAGCTGCAGAGGTCAGATCTGAGATACTCATTTGATCACTCTTTCCTAAATATCATCCGTAATCTTTGAGTCTGAGTGACCTAAATTCACATCTTGCTACTGTCCTGTGGTCACATAATTTCTCTGGACCTCAATTTCTTCTCAGTAAAAAATGTAGAGAATACAATCTAACTTCTTGTATTCTCATGGAAATTTAAGGAATTAATTTATCAATTCTAATGGCAGAATAGAACCTAATGAATAGTAGCTCTTATTGTGGAAAGGTCAGGAAAGATGCCAGTGTTAGTGATGATCTGCATAGATTCTTGTTCCTGCCATGGATAGGATCACTGTAGACATAACACACTGAAGGTGAAAGAAAAGGTTTTTATTTGTAACAAAGAGAAAAGTACCTCAAGATGGAGAAGCGGATGGGCTCAAGTGAAAACCCAAACACACACTTTATTAAGTGTGTACAGATTTTGAGGGGTCATTTCCCTGCCTTCCTCTGCTCACTTCACTTCAGCGGTGTTTCTGAATGGGGCTCTCCAGGAGATAGGCTATTATAATGAGCCTGATGAATAAGTCCATGTTCAATCTTATGTTAACGTTCTTATAATGAGGTAGAGTGTAGGTAACTGTGAATTACTTCACTTGTGTTGCCAGCTAGCCTGATAAGGGCATTTGCAGAGATGTATCACCTTATTGTTTCCTGGGCCCTCTTAGTGCCTGGTTGTGAAGCTTCTTTTGTATTAGCCTGGGTTCTTTGGTGCCTGGTCTGTGTCAGTGCCTTATCTGATACTCTTAGGGCCTTGTTTGCTGGGACACCTCCTCTTGTTCTAGCCATCCTCTAGCTACACTACCTAACACCAGCACCTATCACACAGACAGAAGGGGATGATTCTATCCAGAGCACCAAGAACTTCCAGAATCCTACCTGTGATGGGGCTTTAAAACTTCACTAAATTCAGCTGAAAGGCAAATCAGACAAACAGATGTGCCCTTGTAGCTCAGGTAGATGAGACAGCTGCAGTGTAAAAGCTTAATGACCAGGGTTTGAGACCTGGGCAGGGGGAAGGGGAACCAAAATAAACTAAATAAATTAAAATGCTTCTTTGTCCTTTTTCCTTCCTGCTTTCCTTCCTTCCTTTAGTCTTTAAAAAAAGAAAACAAAAATAAAACAAAAAACGTAGGTGGATCTGGTAAACCCACACCCTAACTATAAACATTATCACTTACTGATTTTCTGAATGTCTAACTGCATTTTAATATTTCAATATTCCCTTTTTCACTCAGAATAGCCTGTCAGCCTTCTTGTCTCTCCAGGGCATCATAAAGATGCACACAGTGAACTAAGTGATGGTGATTGTGTGTTTGCTAAGAAATACTACAGAAATAATTTTTGCTTTGAGCAAATTCCCAAACACATCTACACACTAGTTCACTCATAACTCAAAAACAGCCTCTCCACTCAGGACAGTGGAGTCAGAGGGTGATACTGGCTTGCTCCCTGAACCCAGGGTTCCAGGTCAACCTGTCCAGGCCCAGGCTTGCTGGACATCAGCAGGTGGGACTGGGAGCACAAAGGAGCCCTGGTGATGGCTTCATGAGGACAGCCATATTTCAGAGAACACAAGCTGTGCTGGGTCTGCAAGGTGGACCCTTCCCCAGGTGTGTGAGTGAGTTCTGGGTAAGGTAACTGCATGAAGGAGACCAACATGGCACCAGGAACACCAAGTTCCCCAAACTGGGAAATAACTTCAGGAGCAAGGGAAGAAAATTCTCCTCCAACACACACATTTTACAAATAACTAAAAAAGGTGGATAACATTCATTCATCCCTTAGCAAAGAGCGAGGAAATTCCTAAACGGTGGTATGTCAAACAATAGTTAGAATCTGCTTTAAACAGGTCGGCTGGCATAATAAGGTCCGTGGAAGCCTGAGCCCCATGAAACTATAGACTGTCTCCTTGTCCAGCAGAAACCACTCTCTAGATCTGCCTGATGAGCAGGAAGGTGCTTCGGGGCTGGTCTCAGTCTGGACACATCCATCCCTCCCTGAGTGGAACCATCACAGCCACAGGGTGGATGAGGACAGATGCCTGTGACTATGGAGACAGAAAAGACCAAACAAGCTCTTCCGTCTGCACACCAGGCCGAGAGCCCTCACAGGCGAGGATATCCCGCCGTGCGCCGTGCAGAAGAAACAACGGCGAGAAGGCACATTCTAGGGGGTTCACCAGGGAGCAGGGCGGCCCAGGTGGGAGCGACCTGTCCTCTCAGTGACATGCGGGTGGACGCAAGAGACCAGGAACCCTCACCTGAACCTGCGCTGACCCTGCTCAAGAGAGGTCTGTAAGCCAGAAAAGCAGCTGTGAGGACGAACCGAGTCTGTCCCCGAGGAGAGAACTGGTCCACAGTCCCTTCACGACCTACTGTGAGGACGGAACGAGGTCAGCTCCCAGGAGACTGCCCGACCCACTGAAAGCCGGAAGCCGGAAGTTGCGCTGTCACGTGCGCGCCCACGCTGGTTTCCGGTGACCGTACAGCGTCGCCCTGGCTGGGGTCAGTGAGGCCGGAGTGGCTGTGTGGGCCCGTGTCCGCGGTGGTCACAGGACGAAAGTTAGTGGCTTCTCCTGGAAGCAGCCGGCGTGCCCATCTGCCTTTGCAGGTGGGATAACCAGAACTCGTTTTTCTGTAATTCACCCTAATTCTTCTAAACGCAGTGAAGGTGCCCACTTTGCGCTGGAGAGCCCGACTTAACCGTTTAATTCCCGCAGACCTTCTTTCCTCACAGGTGACCCTAGACAAACACGTGCTGTCCACGTTCTCCCGCGGACGCTCCTCCCACCTCCAGACCACGCCCTGGCAGGAGGCGGGGCCTGGGGCCACGTGGGTGCCCCTCGATTTGGATCCTGCACGGCATCCCTTCCTGTCCACCCTTCATGGTCAGCAGGCAGAGATCTTAGTCACTCAGGAGCAGGGACCCTTAGGCAGACACCACCCAGGCCCGAGCCAGGAGGGCTGCCCCTCAGTCATCTGTGCTTTGGCCCCAAATCTCCTCTGCTTGTCTGGGTGTTGTCACCAGTTTCAGTCCAGTCAGTGTCTCTGGACAAAAGATTGTGCGGAAACGTCCGGGTCCTACCTCTGCCGGGGGATTGATTCACTTTATCCCAATTTATGTCACTGCCTACCTATGGCTCTTAAAGTAATAATATGACTCCCAAAATACCTAGTTGTCATGAAGAAACAACGAGGAAATCAAGTTTTAAAAGTCACAATAATACTATTTCCAAATATGAAGCAATAGAAATATATTAGGTTGAAACTGTGTCAGAAAGATCCAATAATAAAGTGGCAAGAAAAAATAAATATTTTTCTGAAAAATTTTAGAAAGGTCAGGTTGGTGGCTCTGCTTCAAACTGTCATTTAGGGGATCAGGCCCAATACATTCTAGTTCTGAGATTCCCTGTCCTCATGTGTCCAGAAGACTGAATCACACCATGCCTGTGAAGAGGGAGGGGGCTCAGAAGCTGCCCTTCATTTCTGACCACATCCTGTTGACAGGTATGTCAGGTGACCACACCTCACCTCCCAGGACAGATTTCAGTGGGCAACTCACAGACCTGATTGTAGAGATGAGAATTTTTTCCCCCAATAGGCTAACTTGAGTTAACTTAGAAAGAAAAGACAAAACGAAAGCTTAGCAAAAGGGAAGAGAAAGCTGTTGATGTTCTTTGTTTATGTCTATTGAGTTAATTAGCCAAAATTAAATGGTATATAGTCCATAGACAGTGAGCATTTGGGATGTAAATAGACTGTACCTGGTGAACTAAACCACTAGGACATGCCCCAAGAATTCATTTCATAGGTGAAAAAATAAAAATAGAAGCCAAAGGAGTTCCTCTAGCAAAAAAAACTAAAAGTCATAATGCAGAATGTTGTTTGACTTAGTCATATAGAGAGATTGTTGTATAGATATTGATACAGATAAAATTGAGAGAAGGATTAATAAAGTTATATTCTTCAGAATGCACTGTAGTGAGAATTCCTAACCTGAGGTTGTTTATAAGAATGAGGGGATACAAATGTTAACAATAAGCTAATAAAAATACCCAAGATCTAATGAGTCTTTCAAATAAGAATGGATTATCAATCAGCTCTTGTGGACCTGCTAAGTGAAAAAATTAGCAAAAAAAACAAAACAAACAAACAAACAAAAAAACAAATCTTTCATCTTAGGGAATGTTGTTCTCTTTCATTTTATTCTCTGAATAAGATTAATGTGCTTAATGTCCATATTCCAAGCCAAAGAATGAGGTAACTCTTAGAACCATCCCTAAACAATGACAAATGGTAGAATCTATTGTATATTTCTTTAAACATTTTTTTAAAGTTCAAAAGTAGTGTGGGGGAGTCCAAAGAAGATTATGTAAGTGTGTGAGTAGAGAATAAGAATCTGTTCAGAGTTTTTCAAATACAGTGATATTACTGGAATAATACTTTTATTTTACTCATTCCTTCGGGATTCTTTGTTTTTTATTTGGTTCCTTATTGTTTTAATCCTATCAGTTAGGTGTTCTTTGCTCTATGATGATTTGCAGCATTTTCCTGTCAACTTACCCTCACACTGGTCTCAATAACTCCTTAACATTTCCCCATTGTGGTTTATTCATTCATTCAGAAATTATTTCCTCTGGGCCCATATTTTCACTTGTAATATCTGAATTCACTCGTGTAAAGCTTTGTGGATTTTAACTCTTTATCTATGTGAGGTCTAGTAGCACATACAGAACAAAACAAGCCCAAGATTTGTACACAGCACAACATCACAGCACATAACCTCAACTGAAGTGTACGGCATAGTTATGCTTCTCATCACTCCACAATGGTTAGATTACAATCACACTGATAAGTGACCAGGCAGACTTTCTGGAGGTGAGTTCTCTTCATTTTCTACAGTAAAAACACCTATTTCATGAAAGCATCCTGGTAGTTGAGATCATGCCCAGATAAGACAGGTCTCTGAAAATACCTAGTTCTCTCTTTCCTACTCAAATTTCTGCACACTCTTCTGCATCACAGGGATGTTGTTTTCATCACTTCACCTTGTATTTGCCTCTCATTCCTGTCCCTCTCAGTCTTTATAATTGTTTTAATGCATAAAATGACAGCAAATGATAGTAAAATCATGTCCTCACTTTAATCTTCTTCTTCAAAGGTCATAAATCCTATAAGACTTTATATATAATCCTGCCTTCAAGGGGCACATTTTTTTTCTGAGTATCATGACTAATAAATGAATTCTGAAATTTGGAAGCGACATAATTAACATGATGTGCAGAGAGCAGAAAAATACCATCTCTTAGGAAATATTAAAAGACCTAAGATTATTAGGATGAAAATTAAAGTATAGGCATTCAATCTTCTTCAAAGCATTTGGTGGATAAGGTTGAGAGGAGACAGAAGAAAGAATATATAAACACTAAACTTCTGCAAGGAAACAAGGCATGGTGTAAACTAGAATGAGAGTTTTCCTACATAACGGGCAGTTCAACATTAATTGAGCTCCTGAAAAGATTGTATTATATCTTTTCCTGGGGAGGGATAGTTTTAAAAAACAAAACAATATCGTATTTCAGAACAGGATTAGATGTGTTCTTATCTCCAAAAACAGATTAGTGGGATAGATGTCCCCTAAATTCCTTCCCACACTAAACTTTTATCTTTTATTACAGCAGTCAGAGACATTCTGATGGGTGAAATTGATTTCTGGCAAAGGACATATCTCCAAAGAGCCATTTTTCATGACTTTTTTTAATATAATTTGTATTGATCTTAACCTTCAAAGAATGAGGAGCTGGTTTCCGTGCAATGAAAATCCTCAGACTGTCCTAGTTGTTTGCTTGGAAAGATTCACATTTCCATGTTTTCATAGCAGCCTTAATTCAGTTTAAATCCAATCTAACACATACCATATGGGTCCTGATCACAACAAGAGTTGGAAGCTACAATGATGTAAGTTTGGAATTTAACTCCATCCAAACATATTTGAGATAGTATATTTGTTTTTCTCACATTTATGTTCATTCATAGGGTTTATGAGGATCAGTTTAATTAGGCAGAGAAAAACAACAGGAAAGACTTAGGCTCAATGTAGAGAAAAGTCATAGGATATCCTGCATCCACTTTTGCCATCCTAAAATAGTCAGCAACATATGGGTACTAGGATGGGGTAGATAGTTAAAGAAGTGTGAGAGGCACGGGATATACTTTCTCAACCTGGAAATTTCCTTGAGCCTTTTCCTAGGTGTCAGATTCAACATTAAATCCCAGCTAAGATCCCCCTTTTCTAGGGGCTCGTTGTCATTCCCACAGTTTTACAGTATAACCACTCAGGCACCCAAGTTTAAATCCTCATTTCAGTAAACACTGCCTATAACAATGACATTTTACTTAACATCTCTTAATCTCAAAATAAAATTGGCTCATGTTTGTGGAAACATCTAGGACAGTACCAGACCCATTGTCATTGAAAACAGTCTCTACACCTCAGGACCAAATCAGGAAGGAGGAGACAGAGTTTGGGTGGATAAAGAAAAAGAAGTTTATTGCTTTGCCAGGCAAAGGAGGCCACAGCACCTCATACCTGAAAGACTGTGGGCCTCCTTAGGGGACGGAGTCAGTTAGTTTTAGAGGGGTAGCACAGCCTTATCTTCTGTATTTTTGAAGTCCAGATTTTGTCCACACAGTGACCAAAACTTAAGTTGTATCTCAACAGTATGTCTGGAGAGTCTTATGACTTTCTCAGATTCCTTCATCTCTTCCTGTCATCATCTTGTTTCTATCTGTCCTTCAAGTGCATAAAGGTGAGACTACATCAATTATAAGGGGCAATAAGCATAATGTTCTAGTTGCTAACAATGTTCCTATAGTTACCAGTTTCATAAGCTTTTACATTTTACATATCATCCTATTTTCCCAACATGACAACTTGACAGCTATTCTTCATATCAATTTCCTCCTCTAAACTGCTATAATAGTTCATTGTATGTTTATGATACCATTATTTTATTATTTTTTGTAAATCACTTTTTATTATTCATCTGTATTCTATCACTATTAGATATAATTTCCTTAAAACTAAGTGCTATGTCTCCATCGTTTACACATCCTTGAAGCCATGTTTATAGGCATGCAATAGGTGTCAAAAGTGTGTATGCATTCAACACATTTTCCTTCATCTCTATAATTCAAAAAACACTAAGTTTTGATCATCTTAAAACATACTAGAAATGTTTTCAACAACACAAAAAGTCTATCGTGATCTTAACTTCAGCATAATGAAAAGTTCTATATAAACAAACACATTGTTAGCCAAAAGTGAAGACAGTCTGTAATTTCCTAACCTTTACTTAATGCCCTCCCATTCTCTGCACTGCTTTTTGGGAAACTGGATGAAAGGAAAATTAAATGTACACTGAACTGGAGTTTGTGTGTCCCCAGATTCCTATGTTGAAGCCCTAATCCACATGTGATTTGGAGGTCAGGGCTTTAGGAGGTGAATTAGGTCATGAGGGTGGAACCCTCATCAATAAAATGAATGTCCTTATAAAAAGAGGCCACAGAGCTCCCTACCCTCTCCATCCTGTGCAGTCACAGAAAGGAGATATCCCTGGGACAGGACCCTCCCAGAACCTGACACTCCCAGCACCCTCTTAGACTTCAGCCTCCAGACTGTAAGAAACAGATGTTTGTTGTCTGTGTCCCCTGGTCTGTGGTAGTTTGTTACAGCACCCAGACTGCCCAAGAGAAAAAGTATAGTGTTAGAAGAATGTAGAAAAAATAACTCTGGTTATTATTATTGTTTTAATTGCTAACATATAGTAGGTATACTAATCAGAATTTTTTAATTTAGGAGTAAAGAACGCAACACAAAGACAAATACCATTATCAATCTGGTAAAGTTTCCTTGGTATTTTCTATGGGCTTTGAATATTTCTGATCATACTGCATAAATGATGATGTATGTCTTTTTAGTTGCCTTTTGATTAATACATACTAAGAAATTTTTAATATTTTACAGTCTTTTAAAAACATAGCATTTGTTGCCAAATACACCTCTCTCTATATAAATAATTATATCATTATTGCACTCCTTATTCTAAATTTTATATTGTGTTCAATTAAGAATTTTTAAAAGAAAATATTACTGCATTGAGATTTATAATAATAGAGCTGAGTCTAAATAATTCAGTCAAAAGAACTTTGTTAACTGAATTACCTATTAAGTTATCAAGAATTGTTTTACTTACACACACAAAAAAATAGTTCATTGATTATTTTATATGAGTATTTTGTTATTTAATGGACAGAACTTAAAACTGGAACCACAAATATCCAAAGTTTACAATTGTAATCATCTACTTTGTCCCAAATAGTCCTGTCTTACTAGGGGGATTGAGGGACCAGCACAGACCTTCAGAGTGAAGCACAGCCTCCTGTCCAAATGGTGAACCAATGTCCTGTGTGCTCAGACTGCTAAGGTGTTTCTTTGGTGACCAGTTAAAGATGTCCCTCATCTTGGACAAGGCCATCCAACAGCAGCTCGGGTCTCCTCAGTCTCATTTTCTCTGCCCACCCTGAAAGCTCTTCCCTCCAATAGAGCGAGTCCAGGCATGTCCTGACAGGCTCCAGATGGCTTTTCCTGCCCTTCCTTTCAGGCCACCACAAACTTCATTTTTGATGTTCTTTCAGTTGGATTTGGATTTTTTTCCTCTTCTCTCCTGGGCACTTTAGATTTTCACATACAATCTTGTAGTGTAGCTCAGCGTGATACTATCTCTGAACTATAAGATCTTTAAGGGTTAAAATTTTGTCCACTTCAGTATTGCTCTCTTCATCTTCCCAGTCATTATTACTCAGCATTTCAGATGTAACTCCCCAGCACCTACAATATAGATGTAAAATATATAAAGAAAAATTACATTTGAAAAAAATCAATAGCTGTATATACTTTTCCTGAGAAGTGTGTATTCTGATATTTCAGATCCACAACTAGTATTATGCCTGGGTAATAATTAAAATTATAGTTAAAAATAGAGACTATACCTTTGACTCGAGGATACAATAATGAGTTAACTAATAGAGGATATTCTTTACATATGTAATGTCTACCATAGCCCTGAAATTCTAATCACTACTCCACAAATTTGATTTGATTCTATCAGTGTTCCAACGTGTTTTATCTGAAACTATATACAAATGTCAGGTTATTTCCAAATGTTTGAATTATGTTCAAAGGATATGTACAAATAGTCTCCAGCATAAACTAAGATCTATGTTCAAGTAGCAAGTTTCTCCTACTTGACTCTGTGCTCAAGAAGGATATATTTTTAGAGAACAAGGAAAAGTATGCATGTTTTGTGTATATCCATATATGTGTATACATGTAACAGTATATAGTGTATGAGTGCTTAAGCATGCATTTATATGCTTTCATATTTATGTTTTTAAAGAAACAGATAGATGCTAGATGGCTGGATGGATGAGTAGATGGATAGATAGAGAGATGCAGATAGAAATATGCAGATGGAGATACACAGATGTAGATATGACTATATATTCATAAATATGTTGCTCAATAGCATTGATCACTATAGATCTAAAGTTAGTCCTTCTCTCTTTCCAGCTGATTAATGCATTTAGCTGTCTATTGTTGGGTTGCCTCAGTGACCACCCCTAAATTTTCTTCCCAGTGTTCTTAGGAGAGAGGTTGGTCAAAGAGATTATGAATCATCCTTGAAAGTTAAACAATGACTCTGATATTGTCAGTCTAAAATGACGTTCAGGGTTAGATATGTACCTATTGAGAAGGTGAAAATATGCAGCTTCATACAATTCTATCTCTTAATTTTCTGCCTACAGCTACCTAAATGTTCTTCCTTTGGTAAGCACTTACTGGGTGCCTGCAATGAGTGAGACATCTTCCTAGCTCACAGGGACAGAATACTGAACAGACCACAGTTGCTGGCCTGGTGATTTAGAGACCAGTGTGGAACAGACAGCAAACAAACATGAAATGAGAATTAAGAACTGAAGGGGAAAGACAAGGTGCGTGTGTGGAATGTGATGGGGATAGTATTTCAATAGAGCATCCCAAGAACCTCTCCACAAGAGTGACCTTTTAGAAGAGATCTGAATAAATCTCATGGAATAACCCATGTGAAGATCTGGTAGAAGAGTGTTCCCAGAGGGGAAATAACAAATTTATAGTTCTTCTATTTAGACATTAGTCCAATACTGTCGTAAGACTGGTAGGGCTATCAACTTATTTTGTCTTTACTTCAGCTAGGTAATCTCAGGTTGATCTATTGATTATATGTGATACAGAGAGGAAGTTTTTTTGGAGACAGATTATGTATACCACTACTAATAGTAATTTATCATATAAGCTACAGAGCCAAGGCAGCTCAAAAAAAAAAAAAAAAAAGAAAAGAAAAGAAAAAAAGCACAGCAAATAGATTTATATTCATCCATGAGAGAAGGGGGTCCAGGACAGCAACATATGTACATGACAAGACTATAACTCTGAGGGCAGAGTTTCACTGGAACCTTGCTTTTCATGGGGACACAGTGTCACTATATTACAGGGATACTTATATTCTTTTTTAAGCAGTGCATTAAAAGAAAAAACCAGAATGAAGTTCAAAGAAAAAGAAAAGCATTAGTAAATGTGCATGGCTAAAATCCAATTATTGCCAGGAGAATTAAGTTTTTGGAGACCTAATATCCTTTAAAATAATTTCAAACATTTTTGCTATCATTTTCTTTTTGAACAAGTGAAGAAACTAATGCAGGGAGGAAAGTTGATTGACTTGAATTGCATTGTCTTGACAGTGTATATTAGTACTAAGAAGTCATCCAGAGTTAGCAGATTAATTCATTGAGAATCTAGTCTCTTGTGCAGTGGAAATCAAGAGTTTGAACCTTTTGCAGTAGTCAAGTTCAAAATATAACTTGTTTGATTTAAACTATTTTATGTTTATAAACCTAAAAACAGCTTATATTTTATATTTCAGCTAAAAATTTACTTAGAAAACTTCTGAGGTACTTGAAATCTAAATAGATGTACTCATTTTAACATCTGAAAAGTATCATTTGGAAAAAGTTAGAAAGCAACAAAACAAAACAATTCTTAAGCTTCAGGCACCTAAAGAACTTAACATTTGCAGTAAAGAGTGTTTTATACAGTCAGATAGGATGAATTTAAATCCTAGCTCTGCCTTTAGGATCCCGTATCCTTCAGTGGATAGTGAAAATTTGTTTCAGTTTTCCCAACTATAAAATAAGGAAAATAATAGCCCTCCTTAAGTTTACTAGGTGTAGTGAATGGTTATCTTATCTAAAAATAGGTAGACCAATGTCTGTTTTTGAAATGTTTTGACTCAGTATACACAGTGATACCCTTCTATTATGGTCATATTTCAGTGTTCTTAAGAGACATAAAGAGATCCTTTAACACGGTGATACCCTTCTATTATGGTCATATTTCAGTGTTCTTAAGAGACATAGAGAGATCCTTTAAGTAAACAACTTGACATAGTGACTGATACAAATGTAAACTTTAAATAGTAACATTATTGCCATCCAAACTTCCATCCCTTGTCAGTCAACCTGCAAATTCTATAAACAGACTAAGAAAAGAAGTTTTCGTGGATCCAAAGCAAGTTCATGGCAGTGTGTATGGAACCACCCAGACAGAAACATAGTGAAGACCCCACACTGCAAGAGGCAGAATACATTCCATTTCTCTTCTGGATACAAGATTGAGAGAGTTTAGAGACAACTTTCTAAATACTGCCTAAGGTAAGTTTCTTAGGTTTCTCTGACTTGCAAAGCAGTAAGTATATTAATTGACAATATTGGAAACTATAATATAAACTATGTACAATTTGGTAACTGAGGATTTCTGTATAAATACGCATACAAAAACTTCAGTTGTACATTCTAGGATTCTGTCATTGGTTTTCAAATCTTCCTCACTGAGGAACCAGAATAGGCTCATCAGCTGTAAGGAAGAAAAATGTGTCTAACTGACTTTACCTGATTTCTCTCCTTTCTTCACTTGGATTCTGAATTGTTGTCTAATCTCTTATGTTCCTTCCCAATCTGGCCCCACGCTGGTCTAGAATAGACACTGATTGTAAGAGAACTTCTTTATCTGATTGCAATCATCTCATGATATTTCCAACTACAAGTACACAAACTAAGACTTTTGAAATGACAGTCTCCAACTGTTTCTACATCTTTAGCTATCTGTGTTTAAAATGTAAGTAGTTCAGTAAAGGGGGCAAATATCTTTCCTGTACTTTGAACAAATCTACAGAATGTCTGCCTTTAGGTATTTATCAGCATAAAACAGTTTTTCTTCATTTGCATAGCTTTCTCTATGCCTTTCTATCCAGAGAATCCTGTATTCTATATTTGTCCTGATCGTTTTATTAAACATGCATTGATTGAATGCCACTATGTCCCAGAAATTCTTTAGGTCTGAGGAAATAGAGTAGAAACAAGACATAACCCACAGCTTCAGCATTAACTGGACTTAAAAGAGTAAATCCTGTGTAATATTTACATATTTATATAAAAGAAAAATTATATATTTCATTATATGTGAAAAAGAATTTCAGTTTCTTTTGTGTAGTCTGAGTATTTTTATATTAAGCAACCTGTTTTGAAAAATCTCAGCAGCAGGTATCACTGGTTGTATGTGCAGAGTATCCTCTCCCTAATAGACAGCCCAGCAAAGAGTCCCAGCCACCATGACCAGAGATGAATACAGGTAATCAATCACAGAAGTCTCCAAACTGGAAAAGCTATGAGCTGTTAGATTGGTTTCACACATGCACCTGTACAACTCTGCTTTTTTATTTAAAAAGGTTTTAAAATGAATCTCTCCCAGTTGCAACTAAATTAACTTTGAAAGTGAATTAATGAGAAGAAATCTTTCAACATATTTCCTCAGTTATATTAGTATAGAACTTAATAAAAACAGAAACTCATATAAAGAATATGAGAGTAACGTAAAATATAAATGTGCAATGGGGAAAAGGAAGAGATACTTTAGAACAAAGCCTAACACTACTAAGAAGAAGAAATAAGAGATTAAAATCTCTCTTATCTGTTGATACAACAACTTTTCAAGCTCCTAACATAAGTGAAGCATTGTGATAGGTGCTATAGGTACTATGTTCAATATTACACAATGGCAGGATTGGAATATAGAATCTTACTGTAGAATGTTAATGACTTTATTTAGTTGGTGTTTACTTTATGGGGCTACATTCAGATTTTAAGATGTTTTATTTAAAATATTGATAGAATCCATAAATCAATCTTGTATATCCATTACTGTATGCATATGTATATACACATACACATATTTTTAAGCATAGGTTCATGTATGCTTTATACTATATATACATATTATGTTTAATTTATAATATATGTACTCAATAATTATACCTGATTTAGATTTTGTCCTGAAGAACCCTTGAATACATGAAATTATAGAACCAAGTGAGATTAAAAGTATATATAATAATAGAAGTAGTATGTATAAACAATTTCTAGTTTTGATTTTTGTTCTAAATTACAGGAAATCAATTAAAGTACAATTTGTATTGAGATGGCACTTTTTTAATAACATAGAAGCTTCAGGTATATAAATTATAATTCAACGTGTGTATACACTATAGCACAAGTTTAATTTCCATCCATCACCATAGAATTAACTTCTTTTATCCATTTTGCACATTCCCCTTCCCCTCTGGTAACCATCAATATATTCTCAGTATCTATGAGTTTGTTTGGTTTTGTTTGTTCATATTTTTTATGTATTTTTATATTCCACATGAGTGAAATCATATAATATTTATCTCTATACATCTTTTTTCTCTAAGTAGAATACTATCAAGAACCACCAATGTTGTTGTTGTAAATGGCAAGATTTCCTTCTTTTTTAAAGTCAAGTGCTATTAAATTGTGTGTATATACACACACACATATGCATATATATACACACAATATCTTCATTCATCTATGGATGGACACTTACATTGTTTCCAGTTTTTGACTGTTGTAAATAATGCTACAATGAACATAAAAGCTCCCATATTTTTTGGAATTAGTATTTTCCTTTTCTTAGTTTAAGTACCTAGATGTGGAACAGCTGATCATATTACAGATCTTTTCTTTTCTTTTTTTTTTGAGGACTATCCAGACTGTTTTTCCACAGTGATATCCCATACCAGTGTAGGAGAGTTCCCTTTTGTCCACATTCTCTACAACACTTGTTATTTCTTGTCTTTTTTGTAGTTGCCATTCTCACAGATGTGAGATGCTAGCTCACTGTGGTTTTGATTTTTATTTCCAAAATAATTATTGATATTGAACATACTTTCATGTACCCATTGACCATCCGTGTGTCTTTTTTTGAGAAATATCTATTGAGATTCTCTTCTTAATCTTTTTAATTGAAATTTTTGTTGTTATTACTATGAGTTGTTTGCATTCTTTATATTTTGATATTAACACTTTATCAAATAGATGATTTGCAAGTATCTTCTCCAAGTCAGCAGTTGCCCTTTTATTTTGATGATTATTTCCTTTGCAGTGCACAAGATTTCAGTTTGATTTAATCCTAGTTCTTTATTTTTCTTCTTGTTTCTCTGGGTATTGGGTGAAATCTATGAAAGCATCACTAAGATCAAGTAAAGGAATTTACTGCCTTTATTTTCTTCTATGAATGTTATGGTTTTGGTTGTTACAATCAAATCCTTAATCTATTAACCTTTGTATGGTGTAAGATCTCTTCTAATTTCGTTCATGTGATTGTCCAGTTTTCCCAACACTGTGAATGTATTATTGTTTATCTGTTTACATGAAACACGTACCATCAAGATAATATTAAAATTTCTATTCTAAAAAGAAAAAAAAAAAAGAAATTGTTATATTTAACATAATTAACTTATTGATAGTTTAGAACTAAAATGTAAGTCTCCTCTACTCTGATTTCATCATATTTTTATCTAACCATAATTTAAGGGAAAGGAAACATATTAAAGGCAAAAAAAAAAAAAAAGAGGCAATGTGGGTTACCACCAATTTGGCATCCAGTAGCAATGACAACAGTTTAACACAAGCCCTCTGTGGCATGATCCCTGCTTGACCTTCCTTAGTCACTCCCTATCTCACATGCTTTTCCCTACAATATTAAGCAGTATGGTGTTTCTACACTTGATCATTTCCTCTCACTTTCCTGTCTCTGCTCAGTTTTCCTCCTCTCTGGAACACCTGTCTCCCACCCTCACTGTTGCCTTCCTTTTTCATGCACCATGCAAACCTCAGCCCAGGCACCTGCAGCATGCCTTCCTTTACTACTGCCTCCCTCTTCTACCCTCTCTTCTTCCTAATCCCTTTAGATGCCTGCCACTATGCAGACCACATTGTATGCATAGTGTTAGAATGAGCCAAGTGGAATTGCTGTTATTTGGTTGATATTGACCTAAGAAATCATGAGTCATTTTCTGTGAATACCTTTGGGGCAGGTCTTATTAATTTATCGGTGCCCACCCACTTCCTGTTCAGAATGGGCCCCAATAGCTGTTTGTGTTTTTGTTTTTCCTGAATGAATGGGCAATTCAGAAAAAATCCTAGAAATCTCTGGATGTTCTTCACTCTGTCCTGTGCCCTAAATTCAAGCCAGTCCTGTCTACTCACTCCTTCCATATAACCGTCTCCCTTAGAGGATAGTATGTGTTTTTAATAACAGAAAGGGCTCTCATGCAATTTTTTTTGTTGGCTGATCTTGCAAATCGTGAGACTTCTTTGTGAATATATCTAAAAAAGAAACCTGAGAAGATATGTCCTGTAGCAACAGTTCTCTGTAAGGGACTCCAGTAATCAGTAAAGAGGGGTGAAAGAGCCATGGCTGAGGGTCTTGGTTGAGTATAATTTTTAATTGACACAGCATTCACTTGATTCAAACTAATTATGGACTGAACTCTCTCTGTTCCTCCTTGACTGGGATTTCATGCACTGCTCCATACAGAGAGATCCTGCCTTCCTGGACCATTCAAGTGAACTATGAATGAGAAGCAGGCACGTGACCTACCTCCCACCACTGACAGCTCCTCTATCTATACTTAGCAAGTGTCACCACATACCAGGAATTCGCAAGGGCTACAAGGATGAGTAAAAAGTAATCTCTTTCACTCTAAGAGCTCAGAATTTAGTGAAAAAAATGAGATCTATTAAGAGAAAATGGACAATAGTGCCTCATACTTAGGAAGTGCTGTCTCTGTGTTTGCTCTAATTCTTCTTTCTTTATTGTACAATAGGCAAATGGATAGTACAGGTGCCAGAAGAGGGTGATAAGAGTAGCCATGTACATTCCTTCTTATTGCCACCACTCATAAATCCAGCCACTCCACTGATATTTAAAAGGAGAAAGATATTTACCACAAATTCTGGGGGAAATATTGACAAAGATTGTGATGAAAAAGCTTAACTAAAGTAAAATGGACTTTATCAGCATTTATTTACCCATGCCATCTCTTTTTAATATTAGTCCTAACATTTAAGGGTTGGTTTGATGTTTAACTTATTCATCCAATATTGGAAAAACAGTTCTCACCTTTCTCCCAACATTGAAATGAACTTTGATTCTTTTGTGTCCATTTTCATGAACAGTCCCAGGTTGAAAAAAATCTTCCCTTTTTTAGGGGAAATCATCCTTTTTTTAATGTAATAATTCCGGAAGGGAAAGACTGTGCCGGTTAAGGAGGCCAGGAAATAGTAATAAGCTAGGTCTCTAAAGGCAAAGTCTAGCTACTGACTTCCTTTTTTCACTTTGCTTACCTGAACCTAATGGCTCCTACTTGAGTTTTGTGTCTCTCCAGGCAATGTGCTGTGCCTCCAAATTGTCCCTCTCAACTTTGCAGATCTGCTTCAAAGAATAGTAGACCAGGTCCAGTCTACTGTTATGTTTTACAAGTTTGTTATTTTTCTAATATAAGTTGGCTGAACAACTTGAAAAACATAATGTCTAAATAACAAAAAATTTTTAAATAAATGTAAAACTTGACTAACATTTATGAAGCATATTAAAGTATATATGACCTCATGTTACAGATGATGAAACAAATTCAACAAAGTCAGGTGACTTTCTCAGGACCACAGAGCTAGTAAGAGCAGACCTCCGTGGAACATAAATGTGGTTCTAATTTTATTCAGGGAATGAGGACACACAATTCAATGATCTCTCTCTTGAGAATTCAGAATGGTTGTTACCATAGTCCCTAAACAAAGAAAGTATAGATACAGACTTGGGTTGAAACCAGTAAATGAACATTTGATTCTCCTCTATCACCAGTGAGCAAGTTTTCTATGTTGCATTTTCAGCACTTCAGTATAAAAGAAGATAGACTATCTTGTCATACTTTCATTTAAATATAGCTCTATCTGTAACATGTGCTTTCATCTCTGTGTACAGAAGAATTCCTCAGTGACCAACAACACGGTTTCGTGAGGTGTTTGGAAATTGTTCACAAAATTTTTGACTTGCTTTTGCTTGCGGTGTAAATACTATTCCCAATTTTAAAATGATTTCCTTTTCTTTCTGTGTTCACCAAAAAGCTATTATAAAGCCAGAATGTGTCTTGATTTTGATATGACTGACATGACTCTGTCTTCTTTTTGAAAAGATGAGATAATTTAGGGGGGTGGGTGTGGAGGGGAGAGAAACTTTAAAAGAACTTAAAGTATTTGTTAAAAATCTTTTTTAAAGTTTCAGAATAAATAATGTTTATTCACTGCCTTTATATTAAAAGGAAGAATGAGAGGCACAATACAGCCAACTTTCTCTCCCCATTCTTTAGAGAATTACACACATCAGTTTTCTGTTCACAAGGGAGAAAGAGGAGAGGGGTTTTTGTTTTGCTTTGCATTTACTTTTAAAAAGAAGTTACTCTCAGTCTCACTTGTTGACTCTTTCAAGAAAGAAACTATCAGTCTCTATTCTCTACATCCCATGGGCAATTGTTGTTAGATTTGGATGCTATGGTAATAGGATGCACCTGACACCATTATTAGTTATTTTACATATGTTATTTGGAGCTAAGTCAGAGGGCATTAGAATCTACTCAGTTCACTTGCTGAGAGAGTCCCCGGAAGAAGCACTAAAGTGAACTCATGTCTATCTTTTAAGTAATTCCAGGAGACATACAACAGAGTTACATTTGAGTGGCCTCAAGAGTACTTATTCTAAAGATGCCTTGTTCAGGTTCTGATCCTGAGGTTCTTATCCTAAGACTGTCAACTAGCCATCACATGAGAAGACTGCTTCTCTCCAAACCAGGTCAGTTTGGTTTCAGCATGCTAGTCCCTTAGGGATTTGTGTACATGGACACAGCATATACTAGAATAAACTGCCATTCCCTCCTCCAGAGAGTATGGCCAGAGGTCATTCAAGGTTTTGGTTAGAAAACTAGCAGCAGAGAAACTGAGACATACTTGCAACTCTTGAGAAAAAAAAAAAGGGAAAAATATGACACTCTGCCAGGAAATGTTCTCTTTTACAGTTGAGTCCATAGAATCTGAAAATATGGACACAAAGTGGTAAAATTGGAAGATGTTACACATTCAGCCAGATGTTATAGCTGTTGAATCATGCCAGTCAGTATCATTTTAGGGTCCTCTGATCTCCTACATGCCTTCTTGTAAGCCGGTTGGGCAGTAAGAGACAGAGATAAGGGAGCCATTTGGCTCTTAAATGAGATGTTATTGTCCCATGTGGAAGCCAGGAAAGCTCCTTTCTGAGAAAAGACAGAAGGTGCAATCGGGAGAGAAGCAGTGTGAGGGACTTTTAAGGGGGTAGTCACTGACTAGCACAGAGGTGGCTAGAGGTGGAATTCCAGTAAGGCCATCTGACTGAGCTGTTGATTTAGGGGTAGGGAGTCTATGGACTGGAATGTTAGGTGGGTGTGGAGGGGTGGGAGGAATCCTTGAGTTCAGTAAACAGGAGGGGAGTTAAACAGCTTCTGGTCTTGCTTTAGACTGCAAAACATTCCATTTCTCATGCTTGGCTGGAAAATGACAACTTTCAGTCCTTTTTTCTCCTGCATCACTTCTCAGGTTCTATCATGATCTTGCCTAACTTCTGAGGGCACATGAAAAAATGCAAGAGAAGGGGAGCATTTTTCAGACAGGAGTTCTAAAATAAGCCCACTTTTAACATGTATTTAGCTCCTCAGACTCAATTTCTACAGGTGGTTTTCTAAGTGACAATTAGCTAATCAATTCCACCATTATCTAAATATGTTCAAATTAAAAATTATTGAACTATTTTAGTTAAATTGCATTGCTATAGTAATTGATTAGGGAGATGTTGAGGGGAGAGAGAATTTCAAAATATTTTCATATTATTAATAGAACAACTAATAAGCATGTATATAGAGCATATCACAATATGAAAAATTTCTAACCAGAGAAAAGATAGTAATAAATCAAGGACTTTATCAATTGTCCTGGCTAAAAGCTTTTTTCTTGATAAATATAATGTGACTTTTTATATTCTCTGGGGATTTAAACTTGATCCCTTTCTTAGAATTGTTAAGAACATAACTATTCTTTCTAGCTGCAAAATGACTACCAAGTTCTGTTTCTCTGGGAAAAAATATTCTGTGCCAACATAATTTTCAAGACATATCTGCAAAAAAATTTTGGCCAGATAAATAATGTTTAAAAGAGACATGGAAAGAAAATCCCTCTTTAATTTGACTCTTTTTCACTGAAGATGTGTCATTGTAAAAAAGTCAAAGGAATTACTATTCTTAGTTGAAAATTTTTCTTGTTTTAATATTTAGAGAAATCATATCAATTCATCATTTTTCAAGTAAAATTTTTTAAAATTAAAATATGGAGACATTTTGTACTGAATTCTGTTGCAACAAGCCCCCTAAATATCTACTTTAAATGTAAATGTAGATATTGGTGTTTATTTTTTTAATAAATAATTCCTGTTCAGAAAAAAGAATTCAGAGAAGGCAAGAACTCCCTTATTTTGCTATCTTAATAAAAACCCCAGGCAACTAAAAAAGAACATCAGTAAAGTATCTTCCTACTAAAAAATATTAATAAAGTTAGGAGCGAAAAGTCATAGAATCTAGAAAGGCAGCTATCAGGAAGCGGGAGAAAAATCTCCTTAGGTTTATGAGAATTAGAGGTCTGAAAGGAAGTTATTTAATTTAATGCTAATCTCACATATGAATCTTCTTGCAAAACAGATACATTCATGTTTGTTTATCTCCCCAGCAGAGAAATATTTGATAGCATCTTAAATACTTTAAAACTTTTAAGTTTAAAAGGATACTAGAATGCAAGAATGCAAGGTAATTTAATATGATCTCTTAAACATTTGAGGGACTTGCCACTGAACACTAAATTAAACTGGTTTTTAAAACAAGTAAATAAAAGGTCATTGTACGTGCTGTAATTCTTGAGTGATATACTGATAGTTTGATGTGCACATTCAAAATTTCATCATGGTTTCCATCCAAAATAGAGTAATAGGTACCTGATCAGCCTTTCCATTGTGAAAAACAAGGATAGTGGATTGATTATAAGAAATGATTGCTTTCACATAGTGTGTGCCATTTTCATTCTATGTATTAGAAAACAGCCATTGCAGGGTTTGAGAGAAGGGATAAAGTGAGGTAAGCCATGCAACATTTGTACATTTTGCCTGGAGGCATATTCTATTTTTCTGCACAGGATGGTAGACCCAAGCCGCCTACAGGGAGTCCCTGAGTTGAGGAGACATAGCAGAGTTGAGAAACAAAGACCAATGTTAGCTAGAATTTAGAGAGGAGAGTACCTGAGAAAGAAGCAACATGCAAAGCAGAACTCCAGAAATCTGCATGAAGATCCACTTCAGCCTTTGATTGTAAGCTGCACTGTTAGGAGTGAGACATATGAAGCTGCTTCAAGAAAACTACTAGGAAAAAGACAAATATCAGAAAACTACCAGGGCTTACTCAAGGCTAAGAGACATCCATTTAACCAGAGGGATAAACTTCATAATATCCAGGTCTTAGGAGACTCTAGAAGTGCCATGCCTGGAGTAGGTTAAATCTGGACCTACAGAAGAAGGAATGCTCAATTCACCATAACAAAATCCACAAGGATCAAGTTATTAAAGAGGCTAATTACTGCCATAATAAAACCCTTTTTAAAGTAGTCTTATTATTTCTTTTGTTTACATTGTTATATGCATTTTACGTTACTGAAATTACACCTCAGCCTGTATTTCACAGCACACCCACCACCAGAGTTCTAGCGTGCTTTATCAGCACCTTGTTCCCTCCGCCACACATCCTCTGGTAGCCACAGTCATGCAGCCTGTGAATTTTCTGGAGCTTTGTCTGTTCGTTTGTGTTGTTTCTTTATATTCCACATAAGAGTGAAACCATCCTTTGTTTCTTTTTTATATTCTGATGTATTTTTCTTAACATGACCTTCAGTTCTATCTAGGTTATGTAAAGGGCACAATTTACCTTTTTTAAAAATTGACTTCATAGAATTCCACTGAGTTTATACATCACAGCTTCTTTATCTAGTCATCTGGTGACAGGCATTTAGGTTGTTTATATGTCTTGGCCTTTGTGAATTATGTGACTATCAACATAGGATTGTGAATATTTTTTTCTGATTAGAGTGAAATTGTGTACTCTGTGTATATGCCTGGAAGTGGGATAGTTGGAGCAAATGGTAGATCCGTCTTTACTATTTAAGGAATCTCCATACTGTTTTCCAAAGAGATTGCATTAATTTACATTCCTATAGATAGGGTAGGAGGGTTCCTTTTCTCCACAGCCTCTCAAACAATTGTTGTTTCTAGTCTTTTTTATATAGGCTTTGCTCATTTGTGTGAGGTGATACTTCATTGTGGTTTTTATTTGCATTCTCGAATGGTGAGTAATGTGAATCATTTTTTCATGTGTTTGTAGGCCATCTATGTGTTTTCTATAGAAAGATGTCTGTTCAGCTGTTCTCTCTGTTGTTTTGTTTTTTTTTTTTTTTGAGTGGGTCATTTGCTTTTTTTGTTAAGGTGTATGAAATTCTGATATATCATGGTGATTAAACTCTTTTCTAACATATGTTGTACAAGCACCTTCTCCCACTCAGTGAGTTGCCTTTTTGTTTTAGTGGTGGTTTCCTATGCTACACGAAAGCTTTTTAGTTTGATATTGTCCCAGTTTTTTTTGTTTTTTTGTTTTATTTCGCTTACGTAGGTAGGTATTACTTTGCAAAGACACTTTTTAGGTTGACGTCATAGAGAATTTCCCCAATAGTTTCTTCTATGCATTTTATGAGTTCAAGTCTTATGTCCAGATATTTGATCCATTTTGAGTTAATTTTTGACTATGGCTGTAATGAGAAATCCAAGTTTCACTTTTTTGCAGGTGTTTGCCCAATTTTCTCATCACCGTTTGTTGAATAGATTTTTCTTCCTCAATTGTATGGTCTTGATTAATTCTTTTTTTGTATTAGTTGCGCATGTAAATGTGGTTTTATTTCTGGGCTCTCAATTTAATCCCACTGATCTGTGTCTGTTTTTGACCTAATACCATACTGTTGTGATGACATTTGCTCTGTAGTATACTTTGAAGTCAGGGAGTACGATTTCCCTGCTATTATTATTTTTTCTTTCTGAGGATTGCTTTGGCTACTTGAGGACTTTTGTGGTTCCAAAGTAACTTCAGTATTGTATGTTAATTTCCTGGAAAAATATTCCTGGAATTTTAATGAGATTTTTGTCTTATCTGCTTATGGTTTCATAATGAAGCTCTTTTAAAGGATGGATACAAAATCTGAACACTCAACCTTCAGATAAGAGAAAGAAAATAGTGAGACAATATAAGGAGGAAAATCAGTAGAAACAAAACAAAAATAAGAAGGATAATAGAAAAGGGTTTTTTTTTAGACTGGAAGAGTATGTATATTTTAATTCTTTAAAAAAAACTCATATGTATAGATTTCCCATATGTGCAGTTTTCTCATTCCTCAGATACACATCAGATATACACCCTGCCCTCCACCACATCACCAAGTGTTCTTCACCATTGTCTGCCACCCCTTGCTCTGCCCCTCCGTCCCATACCCTATCAGTAACCTCAATTCTATTGCCAGTGTTCAAATGTTGGTTTTGTTTCATATGTTCTTTTGTTTTGTCTGTTCACATTCCACCTAGAGTGAGGGTATCTGGTATTTATCTTTCTTCTTTTGACTTATTTCACTTAGCATAATCCCCTGTAGATCTATCCATGTAGATTCAAATGAGAGGATTTCATCTCTTCTAAGAGTATGTAGTAATCCATTGTGTTTTGTACCACGTATTCTTTAATCATTCACCTGGCATTAGACATTTAGGTAGTTTCCAGTTATAGCTGTTGTGAATAGGGCTGCAATAAACATGGGTATGCATAAATTGCTGCAAATTAATGTTTTTGTAACTTTTTGGTAAACACCCACACATGGGATGGCAGGATCATATGAAATTTCCATGTTCAACTTTTGGAGGAATCTCCATACTTTTTTCCATAGGGGTTGACCCATTTGCACTCCCACTAACAGTGTAAAAGTGTACCGTTTTTTCCACATCCTTGCCAACACTTGTTGTTTCCAGACTTTCAGGTAATAGCCAGTCTCAGATGTAGGGTGATATCTCATTACTGTTTTGATTTGCATTTCCGTGATAGCCAGCAAGTAGGAACATCTTTCCATGTTTCTGTTCACCATCTGTATATCCTCTTCAGAAAAATGTCTCTAATTCCTCTTCCCATTTTTGATTTGATCACCTTTTTTTCTTTTACTGAGTTTCATGAGTTCTTTTTATATTTTGGATATTAAACCCTTGTCAGAAATATGAGATGCAAATATCTTCTCCTATTAGTAGGCCGTCTTTTTGTTTTGGTGATGTGTTATTTCACTGTGAAGAAGCTCTGTAGTTTGATGTACTCCCAATTGTTTATGGCTTTTGTAGTTGTTGTTTTATGTCCCTTGATGCTGGAATTGAGTCCTCAAAAACCTCTCTAAGGCTCATGTCATTCAATGTCTTTCCTATGTTTTATTCCATGTGGTTTCCAATCTTACAATCAGGTCTGTAGTCCATTGTGAGATAATTTTTCTGAATGATGTTAAAGAGTAGTCTAACTTCATTCTTTTGCACCTGGCTATCCAGTTTTCCCATTTATTCAAGAGACTTTTATTTCTCCATAGTATGCTTTTGGTTCTTTTGTGATAGGTTAACTAACTGTATGTGAGTGGGTCATTTTCTGGCGATTTCACTCTTCACTGACTCTGTTGTTATTCCAGTACCATGTCATTTTGATCGCTGTTACTTTGTAGTCTAGTTCAGTGTCTGGGAGCAAAACCCCTCCAGATTTGTTCTTTTCTCTCATAATTGTTTTGTTTATTCAAGGTCTTTTGATGTTCCATACAAATTTTAACATTTTTTGCTCTATTTCCGTAATATAAGCCCATGGGATTTTAATGGGGATTGCATTAAATCTGTATATTTCTTTAGGTAGGATGACCATTCTAATGATGGTTGATTCTTCCCAACCATGAGCAGGGGATGTCTTGTATCTATGTATCTATATATCTATCTACTTCTTTTAAGAAGGACTTGTAGTTTTCATTGTACAGGTATTTCACCCCCTTTGTTAAGTATATTCCAAATACTTGGTTCTTTTTACTTCTATTTTAAATAATATGGTTTTCTTGATTTGATTTTCTTCTAGGGTATTGATAACATATAAGAATACAATGGATTTTAGTGCATTGAATTTGTAGCCTGCCACTTTTCTGTATTCATTGATTAGTGGTTTTTTGACAGCATTTTTAGGGTTTTCAATATATATAATGGCGTTTGCAAATAAAAGTTTTACTTTCTCCTTTTATTTCTTTTTCTTGGCTGTTGCTCTGGCAAAGACCTCCAGTATGATGGTAAAAAGCCATTGTCAGAGTGGAAAGCCTTACATTGTTCCTGACCTTAGCGGAAAATGCTTTCAATTTTTCACCATTGACTATGATGTTGGCTGTAGGTTTGTCATATATGGCCTTTATTATGTTGAGGTATGTACCTTCTATCACCATTTTATGTAGGATTGCTATCATAAATGGGTTTTCTCCTGAGTTTTTTTTTTTTTACTGGATTAATAATTTCACATATATTTCTTTGTGTCTTAACTCTACTTGGCATTATGTTTATGTTTCTGTGGTTTAGGTTTCCCTGCATTAAGGGCCTGTGTAGGGTATTGACTTGCACTAAGTAAGCCTGGGTCATGGTTTGAACACTGAAATTTCTTGAGTTTTATGGCATCATCACTAGATAGATTTGTTGAAGTTCTCATGTGGATCCTGCTGATTCTTGAGAGTTCAGTCTATGGGGCTAGAGTTTGTGTGGGGGTTGCAGAGCTTTCCCTCTGTACCCCAGCTCCAAATCCTAACAGCCACTTTGCTGTTGGCCCACAATCAGCATTCAGGCTGCAGTTTTGCTTCCACCCACAGGGTGACACTAGTGGGTAGCATTGACAGTTTCTCCTTCTAGAAGATTCTCCTTCCTCTGAGCCTGAGGGGGGAATTTTTGGTAAGTAGGTCCTTATCTCCAAGGCAATATGATGGGAGGTCCTGGCATTGGAATTCCTCTAGCTGCCTTCAGTTTATAGAGGTGGCCAGTGTAGTTTTCTCACTGGGATTTCTGTTCAGACCACCAGGGTGTTGGTCCTTCTTCTACCTTGCATCAATATCCTCTCTCTTTGTTCCGTGTCCAGCTCCCGCTAGACAGGCTCTCTGCTGCTCTCATGATTCCTGGGAGTGTTGTTTCTTCCAGCACTTCCACCCCCTCCACAGCCCAAACCTGAATCCCGAGTCCACCATGCAAGCTCTGAGCTTTGTCATTTTTGCCTACCCTTTGTGGTCATGGTTGCTGCTGTATCTTTATTGCCTCTGTGCCTGCTTTTCCTCAGTGATTGTTTCACTAGGTGAATTCCTAGTTGCTCTGTGGGGAGGTCATGATTCTAACTCCTACCAGGTCACTATATTGACGAGAAATCTACACAAAGATTTTTAATACAACTAATAAAATATGTTAAAATTTGAAAGAAAACATGACCACAGCAAGAAAAATGTAAAAACAATGCCAAATAGAATTTCTTGATCCCCCCAAATAAAAAAACTGATGAATAGTGGGCAAAAATATGAATATTTGTCTTTCTAAATTCATGGAAAAAGACAAACAATTTTTTTAAATGCTCAACCTCATTTGTAGTGAAAAATGTAAATTGAAATGATTACATTTGATAATTTGCTCTTTGGAGGCTGTGAATAATGATATATACACAGGTAGAAAGAACTCAGTGGTTTTCAGTTTCTGTATATGAGAATTTTGAATTAATCTAATAAAATTGCACATGCATTTTAATTTTTACCTAGTAAAGTTACATTATATCAATGAGTAACTTAGTTTTCATTTCTAAATTTACCTTCGCTGATCTATAATTATTTCTTTAACACTCTTCTTAGTTAAAAGTGCTACATAAAAATTAAAATTTCACTGAGATTTAAAAATGTACCAAAATAATTGAATAATAATGTGTGTAAATTATATTTCATGAAACCTGACTATAAAATAATAGTGTGACACCTAGTAGATGAGACAATTCAGATAAAAATTCAGTGACCTTCTAGACAAAGTAATAGAAATCATACAGACTAAAGAAAAGAAAGGTAAAATAATGAAAAAAAAAGAAGAATCTCAGGACTTGTGGGACAATATCAAATCATCTAATATATGTGTAAGTGGAGCCCCAAAATACCAAGGGCAAATAAAAGGTTTAAAGATGTATTCTCAACATTTTTTCAGATGTATTATAAAATATTTTGATAAATGAGATTTTCAGTTCTTTATAAACAAAACAAGAAAGCCCTAAACAAAACTTAAAAAATTATAAATTTCTATTAATCTGCTTCAATACTGATCTTGCTCTTTTCGATTTCTCTGAAAAGATGGAAGTGGAGGCAAGTAATATAATAATCACAATTCCTATTCAAAGACTACAATTAGAAACTTTGGTCATGTTTTATCACTCCACTTAGATGGCAGAGAGAAAGAAGAGAGGGACAGCAAGGGAAAGAGAGAGAGAGACAGAGAGAGACAGAGAGATAGATCATGTTAGATTCTAACTTCTAATCTAACTTCCTGACAGACCATTAGAACTCAATTAGTCCTTTCACAAATGTTGCTGATGATAAGAACCTGCCAATGGGAGTCAGTTCACAACTCACTGCATTATCATTAATTTTCCCCTAATATGGAAACCAGCCCATAACATTATAAAGGAATAGGTGAAAATGAAATCATAAGGTCACAGAGCACAGTATAAAGAACACTGGCTTTGGAACTAAACGTGTTCTCGAATCCCAATCATACTCCTCATTAATTATGTGAACCAAGTAAATTCACCCATTTTCATGAGTGTTTTTTTCTTTATCTGTGAAAGAACTGTAATGCTGTTTAACAGAAACTGTAATATTTATTAGAAATATAATTTACTTCAATAATTATGAAAATATTTACTTATGTAATTTGTACAAAGGTGGAACTGAGTACAGTATAAAATACATTTGCAACTAATTTCTTAACAGCTCTTTAATAATCATAATCTGTGAAAATTTCGTTTATCACAATATTAATGTACTATGCAAAAATCAGAGCAACCCAAAACTTCTAAAAAGATTCATAAAATTTTAATGTAAATGTTTAACTTAACAAGTATTTAGAAACAATGTAGCTTTTCAACTTAAACATAAAATGTAATTCTTTAATTCATAGGAGACTTATGAGACTTATTCATTCTAATTTATGAGGATTAGTATAGTTACAATATAATTAATTTTATTCTTGATAACAAGATCCTCATCCAAAAGTCATGTTGTTTGAGCCTCTCATGTTAAGATAATGTCAGTGAGGAAAGAGCAATAGAAACCAAGAGCTTAGGAAGTTAGGATCACTAAGGAAAGTCAAGACATTTTGGTATCATCTGATCTAAAATGTAGACAGTGGAGATGGGTTCTGTAGTACTTTCCATTATATTTCAATTCTGATTCTAAATTATTTACACTTTTGGAGTGCACCTATTAAGATTCTTTCCATACTTAACCAAAAGTGAGCAAGATATAAGATTTCTTTCTTTTTTCTTTTTTTTTTTTAAAGAAAAAGTACTGACAGGAATGAAGGTGGGCAGGCAAGCAGAAAATTGTAAAAGCAAGTGTTTTGTGTGTTGTTTCTTTGTTTTTTGGAGGGGGGCAGTATTTCCATTACCAGTGATTCTATAAGATCCTGGCTAGCCAATAGAAGAATAATTAAAGATCAACTTGCTCAACTGAGAATAGAATCCTAGTATTAAATAAATGTTACGATGATATCAGTAAGTAAAGGAATTACTTATAATGAAGACATTTCTGACTAGAATCCTCTTCCAGGAGACTTTTTAATTTTTCCCTGGAGTTCTTTAAAAGTGATTCATTTTAAAAATGACTTCCCTAGAATTCTTTAAGAAAGGGGAATTCTTAAATTCTTTAAGATAATTTCCCCTAGAATTCCGTAAGAAAATTATTTAAATCATAGGAGTCATATTTCAATTTATTTCCTCCTAAGACATGATTGTATGAGTCAGGGTGGATGAAATGTTATTTAAAGAATCTATCTAGTTATATGGTTTATATGACATAAGTGCCACAAATTTTCAGTCCTTTATTTGATCTTCAAATAAATACCCTCCTTAAAATTTGCCACTCTGTAAGATATATTTATATTGATGGGACATCATGTTTTTTATTTACATTATAGAACAAAGCTATGAAGAGGAAAATGAAAGAAATAGAAAGGACTAATGTGAAGATGGAAGGAACATGAGAGAAAAGCAGGCTCCAACTGTGAATTTTCCTTGTGCAACAAACTTACCAAAGTGATTCTCTCTTTAATGTAAGTAAAAATGAAGGTTAAAAGGGCCTTCTATGACCTTCTTTTAATAGATCAGGTACCTAGAGATTCAGTTCCTTTGGTCTTGAATGGTATTTGATTAAGTTTTATTAGAACCTCTTTTTCACCAAACAAAATAAAATCTGATCCTTTTCAACAGTGAAGAGAGGCAGTCAGGCAGACACCTGCTTTCTCAGATTTGATTCTCAGATCCACTGTTTTAATGACTATTTTGGCCTGATGGATTGGGCTCACCACTTAAAAAGATAAGTCTAGCTTCCTTTAAAGCAGGCTGTAGAAGCTGAACTTTGTGATGACTGTAGATTTTTTTCTTCAAAATAACAAAATTGCTTGTAAAGATGCTATTTTTGATTCATTCCTGTCAGTAGATTCTTTTGTGCTTCTCTTTGTCATCAATAATGCCATTTTATTTATACTGACATTGGTGCACTTCAGTCAATGCTTAACCCATTTTTGTCTTAAAGAAGGCAGAAGAATTGTAAATTGGTTGTTTAACCTTATTCTTCCACAACTCTACCTTTCTTTCATCCACATTTGAAGAGGGCTAATGTAATTATATTTCAAGGAAAGATATTGTAGCATCTCTATAAGTAATTACAAGTTACAATACTCCCATTAACCCAGTGTCCTAGCTCATTTGTTATTCATTATTTTTACCTCCCTTTAATCTTATAACAGTAATTTCCTACTTTTGTCAGAAAATCATTTGATCATTTTAAGAGCCTTCTCAAGAGATTAATTAATCAAGACTATTACTTGCAAGTACAAGGTCCACTACCAACAAGCATAAGCAGACACAGGGAGGTGACTGGAAAGTACTAGGGTGTTGACAAACCAGAGAGCATGAGGTGAACCTGGTGTACAAAATGATAGTGGTCAGGCAAGGAAACAAAACACAGGTCACCATGCTCCTTGCCTCTCTCTGAGCATCTATCCTTTCCTACCTGACCTCACAGAGGCAAGAAAATGCTCATTATCTCAGCTACTCCCATTCATAAGACTAACTAATCCATCCATTAGGTCAGATGCATGCTTCCTGTGTTCCCTGTGAATTAAGCACAGTTTCTGTCCCCATAACATACTCCATACACAACAGTCCTACAAAGATAGGACATTGGCACCAAAAGACCCTTCAGAAGGGCAAGGGTGGAAAACAGCAAGTGGCACCTTACCAGTTCTGAAAACTAGACTCTGAAGTCTCCTGTCCTGGCATTTTAGAACCCTCAAATTATGGTAACATTTCCTTCTACAAAAGAACTTTCTTATTCATTGCTCCCTCTGAGCCAAGGAGAGTTTAACAATGTAATGGAAACATGTTATGAGGACCCTCAAAATCCAATGGAGTCCCTGAAACTTAGGCCATTGAAAAACAAGGAATTGTAGACTCTAGAATATAGAGAAATGCCTTGGGAAGTTTTGAAAAAAACCTTTGACCATGCTAGGTGGTTCTGACACACTCTTGGCCTGAGCAGGCACAAAACAGCTCAAACTGCCTGAACGGTGACCTTGCATCACCACTGTTGAATGAACATGTGCAGGTGACCAGGCATGAGAAGGCTGGGCCGGAGAAATGGACTCGGGATCTTCCCCTGCACCCCTGACAATGCCATCCACTTCCTCGGCTAAACCCCATTGAACCCCCTGAGCAGAACACTTGGGGACACGGTCCTTATTCTACTGATTCACATAATCTTTGGCGTTGTTTGTAACACAGAACTTGTAACTCAGATAATGAACCTACCAGCACAGCTTCTTTCCTCCAAGAAAATGCAGACTCTCTGCAGAGGTCTATGTTGGGGATCAAAATGGCTGAGTGGTGGTTAGAGACAGGACTGCAGGATCAGAAACTGTCTCTGCTGAGGGTGGCAAACTCACATGTTTACAGGGGCCAATCAACTAACAGGTAACAAAAGGTAGAGCCCAAGAATTGATGTGAGGGTTGGCTGCCCAGAACGTGCTTTCTCCTCTAGACAACGCAGCCTGGTCTGTGCTGACCTGCCCTGATGGACCACAGCCCCAAGGGAGAATGGGTTCAAAAGAGCCAGTGCCAACACTTTGTCAGGAGAGGAGAAAATGGCTTAGTAAGTGTAAAGCATCTCTGTTCTAAAACCATGTGAAGTCAACAGCACTTTGTCTGCAGCATAAGCCTTGCCAGTGTGTGCAGTATCCTAACAGTGACTCCAACTAGATTCAGAGTCAGCAGCAGCTCCTTGTTGGTGGTGCAAATTCTCACTTTCTTGGGGAGGAGTCCTTTGGATTTATAGATCAGACTTAGAGTCAGGAATCATCAGAAGAGAGGAAATATTCTTTCACTCTAAGTCGAAGTGAGAACCAGCTCCCTGGACCTGTGAGGGATATATTGGAAAATCAGCCACATCAGGACCAAATTTGTGAAAGGCTGAGTTAAGAGACTGCAATGTGATGTGCCTTGAAGGGTTCCCTCCCAAAAAATCCCTATTGGCTACATGAATGAAAACTGAAAATGTCCGTGTACCAGGGTGGAGTCACAGGTGTGCCTCACTATCTTGAAGTATAACCCATGAGAGGAAAGATGTCAATGGACAGGATATATCCTTCCTGGACTGCAGGTCAGGTCATGGGCAGTGTCCCTGCCCTGGGGAATCTAAGCCCATCTCAATTTGGATACAGGACTCCTGGCCTGTCCCCAGGATGACCAGAAGGTAGGTTGGCCATAGTTTTCATAATCAGAGACCTATCTCCAGCCACGTTGTAAACCCTGCTGGTGAAGACCACTGTGTACTGGCTCTGGTTTTGACAGAAAGACACTTCATGGTAAGCTGCATCTTGAGAATTTTAACCCTAACTATGGGAGCTGAACCCTAAACAAAGTGATTAATCCCAGTCTGAATTATTGGCTCCCACATGTTACAGGAACAACTGATTGGCACAAGCAGGAGAGCCTGGTAGTGCTATCAGTACAGAAAGATCTTCTGCCCCTCAAAGGAGAAAGGGGTGGAAAAGACCCTGGGATACAGAGAGGCTTGCTCTGTGCCTCCATAGAGGATACAGAGATCTCTGCTAAGAGGAAGGTTTACTGAGCTGGAAGATTGTTTGCACAGATTTCCAGAGGGCTCGCACTGATTTCCACAAGGAAAACAAGAGCTAACCCAGGTCTTCAAGGAGCTGTGGAAATGAAAAGGACTTTAAACTTTGCAGAGAGTGAGGAAAGGAAGACAAAGAAAACTAGGAGGCTGCAAAAGAGAGGCAGAGGGAGAGATTTTTAGTAGTCCCCAAGTGGGAAACTTTGGGCAGCGTGAGTAATATCTGAAGGAGTTTGGGAAAGTGGTTTGGGGCTACTTCAAACAGATCAGCCATCAATAGTGATTCTATTCTTCAACTTTTTAAGAATAAAATTTATAATGGGATGCTGGCTGGGGCCAGGTGGGTAAGATAGGCTGTGTAGACAGAGTCAGGTCAAGTGACCCATAGAAAATTGGGGTATTTTTGGTGGGGGAGTGGCCATCAAAGATCAACATCTACTTAGTGAATTTCAGAATAAAATCTCCATATTTATTTGTGGCCATATTTGAATTTAAAATACATATTTTGGAAAAGTATGGGGAAAAAAATAAAAATCTCTGAAGGCTTGGAGAATGTCCTTTGTCCCACCCCCCAGGCCAAATCAGACACCCAAGGGCACATCATTATGCAAACTACCCACAAGTTCTGAGATGCTAAAGATAGACAGGCCTGTCTGTTTGGAGTGACCTCGCTTTGAAAGAAGCCTCAGTTCACAAACTAACGAAGTTTGATGTGCTTGCTCAATGCTGTTGGGTATAATTGATTTTAGATGATCCCAATGAAAGTGAGTCTAATTTTCTGACTGTCGTTATAGCCAAAGTCCCTGATGAAAAGACTCCTTGTGAAGGATGTCTGACAGTTTAGGCTTAATTACTTTCCATAAATCTCCCTGAAGTAGAACAATAGGCAGAGGCTATTCATGCTTATGAATGCTTCATCATTTCAAAACATGTGACAACAGGAAGTTTGATATAATAAATGACAATTTACAAAACCCATTTTCCTCTCTTCCTAAACTCAGATTATTACCAGGACTTAGGAAAGGTACTGAACCCTTTGATCTGATCATAGACTACTATCTAAGGGCCAAAAAACACAGGGGTCATGTTTTAGGAAGACAGTTACTCCTGAAGCAAATGTCCCACAGTAATTATTGCTCTCAGGATAGTTGCATCAGCCAACGGAGCTCTTGAATTTGTCTCAAATAGACACAAAATTGTCTTCTCTTGCCTCCTTTCCTTGCAGATTGATTCATTTCTATGGTTTTGAAATCTAATTACCCATCATTAATTAATCCTATATGGACACTTGGTGGAATTGTGGAAGCTTAAAGAGTTAGTGAAGTTCCTCAGTGAAGAGCTACCAGAAAACAACTCTGGCACCAGAGCTGTGCTGTATCCTGACTGCATGTTAGAATCAGTCCAAGGGCTTTAAAACACAAAACACTGAAGCTTGTTCATGACCCACAGACTATCTGGTGGGGGTGCTCAGGGATATTTATTTTGTATAAGCTCCTCCAGAGTTTCTACTATGTAGCCACATTTGGAAACTAATGAATCAGAAAGTCAGTATAATTACATTTTTTTAAAAAATCAACAACTGACACCTATTATGATTTTTAATATATTAGATAACTCAATACCTAAGGATGTTCACTTAGTGATGGATGTCTTTCCAAAAGAGTAGTAGCATGGTATATGAATTCTACCAGTACCATAGTTTAAGATTATACATAAAGCTGCCCAGATGTTACAAGTTGGGAATTGCTCTCTTGCATGATGCAGGAATATAAAAGAATGTATGCATTATTTCAGCCTACCAGGTATTCATATCAAGTTATGAGAATGGTACAGGTTTCTGAATAATGGTGGGTCTATCAGAATGGTTCTATTCTCATTTAATAACATGGTCCATTGTAGAACTTCTTTTAGGAGGTGAATTTAAAATAAAATGAAGGGAGAGGGAAGAAGAAGCATTTTTATTTGTTTCATTTTGAGCTATGTTAGTTATTACCTCACCTGTTCCCTTTGTACTCTTAACACTCTACCTGTCCACAGGTAGAAACCATAGAAACTCTCCCAGCACCTTGAGCAGGTTTGTGAGGCCTGTCTTCTGACGGAAGACCTGAGGCAGAAGATGCAGGCTCAGCGGTGCAGCTCTTCCCACCACCCTTCATTCTTTGGGCCCATTTCTGGTTGGTTTATTGATAATGGAGGGTAGGAAACTATTGTCAGCAATGGAGCCTTTGTAAATTCAGTAGACTGACATGTGGGCCTCTCTGTCCACAGCACTCTTAGAAGAACTACGCTCTTCCAGTGTGGCCCAGCCTCTGTGGGAGGGCTGGATGAGATCATCATTTATTTTTATGATAATAGTGAGGATATTTTTTCTCTTTTCAAAAAGTTAAAATTTGTATTGAAAGTGTATCCAAGCCTTGGAAACTGCTAGGTCCTATGGGAAACATGCAGAAGGCCCAATCATGTGGTGGGTGTGGGGTCCCTCAGTGCATATGCTCAGAAAGAAAAGTGTCCTGTGGAAGGAGGGAAAAGTGATAATTTTACTAAATCTCAGCCTTTGAGGACATACCTTTGAATATTCTGTGCTAGAATTATGCATAAGTCACTTCCACTATATCTGAAATACAATAGTTGTCTCAAGAAAAGTACAGGCAATTACTGAGTCTCAAGTAGAACTAGCCACTCTTCATAAAACACTATTTTTACTTAATAGAATGCTGACAAACTATGATCATTCAGTCTTGGGTATTTGGCTGAAGCTTTTTTCAAATATGAATAGCTCATCAAGTATACTCATCAAGTCAAAAAAATAAAACACTGAAATTATTTGTTGTCAGTGACAGAATTCAAGCTTTCAAGCAAAAGGTACATTTGAAACATATATCTGCTACCATGAAATTGACAGCTTCCAAATACTTAAAGACTCTTCTGATTATATCAGTAGAATATTAATGTGGCTATTTTGCAAGTTATATAAGGAAATGTATCAATGTTTAGTATATCTGCATAACCCAGTGAATTAATATTTTGTAAATGACCAATGTGATATACTACAGAATTCCAAATGGAAAAAAGATCTACCCATTTCAAGTATAAAATAAATCAATGAGGTTTTAATTCAACAAATGACAAAAAGTTCATGGATAAAGCCTCTGATTTCACATCACAACTAGCTATTAAACTGTTATCTGTCAAACTTTGTGAGGAACAAGGAAGAATTGACAACCATTTTCTTTAAAGACAATTAAAATATCCCCCTTGGCACACCCATGCAGCTCAGTGGCTAAGGTGCAGTCTGTGTAGAGCCCAAGGATCTGGGTTCAAGACCCAGAGATGGGGGATGTAAAAAATAATAGATCCTACCTTCTCTTCCTGCCTATCTGTATAAAGTTGGATTTTCTGTATATACTGTAGCCAAAAGAACATATTGAAACTTTTGGATTCAGAGCAAAAATGACAACCTGGGTATCTTCCATTAAGCCAATGTTAAAAGACATTAGTGATATCTAAACAGTGCCACTCCTCTCATTTTATTTTGCAAAATGTTATTTTTGTACTTTATAAATAGATTTCTAAGTTAACATCTAACATATTTATTATTATTTTAAAGCTAATCAATTGGACATGTTTTATATTGTTTAATTTTAATTACAGATATATTTCGGAGCCCAGCTCTAACATAAGCAAGAACTATTTGGGCATCCTAAATAATTTTTAGTATGACAAGACTGAGAAAGAAAATTTTACTAACAGCTGCTCTAGGTGAACTACTTACTTTCATATACTTCCCCAAGCCATTCTCTTATTCAGGCAGTTATCCACTCAGCCCCTGAATATTTATTTAGCACTTACTGCCAGGTAGCATTATAGGGGCTAGGGCAATAAATAAGAGAGACCCTGCTGTGTTCTTCTGGAGTTTATGTGCTGTAGAGTCACAATACACAAACAAACATGTTTGAGTGGGGCAACTCCTGACAGTGATGTCATGGAATAAGCGAAACAGAGTGATGTGACACTCTGGACTCTTGAGGAGGGATTTAACTGAGTAGATGACATTGGAATTGAAACTGAGGGACCCTAAGAAGCTATCCTGCAAAATCTGGGAGAAATTTCTAGGGAAGAAAGAGAATTTATAAAGACTAAAGTCTCAGGGGAAGGTTAGAGCCAGCACAGGGGTCTTGTAGTGGGGGTTGAACTCAAATGTTACACATGGGGATATACTCAATCCCTCTGCCTTCCTTTACACTGTGCACTCCCACCCTCCCAACCCTAACTCTTGCATTCATGAAGTTCAGTCAGCCCCAAGGGCTCTTACTACCCACTCTGAGCCCACATTTGAGTCATCTGTTGGGGAAAAAAAGAAGCAAGTCCTTTCCAAGATGGGAAGATGCTTATGCATCTATGTAGAGTGAGTTTTTCTGCCAAGGTGAGTTATACAGGGCAGCAGACTGCCGCAGGGATAGTTCTTTGCCCTCCTCATCTGCCTAAAAGCAGGACGTAGTTTTTCTTTGTTAAAGTGCCCCTGTAGACCAAGAGGAAAGCAGCCCACCTTAGAGACAGGCAGCTCTGAGACAAGAGTGCATAGAAATGTTCCCCATGTTTCCTCGTCAAATCCCCACAGTTCTTTCTCCCTTGAAGCCCACAGTCCCTTTCCTGGTTAAAATGGTGTATAAACTCTGAGTCCACCCCTTCTTTGATTCTCGTTTCTTTTCTAGAACTCCTATACACGTAAGTGTTAATAACGCGTGCCTTTTCTCCTGCCACTCTGTCATTTATTAGTATCATTTACGGCCCCTATCACTGAGCAGAGGAGGATAGAGGCAATGTGATTCCTCCCTACAAATTTCTTTTCTTCTCCTATATAATGCCTCTTCTTAATTCACATAATTGTTTCCTTAGAATGGGAAGGTGTGCTTTGTTGCAAAAATGTTTTACTGATAATATGTAATGATCAAGTATTGTACATTGTAATTGCAGCACATATACTCTGTGCCAGCATTTTGTTGGCAGCCTTCTTATGTAGATTTTTCTACTCTGGATAAGGAATCTTTGCTGTAAAATTCAGGCATGTCCATTTCACCTGTAAGCATACTTACTGAGAGGGCTTCAACACAGATCCTGGAATGAGAACTCTACTCAGTATAAATCACACAAATATTATCCATCCTGGAAATACTCTAAAGAGTGTCTCTTAATATTTCATGGTTATGACTCTTCTAACAATTTGATGAGTTAGAGACATTCATGATACATTTTTACACAGAGAAAAACATAATTGTAATTTAAAGTAATATTTTAGACCCTTGGAGCTCATCCAGGGAGCCACATTAAGAATCCATGCTAGGGTGTGCTGTGGTGGCTCAGATGTTAAGTCTCAAGTTGTGATATAGTTCAGAGACATTCCAAAGACCCAGATGGAAGACCCAGGGCCAGGGAAACAACCAAGATAAGCAACTAAATTAAATAAAAATACTTCTTCCTCCTCTCGCTCTCTGCCTTCCTGCCTCTGCTTGCCCGTACCTTTATAAATAAATAAATAAAACAATCTATGCTAGAGACCACCCTGATGGCTCAGGTGTTAAGTCTTGAACTCTAGTGTAGTCCACATAAATCCCAAAGATCTTAGTTCATGACCCAGAGCCAGGAAAAACAACGGAATGAAATAAATACTGAAAATAAATAAATAAATAAATTTTAAAAATTGCCTCCTCCTCTTTATCTGCCTGCTACCTGCCTACTTTACCTGCCTACTTGCCTTCATTCCTGCCTATTTCCTCTTAAAAAAAGAAATCATATTGTATAATAAATTTTTATATCTTTCATGTGTTTAGCAAGCAATGACATGACTATATATTTGCAAAAAGTCACTCTGATACTTACTGAAAAAATTAGTTTTGAGAGGATGAGCATTCTAGTTGAAAGGTAGGGCAGAACTCCAACGAGGAACAGAGATCTAAAGTGAACAGTGATTAATATTAAGTTATGTAATGAGAGAACTGAAATAAAATAATTTCTTTAGAAATGGTTCAAATAAAAGGGAAACAGCAATACCAAATGCAATACAAGAAAATATAAGAAAAAATTAGAAAGCTAGATCTAACCATATTATTAAATAAATTGAAGTAGTGGTTTAAACTCTTATGTAAATAAAAAAATTGAAGTAATATTGTATCATAATATCATAAAGGTTTCAAGTGTGCATCATCATAAATCAACATTTATATAATGGACATTAACTCTATCACCTATCATATAATTCTGACAATATAATTGACTCCTTTTATCTAAATCTGCCCAACCCCCTTCCCTTGTCCCTTCTGGTAATCCCTAACTTGTTCTTATAGACTAAATGACTTTTTTTTTATTGATTTGGTGTATTTAGTTTTTGCTTTTCTATACCACATATGAGTGAAATCAAGTGGTGTTTGTCTCTTGACTCATCTCACTGAGCACAATTCTATGTAGGTTCACCCATTTTGTTGTAAGTGGCAGAATTTTATCAATTTTTATTTTTTATCTGTAGTATTCTATTATATATCATTGTATCTACTCTTTGATATTGTAAATATTGCTTAAATAAACATGGAGATTCATGTATCTCTGCAAATTCATATTTTTGTCTTTATCAGGTAAACACCCAAAAGTGGAATGATTAGATCATATACAATTTCTATTTTTGATTTTCTGATGACTCTCCATACTGTTTTCCATAATGTTGAACCAATTGACACTTCTACCAACAATGTAAAAATGTTTCCTTCTCTCTAAGATGATCTCTCCAACATTTGTTGGTCCCATTCTTTTGGATAATAGCCATTCTCAGAGATGTGAAGTGATACTGTGTTGTGGTTTTGAATTGAATTTCCTTAATAGCAAGAGACAGTAAACATGCTTTTTTTTGTGCCTATTATCATCTGCCTGTCTTCTTTAGAGAAGTGTTTATTCAGATCGTCTGCCCATTTTAATTTAATTGCTGAATTGTATGAGTTCTTTACATATTTGGGACATTAACCCTCTGTTAGGTGTATAATGTGCAAATATCTTCTTCCAGTCAGTCAGTAGGGTATTTTTTCCTCTTTTGACACACAGAAACGTCTTTGTCTGATGTAGTCCAATTTATTTATGCTTTGATTCCCTGATATAGTCAAATTCCTAAAGGCATCTCTAAAGCCTGTGTCAAGGATTGTATTGCCTATGTTTTCTTCTATTTTGTGGTTTCAGGTCTTATATCCATAGAAATAATAAAGTACAGTAAAGTAGCAGGCTACCAAATTAATATATAATTTTTTTTTTAATTTCTATAGGTAAATAACCAAGTAGCAGAAAGTGAAATCAGGAAAATAATCTCAGTTACAATTGCATAAAAAATGAATGATATAACTTGGAATAAATTTAACCAAAGAAGTAAAAGGCCTGTATACTGAAAAATATAAGAACCTATCAGAAGAAATAGAAAAAGATACAGAGAAATAAAATGCTATTCTGTGTTTATGGATTAGAAGAATTAACTATTAAAGAGACCATCTTACCTAAAGCAATATACAAATTCAATACAATACCTATCAAAATCCCAATGATATTCTTCACAAAAATAGAACAAAAGACTATGACATTTATTTGGAACTACAAAAGACGTTGAATATCAAATAGAGGTATTTCACTCACTGACTTCAAACTCAACTACTCAGCAATAGCAATCAAATCATCATGGTATTGGAATAAAAACAGCGACACAGAGCAAATGGAATTGAAAACGAGAAATAAACCCACACATAATGGACCACTAATTTACAACAAAGTAGCCAATTGCATCCAAGCGGGTGAGGACAGTCTCTTCAATAAATGGTGTTGAGAAAACTGGACAGTCACATGCAAAAGAGCAAAAGTAAACCTCTATGTGGTACCAGATACAAAAGTTATTTCAAACTGAATTTTTAGAAGAATTAGTTATAAAGGTAGAGAATTATAAAGAATATACAGGAAAAAACAAACACAAGAAACAGAAGGAATTCTAGAGTTGAGATCTAAGAAGGAGGTATGAATTCCGAGATTCATTCCTTGATTGTTCTCTAAACTACTGTGGATCAAACTGGCAAGATCTGTCATCCCTTTGATATGTAAGTTGTCCCTTCCTACAGTAATCTTTACACTTCTGCATCTAGCTAGGCTGGACATAACTCATGTTTCAGACTTGGGACAATGACAGATGGTGTGGGAGGTTCTTGCAGATAAGGTTACTGTCCCAGGTGAAGCTAATGAAGATTATTAATACAAGAGAATAATCATTTCTCAAAGTGAGATGGAGAGACCCTTCTAGAAAAAGGTTTCAAGTTAATTTGGGGGTCCAAAATTCCAATTCTCATTTTGAACCACCCAAATTCCCCCTACAAAATAGGGCACCACTCCGTTTCCTTAGAACAAACTGGGTCTACTACACAACAGTGTCTTCCCTCTCTCTAACAGAAGCACGTTCTTTAAAGTCATCACGGAAGCATTCTGATACTCAGTTCATGACATCTCTTGGAATATCAAAGCCTTAATTTTCACTTATTTTAATTTTTAAAATGCTGTGCTTTTGTTTTCGTATGTCCTCTAGTTACTCACAAGTGAACAGCTGGCTCAGTGCCTTGGCAATCAACATGATCGCTATGGCAACTTAATCCCAGAGTCTCTCTCCCACCTATCTTGGTCCTGCTTTCCAGTCCCTGCCACACCAGCCATCATCCAAATAGCTGTGAAGCTGTCCTGTACCACAGTCGCTTTCTCCAGGAGATGATCTACCTTCTCATTAAACACACACAGCCTAAACACAGAGCCCACTTTGTCCAGTTCTACATCAAGCTATCTGCCAGTCAGGGTCCTGGTAGAACGAATGCATACGTCCAAGGCTGAGCTGAAGAGAATGCAAGGAGTGCCATTCACAGAGTGTGATTTGGTGGAGGGCACACACAAAAGATCATGAGCGGACCTGAATTTGCAGCTGCGGGGAGCCTCTCCTGTCACCAGGTCTAAAGGAGGGGTCTGGTTGTCAGAAACCAGAAAAGGGAGCTGAGCAGAATTGTGGTTGAAAGGGAAATTAATCATGCTGGACATAGAGAGAGCAGGAAGAGCAAATACTCAAATCACTCATCCTGTCGTCTCATATCTGACCATGCCTCCCAAGCTCAGACCCACAGCAGAGAGTCGGGCAGCCTGGGTGACACTGTCCTCAGCAAATGACCTTCCTGAGCCCATTAAACTGTAGACAAAGGATTTGATGCAGCTATGAAAAACATCATAACAGTTCCCAGATTCATTTTATGAGGCCTGCATAACCTTGATGATAAAACTTGACAAGGGCATTTCAGTAAAGGAAAGTGACAGAACGGCCACACCTATAATTATATAGAAAAACTCTGAAACTGATCAGAAAAACTGAATCCAATAGTAAATAAAAGGGTAGTAAAATGTGAACAAGTTGGGCTCCTTTCAAAGATGCAAAGTTAATATTTGAAGATAAACAAATGACATTCAACACATCGATTGAATAAATAAAAAGACATATAATCATCTCAAATGATGTAGAAAACTTTTAAAAAATTCAACATATGTTCAAAAAACACTTTAATGTCTATTCCTAAGCCAAGAATTAAAGATAATTTCCCAAATCTGCTAAAGAATCTCAATAATAAATCAATACCAAGTGTCATACATAATGGTAAATGTTTAAAACGTTCCTTGGAGGTAGAAAAGGTAAAAGAAAAGAAAAATAAAGTGCTTAGTCAGTGAAATAAAATAATAAAAACAAATATAAAATTATTTGAACCTTTAATGTTTATATATATATATAAATCCAAAATAACCTGAAATTGAAATATTAGATTAATTTTTAAGATTAATAAGTATTTGACAGGGCTCTGGTTACCAAGTCAATACCCATATCAATTGCCTTCCTGCACACCAGGTGTAAAATCTCTAAGAATAAATCTAATCAAATTCATGAAGTGCTCTACACAATACATTATAAAATACTACGGAGAAAAATTAAAGTTCAAAAGCAAATAGTAGAAAATCATGTTTATAGTTTGATATTGTAAAGCTATCACTTCTCTATAGATTGATTTAGTTTTTATGTAATATCAATCAAAATTCCAACAAGTTTTCTATAGAATGTAACAAGTGGATTCTAAAAAAATTACGTGTGTGTATGTATATATATATACATATATATATGTATATATATGTATGTATGGAAATGCAAAGACTAAATAGCAAATGCACTATTGAAGGAGAAGGTGGGAGGGAGGCAGTGATTGTGGTGATTTTTTTTTTATTGAAGGAACATTACATAATAATACTCATAATATTGTATATGTTTCAGGTATGCATCAGTGTAAATCCACATCTGTATATAACACATTAAGTTCACCACTAGCAGTCTAATAATATCCTTCACCTTATAGTTGACTTTTGTGATCCAGTTTTCCCACTTCACTCCCCTCCTCTTCTGGTAACCTCTTATTTGAGGACTCTAAAAGTATATTCTTGTTTGATTTGGCTCATTTATTTGCTTTGTTTCTCTATATACCACATATGAGTGAAAACATACATGTGATGTTTGTCTTTCTCCTTCTGACTTATCTCACTAAGCATAATATCCTCTATAATCCATCCATGTTGCTACAAATGGCAGGATTTCTTCTTTATTATAACTGCGTAGAATTCCACTATGTCTATATACTGTACCTTCTTTATCTACTTGTCTGCCTATGAGCACTTAGGTTGTTTCCAGCTCTTGGCTATTGTAAATAGTGCTACAGTGAACATGAAGGAACATATATCTCTTCAAATTAGTGTTGTGATTTTTAGGTAAGTATCTAAAAGTGGGACAATGGAATCAAAGGAAATTGTTGTTCTCAATTTTTGAGGAATCTCCGTATTGTTCTCCATAAGGGTTGCACCAGTTTATCCTCTCATCAACAGTGTAAAAGGGTCCCCTTTCCTCCACATCCTCGCCTAAACTTGTTTCTAGATTTTTGGATAATAGTCATTCTCATAGGTGTGAGGTAGTATCTCCATATTTTGATTTACATTTCCCTAATAACAAGAGAGGAGGAACTCGTTTCATATGCCTATTGGCCATCTGTATGTCTTCTTTGGAGAAGTATTATTCAGATCTTCTGCCCATTTCTAAACTGAATTGTTTTTCTCTTGATTTGCATGAGTTCTTTGTATATTGTGGATATTAACCCCTTTTCAGATGTATGATGTGCAAATATCCTCTCTTAGTCAGTAGAATATCTTTTCGTTTTGATGAGTTTCTTTCCCTCTGTAGAGCTTTTTAGTCTGATGTAGTACCATTTGCTTGTTTTTCCAATTGTCTTAACAAAACTGTGAAGGGGAACATTAGCTACACCTAAATCACAAGGTCTGATACCTACTGTCGGGTGGCAAGTAAAAGTGTCCCAAGCCATTCTCAGAACCAGGACGGCCAGGATCTCCCTTGTCATGGTCACACAAAAAAAATAGCAGAGTCATTGAGTGGGAACAAGGCATGTTCTAGGCCTCTGCTATGGGAATGTGACCACCTCTGGGTGCACAGCAGGGTTTCTCTATAGTTCGGGGCCATTTCCAGCCGAGATTCAAATCTGGCTAGTGTGTGCAGCATGTGGTTGGTCAGCCTCATGAAGGAATTCATCTTTGATCTGAATGAGGGCTGAGTGAAGAAGAGGGGCATCTGTGCAACCCCTGAAAAGAGAGTGTGAGTTGCACCCCTGTCCTGCTGGGTCTGGGTCACACGAATGCCTTGTGGGAAGAGAGGAGAAGGTGGAGAGGTATGGTTGGTGGGTAGCAGCTAGGTGTGTGGAAGGACCTGGGGTATTTAGTAGCTTTGTGTGTGACAAGACCCAGGTTCATAGAGGGACCAGGTGTGTACTGGGACCAGGTAAGTGCAGGGGTGGCACCAGCACTGCCATTTCAGGTCCTAGAAAGGCACCCTGAGATGGATAAAGCCCCTCTGCCCCGAATCCCAGACCCTCCTACAGCACCCATCAGTGCCAAGGGACGAGGGTAGTGGCCACCCAGAGCGGCTTTACTGGTAGAGAGGCCTGGAGGCCTCTGAGCAGTACCCTGAACACTCTTGAGGAATCCAGGGTACAGCCATGCCCTGGAGCCCCTGAGGCTCCACAGGAAGGGCTGGAGGATGGCTGTCACATGGGGATCCCATCTGTACCCTAGGTGCAAAGACTGGGCCTATTTTGGTGACAGGGAGCCAAGTGCAAAGGCCCTGAGAAGGATTGGATTAAAGCGACAAGTGGAGGCCCAGTTTCCCAGCAGGGAAAATGTGGGGTTGTGTTGACAGCAGCCAGATATGAGCAGAGTGCAGGAAAAGTGAAGCTCAGAGCCAGAAAATAGTAAATTTAATAACTGATTTAACCCAGCTATTGGCACAGACACATAATGACACCAACCCAGTTTAATACACCAAAAGACAGGAAGTCAGTGCCATTATGTTTAAAGGATAGCTGAAACTTCCAACTCAAAGCCTACGTGCTAAGGCGCAGACCTACTGAAGAGAACAATGGAAATTAATCATAAAGGTGCCTATATGAAGCTCTCCAATCAGTTAAAGAAGAGACCAGTGATAATCCAGTAAGAAAAACCTGTCCCACCTTGAAATACTCAATGGCAGGCTGGGTTGAAAAGTGAGCAACTAGACCCCTTAAAAACTGAGGTTTCTGGCCCAGGAGGGTTGATTCCTTTCTGGACAAACCACTCTCTCTTTGGTAGTGTTTCTTCCCCTCTCTCTAAATAAAGCCTTTTTTGCTTCGCCCCTGGACTTTAATTCTTCTTTCTTTTCATGTGCCATCCGGTCCATGCTCTGGAATAAATCTTTTTTCCAGAGACATAAGTTCCCAGGATAACTGAGGAAACCAGTGTATGCATACGTGCTCATGCTATATCAGTGTCCAAGAGCATTCTGGGCTGGATACATCACAGGTGCAGGGACATCCACCTCCTGCATCTACAGCCTAATTCACCATCTGCACAGACTGTTGCCCAGTGATGCTTTCATTGTCTTATCCTAATGGTTCTATATATGAAATTGTATGTCCTTGAATCTAGGATACAGTCTAAGGAACTTTAGGAAACAAGCATTTCAAAAGACCGAAAAGCTACATTTCTGATGTCATGACTGTTATTTTAATATCCTTTTAGGTAGCAAGGTATTTTGACATTCTGTGGGACTCAACCATTGTATTTTTTTGGGCTAATATGTAACAAAATGATAACTAATTTTATTACTATTTAAGGTCATCATTTTATTGAGGAAATGAAAGCAAAGTATAAATCAGAAGAAATACAATTTAGGAGCCATCTAATGAATAACATGGAAGTAGGAGATTAAATTGTGTAGTACACCATTCACTTTCTTTAGCTTCACCAAGAATAACAATAAATATAATTGAGATTCTTGATTCATTATAATATGTATTTTTATATAAAAAGAGAGAAAGAAAAAGAAGGAAAAGAAAGAATGGGAGAAAGGGAGGAAGGGAGAAAGAGAGATGGTAGGACAGTGGGTGGGAGTGACGCAGGCAGGCAGGAGAAGACAGGACCAACCCCAGGGCCTGGGAGTATCTAAGAGACATTTTATCCTCTCTGTACCCAAAACAGAGGAGATACAGAAAGGGACATATGGGAATATGCTCAGACTCTTATCCCCAACCTCAGTGATGTATCCCAAGTATCTTCTATTAAAATATCCTTTTGACCTTGAAATGGTATTAGTGTTAATTGAGCAAATCAATGGAGTTGATCATAAACATCTTCCAAATCAGAGAAGGTTTTATAGCCAGACTATCTTCCCACTGTCATTTCTCTTGGTTCAATAGGCTATATAATTTTTGCTAAGTTTTGAAGGAAAGTGCAGGGAGGAATGAAAGTGGGTAGGTAGGCAGGATGAGAGAGGCAGAAGAAGCATTTTATTTTTTATTTATTTGCTCGCATTGGTTGTTCCCCCTAGCTCCAGGTCCTGAGCCCAGACCATGAGCTGAATGAGGAATGCACCCAGGATTTATGAGACCACTAAGCTTCTAGGGTACACCATATATGCTATTTTTGAAACCCCTATCGTGTCAACCTCCCAAAGGGACAGTAGGGTAGAAGTCAAAAGAAAAACCTAAAAACCTAATTTAATAGAGTGATCTGCATCGTGACATGACAGAGAAGCACATATTCTGCCTACCCCAGTGGACACAGTCCTCCCCTCACTGCATCCCTTGTGGAGAAGCATTGTTCTGTTTGATGACATCCAGAGTAAGAAGCCCTAAGTTGACCCTACGCATGCCAGGCATGCCCCTGACAAATATAAAGTATGAGTAACTGCCTGTTTCACAGGTTCCAACAAGCAATTTTTTAGACAAATGTAAACATGGGGGTACATTAAAGTATGACAGATCCAAGTCCTTTGAGTTATTCAAAGAATGAGAATGGGGACTACAGAGCTGTGCACACACTTGAAGAAAGGCCTCATTAGACTTGAGGAAATGCCCTTGAGATACACATAGTAACTTATCGTTTATGACTTCAGGGTGGAGCCGCATTTCCATTTTCTGGGAGACTTTTCCCATCTCGCAACCCTGTTCCCCAACTCAGCATGCATATCAGGTGTCAGCATAAAGCCTCCACAGAGAAGGCTGTGAAGAATCCATCATAATTCAGTCCAGGTTCACCATGAGAAATGTTTATTATTAGAGTCCCCTCAGGTGCCCCATTCCTCATGGATAATTTCTGAGCTTGTATGAACCCCTCTGCATCTACTCTATGAGCGTCTATTCAAACCAATTGCCTGCATACATGGCCATGCAAAAATCTTAGTTTCATTCCATTTCTTGGAAGAACAAAAAATTTGGAAATCAAATATTCATAGAGGAAAACAAATTGCATGACTTTTCTTGGCCCTTGAAAATATGATACGAGTTTATCTACATGGTGAATTATAAAGTGAATTGTGAGGAATTTTTGAAGATTAAATGGTACTGTTATTGTGTGATCCAGCAATCACACTCCTTGGTGTTTACTCAAAAGGGGTTGCCAATTTATGTCCACATCAAACAGCAGCTTTTTCATAGCTGTCAAAACTTGGAAGCAACTGAAATATCCTTCAGTAGATGAACTGACAACAACTGTGGCCCATCTCAACAATGGGATATTATTCAGAGCCCAAAAGAAATGATCCTTCATGAAAAGATACGGAGGAAACTTAAAATACGTCTTAAGTGAAAGAAGTCAATCTAAAAAGCTACATACTGTGTGATTCCAACTATGACCTTCTGGAAAAGGCAAAACTATAGCAACAGTACAAAGATTGGTGGTTGGCAAGGAAGGGAGAGATGGGCAGGTGAAGAACAAGAGATTTTTAGGGCAGTGAGACTGTGTGATACTCTTTTGATCCTGGAATAGTGCGCATGTTTTTCCAAACCCACAGAAGGTACAGCACCGAGAGTGAACCCTAATGTCAACCATGGGCTTTGGGGGTTGACGACATATCTATGTAAGTTTATCACCTGGAATAAACGTGCCCTCTGGTGGACCGACAAGTGGACAAGTGAGGCTGTGCATGTGGAAGGCAGAGGGCAGGCAGGAAATCTCTCTTCCTTCCCTCAATTTTGCTGTGAAGGTAAAACTTCAAGTCTAGTTTTTTAAATTAAAGTTCTACATAATTTAGTGCTCACCAGAGATAAACTATACGGAACAGACTTGTTCAAGATTGTGCTTAAGAAGTTGCATCTTTTTCTACTCTCCTCAAAACAAAAACAAATAGAGGGAAATTGTCAATCTTGAAATGTGTGATTTTTATTTTCTTTATACCATTAACTTCAAGTCCTGAAAAAGCAAAATGTTTATGAAAATGTCTACATACTTGGCCTCCTTGACATGTGTGGGACTTCCTGCTCAAGAATTCATCTTCTTGGTTTCCTTTAAGACAAGTAAGCTGTAGTTCCGGTAAGAAAGTACAATATGTGATGCATCTGGGCTTTAATTTCCAACTGTGGGATTCTGCAAGTGCTCCTCCTCTCTTTAGATCTTCCTCCTCTTCACTCTTCCACACCCCAGTCCCCTTTGTCGTCCATGGAAGCCACACATGGCCAGTCGGAAGGATGGGAAGATGTTAAAATTGCTCAGGCACAATAATTTCTATTTTTGAAAATAGATTTGCCAGTAAAATAAATGAGATGTTAGACAAAGTAGGATAATCAAACATGTTTTATGCCTTTTTCTGAAGAATAAAATGTTCCCTCCCTGATGAGGAGAAATGATCTAGCAGTTTGAAAATGTTCACTCTGGCCCTAGATTCTTGATTTGGAAATACTTTATTGATGGGAAATGTGGACTCTTCCCAGCAGCCAGGACAGGTGTGCTGGAGCCTGGGTGGCAGTGGGAGCAGGGTCACTGACCCTTTCTCATTGTTCATGTGACAGCCTAGATCCACACAGTCTTGTTATATGTTCTCAAGGTACACTACTTTCACCTCCCTTTGCTGCTTCCCTGCTAGGTTGGAAAAGAGGGATAGAAATCGAAGTGATAAATGTCAAAGTTAACAATCAGAATAAATGCTGTTTTATAATAATTTATAAATTATTCTTTATTTTTGTTTATAAACATATACCATATATGTTTCCATGTTCCTCCTGTCTGTCTCAGAGATAGCGCCTTTCAGATGAGTGCTAAAGTCAGTTCGTATGCAGTATGACTTACAGGCATTAAATGCCATTCTCAAAGAAATTTAAGCAAAATCCTGTGAGCCCATATCTGTGATGAAGACTCTCTTCTTAACAAATTCAAGAAACCTGTCTTCCACCGTTTTCTGCTGTATCTCCAGGACAATGGCTGCCCCTCTTGAATGCTTCCCTTTGTGTGTCCTGGTGGAGTAGCAATTAGGTCAGCCCCCCAAAAGAGCACAGGCCGTGTACATCCCAGGGACCCAGGTTCATGTTCTGGATCTGAGGGGAACAACCAATATGAGCAACTATATAAAAATGTTTAAAAAACGCTTCCTCCTCTCTCTTCCTGCCTGCCTGCCTATTTGCCTGCACTTTTCCTTTAAAAAAAAAATGTTCCCCTGGGACATCCTTCTTCTATTCCTTTGAGATGCAAAATCTCCCACCAGTCAAAGCTATAAATTGTGAGACATCCTCTGAGATGTAAATATTCAAGGAGATAGTGCTTGCTGTCTTCTCCCACCCATCCTCCCTCCTTGGGTAGGTAAGGCTTAACACCAAAAGATGCCTGTTCCATTGTTCACTGCCACTGAGTTATATAAAGAAGCCAAAATTCTGTCTTCATCCAGTAAACTCAGTTTTTCAGATCCTAATCTCAAATCCTAGAGACCCATTTTCCCCTCAGCTCCCTTCCTTGAACAAGCTCAGTATTGGGGGACTGAAACTGACATTACAAGGAGTTTAACAGTGTATTATATACCAAAATGTCATGTTGTATACTCTAAATATACATACATTTTTATTTTAACAATTTTTTTATTTTAATTTTATTGAAGAAATAGTATATCATAACATATAGGTATAAGGTGTGCATCACTGTAAATCAACATCTATATATGATACATACAGCCTTCATCATCAAGAATAGAATTCTTTCCAATTTTTAAAAAATTTAAGAAATGTATTTTAGAAACATCTGTCACTTTTATTTGCAAACTGCATGAAATATTTTACTTTAAATTATCTTCCGATAACAAATGTGATTTTTTCAGTTCCCCTCACTTGCTCTTCATTTATCACTTCTACTTGTCACATCATAGTCAATCAGTAATTATCAGTAGTCAGACATTCTCTGCCTTTTACCTCTCGGCGAGTCTTTTTCCTCCATACTGCAGTAGTTAGTTTTGACTGAGCATGCATTATTTCAAATTTTCAACATTGTTTTTTAAATAACATTTCCCTTCCTAGTGCTTTATCTGCTTCTCAGTTGCATCTCACCACCTGGCAACACTCTTCTTCCATCCCAAATTAGAAAGAATACAAATGTTGGCATATTCTGTCCCAGTGTTCATTTCTTATCATTGATTTAGACATTGTATTACAAGAAATGAATGCCTTTTAAATCCTTTTTAATTTAAGGGATAAATTACATGAAACTCTTTGAAGAATTGTTTTGTCTTCAATTTGAGAAAAAAATCCTAGGCTCAATCATATCATGTGTTTCATTATTTTAGGTTAAAAATAACTCACCAATAAACCAGTGAGGGAAACATTTAATTTAGTTGTGAAAATACAGAAATACATTCCCAAAATAAAATGTGTTAGGCTGGCCCAGGGACAAAAGCAGCAGCGGCCATACCCGGGAAAGGCCAAGCCCGGGAAAAAGGTGGATGACGTCAGAATAACGGATGCAACCCCCACACCTGGATTCACAGTGCCAATCCCAATCGCCATATGGGAAGCCCGCGAAATTCCTCTGCTTAAAGAGCCGGTCCCCCTTTGTTCTGGGTGCGACTTCCAAGCCCGCGACTTCCCCGCCCTCTGCAGACTTGGGAGTTTCGCCCGGGTGTGCAAACCCCAATAAAGCCCTGGCTATTCGACATTTTTTGTCTGATTGAGCTTGTCTCCTCGTGGAGCCCAGAAAAACCTTACAAAATGTGCTAAAGTTCATACAGTGAGAAGCAAGTTTCCTTTTTAACCAACTCTCTGAAGTCCCTGCTTCCTAAATCTAGACTAAATTGTTTGATACATGGTCAGACACCAATCAAACTGGAAATAGAGATAAACTGTTTATGCTTCTCTCCAGAAGATCTTATACCCTTATCTAAGTGACCTGCAGAAAGATTTCATAGGTAAAATTTATAGTTTAATTTCTGTAATTGTTTATTATTGCTTCTAATTTCTCTAAATCACATTCTAAAGCTAGTAGGCAAAATAAGCTAACATTTATTAAGTGCCTAGATGTAGGAGCTACTTGACATATACTATCTCATTTAATTCTTCAAACATTTTACTAAACAGTTATTATTATAACTGTTTTAAAGATGAGAAAACTAAAAGTTAGGAAGGATCCTTATTTGACCAAGGTCTCACATATAGTAGACTTTAAATCCAGGACCCAGACCAAGGTCTACTGAACTCCAAAGTCAGTGCCGATAGAACAGAAGACCCTTAAAATTTGTTTACAATCAGAACGTTACTATCTAAGTCTTCAAATAAATGTTGCTTTAGCTGTTTCATTTTTCATACTGATTATATTTCACAGTTATCATCTTAAATACAAAGGCTTCATCCTTACTTAAAATGTAAATTAGAAACCTAATTACTTTTCTTTTGTGTAGACCTTGTTACTATCTATAGAAATTCTCTACCCATTGCAAAAAAGAGGCAGTGAAAAGTGAAATTTGCTCCAATTTAACTATATTCATTTGTTTCCAAGTTTTTCTTAGCATTTTATAATGCGCTAATAGTGGAAACCAATTAAAGGCTAATTACACTCAAAGACTGCAAAGTCCAACACTATTCCTGGTAAATACAATTTTTATAATTAGGGTAGAATAAACTTTATACTAAGGGAGGTGTGGAGATAAATATACCAAGCAAAAGGTAATAACATAACAAGAAACTATTTTAGCCAAAATTATATAAGTATGCAAGGAAAATCCTTGAAGTCCTATTATTCTCTCCTCAACCTTAGGCCATTCTGTTAAACACCTTTATTTCCAAACAAATTTTGAGCATAACATTGTTAGCATGAGCGCTCCCAAAGAGACTGCAGCTCCACTCCATACATTTGTATCCTGTGTGCAAAATTAGCACACAAGACACAGTGGACAAAAGTTTAAGCGGGAATTTATTGGAAAAAAAACACAAAATAAATAGTACACTCCTCAAGATGAGGAGAAGCAGAATGGGTTTGAGAGGACACCAACCTTATTTCACTCGAGGCACACATTTTTGTAAAGGGGATCCTTTTGTTGTCCCACCCTGTTCCAGCCTCAGGGAAGATTTCAGAATAATACTAAGAGCAAACTTAGAATACAAAAAACAATGTGTCGAATATGTAATAATTTCCATTTAAAAAGACTAAAAGAAGGGAAAGATGCTGAATGTTTTTGTATTATGTCAACATAAAACATCTCTGAAAAGAGATTTAACATTGAGTGTGGAGTGGAGGCAGAGAAGACTTGATGATTAGGGAAGGGAGGGACAGAGATGTCTCAGTGTCCATTTGTTCATTGTAACTTTTACAGGCTTTGCTCAAGATAATAGTCAACAAGAAACAGGCTGAGAAGGACATTAGATGCCAGTTTTGTCATTATAATGACTCCAGAGTGTTCAGTTACCCTAAAGAAAAGAGTGAAAGAGAAATAGGTTTGTACTTTGACTCAGAGATTTCCCAGCTAGAAATTTTTCCTATGGATACAATTTCCAAAATACAAAATTAAAGCAACATGTACTACAGCAATGATATTAATATAAAAAGCCTAAAGGTGCATCATTGATTGCTTCTCTAAGTGATGGTAGATCACCAGTTGACAGAGTAGAATTTACTCTGAAAGAGAGTACCTGTGAACACTGAATAAACTTCCACTCTGCCTCACCCCCACCGTGCCCCCAGAGCCCATCTCCTCCTTGCTACCCACAGGTGAATCTTGGAGAGCCCCTGTGGTATCATGACCCTGGTCATTTGGGGGTTAGAAAGAAAGAACATCAAAATATATATCACACTGACATTTGAAGGGGGTGTGAACTGATGCAGTAGAGGTTAAGTCTATCACCTCTAAAGGAGCTCAACTCATAACCCATATACCCCTGGGTTTGAGTCCTGGTCTGGAATTAACAACCAGTGTGAACAACTAAATGAAAATAAAATAAAATGCTTCTTCCTCCTCTTTTTTTCTGCCTGCCTGCCCACTCGCCTTCATTCTTGCCTGCACCCTTAAAATAAAAGCTGTGAAGAGTCTGACCCACCTTACAAGCTAACAAGCTAATCTGCTGATTTCTAGAAAGCTTATAGAAGACCGAAGATGCCAGAGATACAGGAGTCTACTATTATTGCAGCTCTCCCTAGGACAAACCAAGCAGGCACTCTTTGGAAGTATTTAGGCAGATTTATTACATGCAGGCTCAGTGGGGATCCTTCCCCAAAGGCTGAACATGGGCTTCAGGTTAGGGTACACTTATATAGGTTAGAACAAGTGTGGGAAGAGAGAGACGTAAATTAGAGTGGAGGGTTTCAAGCATGGGAAGTTCTTTGTCTATTGGTGACTTCCTGCAGCATTCCAGTAAGCTTACATCACAGGATGTTTTATGACTCTGCTAACTCGACCGGTCTTTACGGCTGTCTTCATGGCTGCTGGGAAACGGTGGACAGGCCTTTTTCCTTCACACTGTTATTCACAGTAATACTGGTCACCAGTTTTCCACTGTGGTGTTTGTGTGTCTGTGTAAGGATGATCTGCTTATACTCGTTAAAAAAGAGATGTTTGGGATGACATTTCAGACGGATAATGAAAGCTGTATTTTAGTTCTTTCTTAAAAATTGTGATATAATTGACATATTACATTATATTACTTTCTGTTATACAACTTAAAATTTGTTATTGTATGTATCGAGAACGGATCATACAATAAGTCTAGTTATTATCTGTCAATACACAGTTAAAACTCTTTTTCTGGTGATGACAGTTTTTAACATCTACTCTCTTAGCAATTTTCAAATATAATACAATCATTTACTGTAGTCACCAGCTCTGCACATAGCTCAGGATTCAATTATTTTATAATTGGAAGTTTGTATCTTTGGACAGTCTTCACCCTTTTTGGTTCAACCTGGTATCTCTGACATCCAACGATTGTTGTCTATATCTATATATGTATGGCTTTTGGTTTTCCTTTTTGCCCTAGATTCCACAAATAATGGAGATTATATAGTAGTTGTCTTTCTCTGTCTAGCTTCATTTAGCACACTGCTTTCAAAGTCCAACCATGTTGTCACAAAGAGCAAGTTTTCCTTCTTTCTATCTTTCAATCTATCTACCTACCTACTTTCTTTTTCCATTCACCCATAGATGAACACATAGGTTGTTTCCATATCTTGGCTATGGTAAATAATGCTGCAATAAACACTGAGGCACATTTATCTTTATGAATTAGTGTTTTCATTTCCATCAGTTAAATTCCCAGAAGTAATATTTCTTGATATATGGTGGTTTTGTTTTAATTCTTTGATGAAACTTAATACTGTTTTCCATGGTAGCTGCACCAATTTGCACTCTCACCAGCAGTACAGAGTTGTCTTCCATCCACACCCTTGCCAACACTTGCTATTTCTTGTCTTTTTGTAATAGCCATTCTCACTGGTGTGAAGTGATATCTCATTGAGTTCAAACTTGAATTTCCCTAATAAGAATAGTATTTGAGTATCTTCTGAAGTACTTTTGGCCAATTGTGTATTTTCTTTGGAAAAATGTCTATTCAGTCCATCTGTCCACTTTTTAATCAGATTTTTCATTGCTATTGAGTTATATGAGTTCTTTATTTTTTGGATTTTATTTTGTGAATTCTAACCTTTAAATCAGATGTATGATTTTCAAATATTTTTTGTTATTCTGTACTTGCTTTTTCATTTTATGCTGGCTTTCTTTGACGTGCAGAATGTCTTAGTTTGAGATAGTCTACTTATTTATTTTTGCTTTTGTTGCTTTTGTTTTTGGCATCAAAAAATCATTACCAAGTAGTCTACTTATTTATTTTTGCTTTTGTTGCTTTTGTTTTTGGCATCAAAAAATCATTACCAAGGCTGATTTCAAAGAGCTTGTTGCTTAAGTTTTCTTCTAAAAGTTTATGCTTTCTAGTCTCAGCTTCAACCATTTGGGGATGATTTTTGAGTGGGATAATTTCATTTTTTATCATGTCCAGTTTTTCCAACACCATTTATTGAAAAGACTACCTTTCCCCCATTGCATATTTGTCATAAGTTAATTGGTCATGCATGTGTAAGTTTATTTCTGACTATCTTTTCTGTTCCATAAATCAATATGTCTGATTTTATGTCAATACTATTTGGTTTAATTACTATAGCTTCATAATATAGTTTTAATTCAGAAGGGTGATGCCTCCAGCTTGTTTTTTCTCAGAATGTTGAACCCTGTGTTCCATAGTCAACAGGGTACTACAGTAAGACCAGGTGATACCTGCACAGAGTGAGTCGTGTTGCAGGAGGTGCACTTAGGAAACCTAGAATCAAGCAAAAATGCCTGGGTCCCTGGCATCCAGTCTGACTCTGCCACACTTTTTTCATGATGTTGGCTTTTTCCTCAAAATGGTTAATCCAAAGCTAACCTCTGACTCAGCTGAGCTTACTTTAAAAATCACCAGAGATGCATAACTAGCAGATTACAGAGGACATTGGAATTTACAACCTCAGATTAGAAAATAATTGATCTGAATGTGCTCCTGGAGAGTGATGATAACCAACCAGAGATATGGAGATTAAGAGAAGACAAACATCAAGGGTAGTGAATCCCCACTGCTCTGGGGCCCTGGCCCCAGGGCCCTGATCAAATTAGAACCAGGAGTAAGCATGGTCCCTGTTTCTGGAACACTCTGCTTCTATTTTGTTAATGTTTGTAGGAGTTGGAAACCTAAATATCACCCCTTCCCTTCCTTCCTTTACAAAACAGTACAACCTCATCTACATGTGAGGAGGGATTGAGGAGGCATTTTGAGCAAGAGCACCATCTCCCACTTTGACCAAAGAATAAATCTGTCCATTCTTACTGTGACCCACAATCTTTTTTAGCTGGATAAGAAGAACAACTTAGGTGGTACTAGTAACACTTTTGTTAATATTACTATTCATCTGGCCAGAGAAAAACCTCTAGGTATTGCGAACCTGTCAAGTTCACAGTCCATGTGCAAATTTCTAAATTGTATAAAACTTAAAAGCTAAAGTTTTATCGTTGGCAATATGGGAGTCAAATCAAAAGTTCTCCCCTTTCTCAGAGGTTCTTTACAGACTGGATGCATGAAAAAAAATTAATATTAAACTTGACTAGTAAGAGAAAAGCCCTAATTTAATAGCATACATATGGGGAATTTACGTGGCAGTAAATTCTGGGACACACGTACATTTATATCCTGATCTGAGACCTCGGAAAGAGACCTGGGACCTTAAGGGAGAGAAAGGGGGTCCCCAGTGTCAAAGAGATAGGTTTCTTATAGAAGTCTGTTTACAGATCAACTATCTTTTGGATTAATACCTTCCCAAACTACATTCTTCTAGAGACTAGGGACAAAAGACCATTGCTGGATCAGGGAAGGGGGCAGGCCCAGAGAGTAGCAAATGGCTTCTTTGATTAAGGGGAAAGCTACAGTTTTATATGAATAAGACTTTTTCTATCTCTGGGTCTGTCCTCTGTCCTTGGCTATTTGTGTCAGAGTTGGGCATCCAGAGAAACCATTCTGAGACTTGGGGTGCCCTGTTTTAGCTTCTTTAGCAATAATCACTGACAGCTGTGACCCTTGAAGTAACAGGCTAGCTTTCTTCATTTAGAGGAAACATATGCCAAATAAACCAGTCAGAATAACCATGGCTTGTCTGTCAGCCAGTTTTTCCAGTAAAAATGTTCCATGAAGAAGCAGTTAGTTCAGCTCACAAATCAGTCACTTCCTCTCAAGATAATCATCACCTGTGTATACAGCAGAAAGACTTCCCAAAACTTCCTATTTTGTCACATGAACTATTAAAAGATGTGTACTAAAGGTCCAGATTTAGTCAAGCTAACCATTTGTCCTATTTTATGGATGATATTCTCACATGGAATTCAATGTTTTTAAGGAATGATAGGGCAAGAATGAAAGTAAGCAGAGGCAGGCAAGAAGACACAGGAGGAAGAAGTACTTTATTTTATTTAGTTGTTAATGTTGATTGTTCCCACTGGTCCCAGGATACAAACTCAGGACCTTGGGATGTATGTGAACTGCACTCAATCCCTACTCCACCAGGGCATGCCAGAAACTCATTTTTTAATTGGCAGGATTTAGAACACAGGACTACCCAAACAAGACACGTTAGTATATTGAATAAAACACAGAGAAGAAAACAGGTAAAACACTATTGGACATTGATCTAAAAGGTGTCTTTGGGAACTCTACACTAATAGTAAGGGATTACATCAAACAAAAATTTTCTGTACAATGAAAGAGAGTTGCATCAAAACAAAAATACTCCTACTGAATGGGAGAGGATATTTGTACATCACATCTGACATGGGGTCAATATGCAAAATATTATAAAGAACACAAAGTTAAACAACAAAAACTAATAATCCTGTTGAAAATTTTTAAAAAAGATCTTAATGGACAATTCTATAAAGTTGACATACAAATAGTAAATAGAAACATTAAAAATGTTCTACCTCTCTTGTCATTGGGAAATGCAACTCAAAACAATAATGAGATATCACTTCACACCTGTGGGAATGGATATTATCCAAAAGAATGAAACAGTAAGTGCTGGAGAGAATGTGGAGAAAAGAGAACTCTTACACGCTAGAGGTAGAGGTGTAAAATGGTGCAGCCATTATGAAAAACAGTATTGAGATTACTCAGAAAATTGAGAATGGAAATTTCATATCTAGAATTTTCTCTACTGGGAATTACCTTAAAAACACAACACTTATTTATAGAGATATATGCATCTCAATTTTGATTGTAGCATTATTGACAGTAGTCAAGAGCTGGAAACAATCCATTGACAGATGAGTGAATAAAGATGTGGTACATATACACAATGGAATTCTCCAAAGCTATCAAAAAAGGTAAAATCCTGCCATTCATGGCAATATGTTGTTTATTCAGTACTCCTCTGTAGTTTTGATCTCCTTACTCTTTTGATTTATCTCCAGTTTGAAGTCACTGTGATCCAAAAAGATGCGGAATCTTTAAAAATCTATTAAGACCTGATTTTTGTCCCAAAATGTGGTCTATCATTGGGAATATTCCATAAACATGTGAAAAGAATGTATAGTCTCTTGTTTTAAGGTGAAATTCTCTCTCTTCTAATTTATTGTTTAAAGTTCTTATTTCTTTATTGATTTTCTGTCTAAATCATCTGTCTTTTACTGAAAGTGGAGTGTTAAAATCCCCTACTATTTTTTATGTTGTGGTCTATGTCTTCATTTAGATCTGTTAATATAAGCTTGATATATTTGTGTGCTCCTTTATTGGGTACATATTTATTAATAAGTGTTATGTCTTTTTGTTGTATTGTTTCTTTTATCATTATATAATTACTATATTTTTTTAAGGAAAGGTACAGGTAGGAATGAAAGCAAGTAGGCAGGCAGGCAGGAAAAGAGCAGGAAGAAGCATTTTATTTCTTTTATTCAGTTATTCATCATTAGTTCCCCAGACCAGGATATGAACTGGACACCTTGAAATATACATGGACTGAGCCTGGTTTAACCCTCTCAGCCATCAGGGACACTTGTCATTATCTTTTGTTATCTCTTTTGCTGGAAGTCTATTTTATTTGAGATGAGTATAGCAGTTCCTTCTTTTTTAGATCCACCACTGATTGTCTTGGAGTACCTTTCTCTACCCCTTCACTTTAAATCTATGTTTGTTTCTGGATCTTAGATGATTTTCATGTAGGCAACATATAGCTGAGTTTTATTTCTTAATTCATCTACGCACTCCATGCCTTTTCATTGTTGAGTTCAGTCCATTAATATTCAGAATGATTATTGATATGTGAGGACTTGTTACTGTCATTTTGATTTTTGTTTTCTGATTTTGCCTATCAAATTATTCTTACCTTTCATAGACATTGGCTTGATCTAAAAGCCTATTTTAATAATGATCTATTTTCTCCAATAAATTTTTATTTAATTATGAATCTGGAAGTAAAGAGATTTTCTTTTTAATGTAAAAATAATTGTCTATCTTTTATTTAATTTAATCCCCAAAGATTCCATCTGTGTCTTATTATTAGTGATAGTCAAATATCATTAAATAAGTGATATATTTAATACATATTTTTCTATATATTTAATATTAATCTTTAAAGGTTTTCACATGCTTCATCAGACTTTTTGGTGGTTAACCATTCAAGGAATTCCTCTGTTTTGCAAGAAATGCATTATATATTCACTGATAAGTTCAGTAATCTGGTCCCAACTTAAACAGAGTAAGTATATTACTGTATACATAGCTTTTAAATGGAGATTTGTTTAGATACATGATTTGCTATAAGTTACAAAACCCAAGAAGATAATTAAAGAATGATAAACACAAAATGTAAACTTGATACTTAAAAATTTTCATTATCTTCTCTTGCTTAACAAAAATGTCCATGAATAGAAAAGCATCATTCTCCACCTCCTGCTCTTCACCACACGGGCCTTTTAGGCTTTTCCTCAAACAGGACAAGCTTTTGCCTGCCCCAAAGATTTATAAAGAGAAAAGAAGTAAGCTTGGTTTAAATAGATGAAAGGTGTCTGGTATCCTGTGTTGGTTATATAATTCTTTGGAACAAATAGAACCCAAAGTTCATGAGTTAGAATAATAAGTTTGTATTTTTCCACACTTCCTGCAGTTCTGTTTCAGGAGGGGATCAACTGGGTGCTCAGACTTGGAGTCTCTTATAAGATTGCAGGAAGGTGTCTCCTGGGGCACTGAGATAATACAATTATCACACTAAAGAAGCATTGTCTGTCCTCACTGCAGGCTAGTCACCCAGTAGTGTGTCTGACACACAGCAACACATGGACATTGAAAGGTTGATGGTTTTTGCGCAATGAGCTTATAATCAGCCCTCCATGCTCCTTCACAGTTATGTAGCTCCACTTGGAGAATGTTAGCCATAACCTGAGGATGAAAAACCCAAGGCTGGAGCTCCAGGAAATGAGAGGTGTGTAAGGTTTTCATTATTCATTATGAACAGTTTCTGATATTTATGAAATGTTCTTATTATTTTATGTATTATGAAGAAAAAGTAAATGATTTAAATATTCATGCAGAACAAACTCTTAAGTTCTCAGGAAAGAGTACTAGGGATAAATGTAGATGAATGGAGGTCTTCATTTTGAAGAGACTTAATCTCATTAAACAGCATTAAGTAATTAATACTTCTGGTTCATGAAACTTTTATTATCTCAGTGCTTTCTGTGTATGCATTCATGTCATCTGTCCTTTAGTCCTTGAATTTGTGGTATTGTTTTAGATGGACAGGTGACAACACCTCCACTAACCCTGTGCTCCTACCCCTGCTCTCCAGGGGGTAAAATTTCAGTGCCTAGCCATTCTTTGCTAATGAGAATGTAATCCAATTTTTTAATGATTTATCTAAGACACTATAGTTTATATGCTGCACAAAGAAGAACATCTAGAAAAGTTCCGTCCAACACTCATTTCTGCACTCATTCTCACCTATGCAATGAGATTATGATTGAGATCATCTTATCAGACTGATAACTCTCATTCAATCCAGTTACTCTGACTTTCATCTGTCTTCATTAGTAGGAGAGTAGACGTGGATATGTCTATCCATGGATGAACCTCTAACTTCAAGTCAGCAAAAGGAGATTCAGTCTAAAGTGGATTGCTAAGTAAGTTCTTGACATAGGGTAATAGTTTTTAAAATGGAGAGAATATTAGAAACTCTCTAATTTACCCTCCCAGCCAGAGAAGAAATTTCTTCCACAATACCCAAGTTCTATTTGGGATATAGTTGTGATAGGAGCTCTATTCTCAAGGGAATTTTAGAAAATACAGATTCAAATGTGCTTTAATGTTGAACTAGAGTAACTCTGGAAAACCTCCATATTCAGGACTCAAAAATATCCCATGAAAAAATTTAAAAAATAAGTAATCTTTCTACCACTCGACTGTCCTTTAAATTAATTCTTCTAAGTTATGGGTGCACCTGGGGTTACTAGACCTGGTCGGCAGAATCTGTTGCATCTCATCTGAATGTGACTTAGGTGTCTAAATTGTTAGACCTCCCCACTATCTCTGATTCCACTGTGTAGACAACTGAGAACTTCTGTATCTGAACAGAACAGCCTGTCCCCGCAATTTTCCTCTTCTCTCTCCAAGGCTTATTTTCTCCTTTTCAACCATTCTTTGTAAGACGCCATTTCCACACACCTCATCATCTTCGTCCCCTGCCTTATCAAATATGCTTCTAAATGGAGAACCCTGCAGCTTGGTGGTCAGAGCTGCCATTGAGATCCCTTCTTTAGATGCAGTTGCTTCATGTTTGAATAATCATGCAAATATGGTAGCTCTTAGTAGTTCCCTTCAAAGACACATCCTGATATTAAGCCATAAATCCCCTGATCCTGAATATATAAAGGCGATGGTCTGAATTTCCTAATTTACTTGTAACCCCATAAATTTCACCTTATTAGTTCACTTTTGCTTATAAAATCTCATTGAATCTGTTTTCTTTTTTTTACTATTGTATTAATTTTGTTTAAAAAATTAAAATAAACTCGTATCTGTAGATTCCCCATATCTGCAGTTTCCCCATGCCTCAGATATATGTCAACACATCCAACTCTCCACAAAATGACCAAGAGTTCATCACTGTTGTCCAGTGGGCCACACTATCTTGACCCACTACCTTGCTCCATCCACTACATCCCATTCCCTTTTGGCAACCTCAGTGCTAATGTCTTGGTTTTGTTTCATCTGTTTCTTTGTTGTGTCTATTCGCTTTCTTCTATAAGTGAGATCATCTGTTTTCTATCTTCTCTTGACTTATTTCACTTAGCATAATCCCCTCTAGATTCATCCATGTTGATTCAAATGACAGGATTTCATCTTTTGTGAGTGTTATGTAGTATTCCATTGTATATGTACACACACACACACACACACACACACACACACACACACACCCCACATCTACTTTATCCATTCATCTGACATTGGAAACTTCGATCATTTCCAGTTCTATCTATAGTGAATAGGGCTTCAGTAAACATGGGGATGCTCAAATCTCTGTGAATTAGTGTTTTTATATATTTTGTGTATATACTCAGAGATGGGATGGTGGGATCATATGGGATTTACATCTTCAAGTTTAGTTTGGAGGACTCTCCATACTGTTTTACACGGGGGTTGCACCAACTGGACACCCATGACAATGTCGGTGTTCCTTTTCACCACATCCTCCCAACATATGTTATTTCCAGATTTTTGGATAATAGCCAGTCTCTCAGTTGCAAGGTAATATCTCATTGCTGTTTAGATTTGCATTTCCCTGATAGTCAGCTAGTAGAAAATCTTTCATGTGCCTGTTGGCCAGCTATAGGACTTCTTCAGAAAAATTTCTTTCCAATTCCTCTTCCCATTTTTTGATTTGATTGTCTCTTTTTATGTTATTCAGATTTATGAGTTCATTGTGTATTTTGGATATGAAGCCATTGTCAAAAATATGGAATGTAAATATCTTCTTCCAGTTAGTAGGTTATCTTAAAGTTTTGGTGATGTGTTCTTTTGCTGTGAAGAAGCTTTTTAGTTTGATGTAATCCCAGTTGTTTGGCTTTTTGTGTGTTTCCCTTGATTCTGGTGTTGAGTCTCCCAAAGCCTCTCTAAGGGTGATGTCATAGAATGTCTTTCCTGTGTTGTCTTCCAAGAGTTTTATGGTTTCCGGTCTTATGTCCAAGTCTCTAGTCCATTTTGAGTAAATTTTTGAACTGGTGTTGGAAAGATTTATTCTTTTGAATGTGGCTGTCTAGTTTTCGCAGCACCATTTATTAAAGAGAATTTCTTTTCTCCATAGTATGCTTTTGGTTACATTGTCATAGATTAACTGATCATATGTAAGTGACTCTGTCTCTGGTGATTTGGTTCTATTCTACTAATTTCTTCCTCTGTTATTATTCCAGCACCATACAGTTTTAATCACTATACTTTATGGTATAGCTCGGTGTCTGGAGTATCTCTCTATATTTGTTCTTTTTTCTCACAACTTGCTTTGGCTACTTGGGTTCTTTTGTTGTTCCACACAAATTTTAAGATATTTAAGATATTTTGTTCTATTTCCTGAAATAAGCCTATGGGATTTTAATGGTGATTGCATTAAGTCTGTATATTGTATTTGGTAAGATAACCATTTTAGCAATGTTAATTCTTCACAGTCATGAACAGGGGATGTCTTTCCACTCTTTGTGTGCTCCTCTATTTTTTTCAGGACTTACAGTTTTCATTGTACAGGTCTATCACCTGCTTTATTAAGTATATTACAAGATATTTGTTTCTTTTTACTTTTATTTTAAATGTTTTGGTTTTCTTGATTTCATTTTCTGGTGTAAAATGCAAACAATTTTTGTGCATTGATTTTGTATCCTGCCACTTAACTGTATTCACTGATTAGTTCTAGTAGTTTTCAGACAGAGTTTTTACAGTTTTTATATAATATACATATATATACATACACATATATGAATATATATGTAATTATGTCATCTTCAATTAGTGATAGTTTTATTTTTCTCCTTTCCAATTTGTATTCCTTTTATTTCTTATTCTTGCATAATAGTTCCAGCTATTACCTCCAGTATGATGTTAAATAGCAGTTGTGAGAGTGGACAGCCTTACCTTGTTCCTGACCTTAGAGGAAGTGCTTTCAATTTTTCACCAACTGACTATGAATATATCATATATGGCCTTTCATATTTTGAGGAATTTGCCTCTATGCCCATCTTATTCAGGACTTTTTTAGATAAATGGGTGTTGAATGTTGTCAAAAGCTTTTTCTACATATATTGATAAGCTCGTGTGGATTTTCTCTTTGCTCTTGTTGATATGATGTATTACATTACTAGATTTACATATGTTGAACCATCCTTGCATCACTGGGATAAATTCCACTTGCTCATGATGGATGATACATTTGCTGTGTTGTTGGGTTTAGTTTGCTAATATTTTGTGGAGAATTTTTGCATCTATTTTCATTAAAGGTATTCATCTGTAATCAGCTTTTGGTGTAAGTGTGATGTTAGTCTCATAGAAAGTATTTAGGAGTCTTCTCTGTTCTTCACTATTTTGGAACACTTTGAAAATAACAGATATTAATTCTCTGAAGATTTGGTAAAAATCATAATTAAAGTCTTACGGTACTGGGCTTTTATTTTTAGTGAGATTTTTGAATACCTTTTCCATTTCCTTGCTTGTGATAATTCTGTTCAGATTTTCCAATTCTGCCTGGTTCAACCTTGGTAGACTGTAGTTTTCTAAAACTATGTCCATGTCCTGAGGTTGTCCACTTTTATGACATAGAACTGTTCATCTTAATCTCTTATGATGTTTTGTTTTTCAGTGGTATCTGTTGGAACTTTCCCCCTTTGGTTTCTAGTTCTAGTTATGACTTTTCTTTTTTTCTTTGTGAGTCTATTCAATGCTTTGTCAATTTTGTTTATATTTTCAAAGAGTCAACTTTCAATTTCTTTGATCTTATGGATTGTCTTTTTGTTTCTATTTCTACTCAGATTTTTATTATTTCTTTTCTTCTACTGATATTTGGCTTTAATTGTTCTTTCTCTAGTTGCTTTAAATGTAGGTTTTGGTTGTTTATTGAGACCTTTCTTTTTTCTTGAGGTAGGCCTGAATTTCAGTGAAACTTCACTCATGGTACCGAGCTTTTTTTTTTTTTTTTTTTTAAGCATTTGTAGGTTTTTATTTAGTTGTTCACATTGGTTGTTTCCTCCAGTACCCAGAACTTGAACCCAGAGGTTTGTGACCTGCGTCACTTAGTGGCAAATTAACTCAACTGCTACTGCAACAGAGTGTACCAGTACTGATTTTGCCATATCATGTAGATTATGGTAGTTTGTGTCTTCATTCTCATTCTCTAAGTATTTTTTAAGTTCATCTTTTTTCCTCTTTTATCCAAGAGTCATTCAAAAGTATATTGCTTGATCTCTGATTAATTTGGTGTCTTCCAGTTTTCTTTTTGTGGTTGATTTCTAGTTTGAAGTCAGTGTGGTCAGAGAAGATGCTTGGTATTATTTCAATTCTTGTAAATTTGTTGAGACATGTCTTGTGTCCCAACATATTATCTATCCTCGAGAATGATCCACACACACTTGAGAAGAAAGTGAATTCTGTAATAGTTGGGTGAAGTGTCAGTATTTATCTATGTGACCTAACTGTTCTAAATGGCATTTAAATGTGTTTTCCTGTTAATTTTCTGCCTGGCTGATCTGTCCATTGTTATAAGTGAGGTGTTGAAGTCTCCTACCATTACTGTATTGCTGTCAATGTCTCTTATAAGTTCAAGTAATTGTTGCTTAATATACTTTAATGCTCTTTCATTTGATGCATGTATGTTAATAAACATGTCTTCTTGCTGAATTGACCCCCTTAATCATTATATAATACTCATCTCTGTCTTTTTTTAGTTGGAAGTCTATTTTTTGTCTAAATTTGGCTGTTTCTGATTTTTATTGGTTGCCTTTCAACTGTAGAATTGTCTTTCAACCATTGACTTGAGCCTATGTTTATCTTTTGAAAGAAGGTGAATTTCTTGCTGCAACAGAGGTTGGGCTATGCTTTTTTATCCTTTCAGCCACTGTGTTGCTTGATATGTGAGATCAATCAGTTAATGGTCAGGGTGATTTTTGATATGTAACATTATCACCATTTTATAAACTGTCTTCCAGATATTGTTATAGACAGTGTCTTTGTTCTTCTCTTTTTCTTCATTGGTGAACTGAGGGTGGTTATGTTTTGAATGGATTCTCTTTTAGTTTTCTAGTTTGTTTTTCCCCTGGAAATATGTTTTGCTTTGATGTTACCCTGAGGTTAGAATTAAGAATTCTATGTTTATGTCCTATTTTTGTTTGAAAGCAGATTACTCTTAAACTAATTCTAACCATCTATATTTTGTTCTCTTCTCCCATTTTTAATATTTTGGTGTCTTACTGATTTTAAGTGGGGTACTTTACACTTTGTAGAAACTCCTTTAGTAATTTTGTAGAGCTGGTTTTGTTGTGATGAATTCTTTTACCTTATCTGAAAATCTTTTTACCATTCCTTCCATTCTAAAGGTTAATCTTGCAAGGAATGACATCCTAGGTTGCAAATCCTTTTCTTTCTGCACTTCGAACATATCATGCCATTCCATTCTCACCTATTGAGTCTCACTTGAGATATCTGCTGACAAACTTATGCGGACTTCTTTGCATGTGACTCATTTTTCTTAGCTGCTTTTATGATTCTCTCTTTATCTTGCAATTTTGACATTTTGATGACAGTGTATCTAAGTGTAAGTCTCTTGGGGTTTCTGTGGTTTGGAACTCTTTGAGCTTCCTGGGTCTGGGGTCTTGATTAACTCTATAGGTTATGGAAATACTCAGCTATTATTTCTTCAAATACAGTTTGTCTCTTTTTCTCTCTCTTCTCCTTCTGGAACCTCTATGATGTGAGTGTTGTTCCCTTTGATGTTATCCCATAGGTCTCAGATGCTGTCTTCCTTTCTACATTCTTTTATCTCTTTGCTGGTTTGCTTGAATGCATTCATCTGCTGTCTCCTAGCTCACTGATTCTGTTGAAGCCTTCATCCATCCTACTCTTGAGTCCCTCTGTTGAGTTCTTTAGCTATTATGTTTTTATTTCTTGACTATCTTGCTTCATTTCTTCTCTCACTTTTTGTTGTTCTCTTTTTCTTCTTATATTGTTTTCTTGATTTCCATAAGCATGATTATCAAGTTTACCATAAATTCATTCTCAGGTAGTTTCCATATGTTTTTTATATCAGATTTTCCCCTAGGGTTTTCACTGGTTCCACCTCTGTGTCTTTGCTTTGTCCAGCATTCTGTTTTTATTTCTGTTGTTTAGGTTTACCTGAAGTGATTATCTTATAAGAAATCAAATTGTACCAAATAAGCCTGGATCTTGGTTTGAACACTGGAGATTATTAAGTTGTATGGCATCACCACTGGTTGGATTTGTTGAAGTTCTTAGGTGGATCCTGCATTGGGGCTGGAGAGTTCTGCTTCTGAGGTCGGAGTTTGTGTGATGCAGAGCCTTCCTCCAGTGTCACACAACTGAATGGCAAAGACCACCTTGTTTTTGGTACACAACCCGCAATTGGGCTGCATTTCTGTCTGCATCCACAGGATGGAACTAGTAGGTAACTGTTGAAGATTCCTCTTTTATGGCAGTCTCTCATCTTTGAAATATGCAATTTCAGGCACATTTAAGTATCAGGGTGAGATTTCTGGTGGGTAGGTCCTGTGACTCTGGCACAATTCATGGGTGGTAGGGTTTCCCCTAGTTGGCTTCCCGTTATGCAGTGTTCTGTACAGATTCACAGTAGGGGTTCCTACTGAGCCCACTGGACTTCTGGTCCTCCTTTCACCATGTGCCAAGACACTCTTCCCTGGCTTAGTGTCCGTTTCTGTTATGTGAATGCTCTTCTGTTGCTGGTGAGAGTCTATGAGAGGCCCAGTTTTTCCCAAGGCCCCACCCACTCCCTTTCAGCCTTTTTTCTCCCTGAGACTGGGAATCCTGATCTGTGTTGTAGCTCTGAACCCTGATGTTTTCAACTACCTTTATGGTGTTAAGTGCTGTTGCTGTCTCTGTAGTTTCTGTTCCTGCTTTTCCACAATCTTTGTGTCTGCAAAATAGGTGATTCCTAGTTGTTCTGTGGGGAGGAGGTGAGCCTCAACTCCTACTAGGTCTCCATCTTGGGTTCTTTCTCTTATATCTCATTGATTCTTAAATGAATCATGATTCAGTTTTTTAAACTATTAGCCCATGGACTTGATTAGCTAGTTCAGCATTCACTTTAAAGCATAATATGAGAGACACCAGAAGTTTAAAGAATCAAAATAAATTGTTTTTAGCATTATTAAAATGGTAAAATTGAGAAAATTCCAGTATAATTGAAGTACACAACATGACAATTTCATAAATGTAGACATGGTGAACAAATTCCCACAGTTGAGTCTGTTATACATACATTTCCTTACATATTACTTTATCTTTTTATTTATTTTTCTTGTGCGAAGACACCTAATTTCTACTCCTATCTAATTGCAGTTATATAATACAGTGTGATCAACTCTAGTCATCAGACTATCATGAGATCCTCATACTGTATTCATTGTAAAACTCAACGCTTGAACTCTTTTTCCAACATCTCCCACTTCCAAGACCCCTCAGACCTGGTAAACACCATTGTCCTTTTGTATGAATTTAACTTTTTTCCTTTAGATTATAATGTAGTATTAGTCTTTCTTTGACATTTCACTGAGCATAATACCTTCCAAGTTCATCTGTGTTTTCAGAAAGAGTGGGGTATCCTATTTTTAAGGCTATACAAAATCCTGTTAAATATATACCACATTTTCTTGAACCATTCATTCACTGACAGGCACAGGTTGTTCCCAAACTTGGCTGCTATGAATAATGCTTGATGAATATGAGGGTGAAAATATGTCTTTGAGATAACAGGTAATATGTTTGTGTAATATTTTGTAAAACCAAAACCCACACAAAACATCCATAAAAAGGATGTATAAAATGTAAAGACCATTTTTGTTAGCTTATTTTGTGACCTTATGTCATTTTGCAAGGACAGTAGTCATTCCAATCAGCCTGTGATTCCTAAGCCATGGGGACCATCAGCCCCCTCCCTGTCCACCCCTCTCCACAACAGCTAAGAATGAGATATGAACTAACTGCAGAAACTGGAACTTTATCCACACCGTCCTGTTCTTTTTATTGTAGAGTTTTCACTATCTTATCCAGTCAGTTCATAATATAGGGTAGTGTTCTGTTAAGTATATGCAGGGTACATGTGTTTCTTGTCATCTCAACCTCCAGAGAGTTCCCACAACTGTAATAAATATTGTCCTATCCCCAGATATGTTGTCTGTAAATTTGATAAACCTGCTTTACATACCTTTGTCTAAGGCAGTGATAAATATAGTGACTAGGAAAAATTCAAGTATAAACTTGAGTTCTCTTATTGGGGAATTTGCTTCAGTTTGAAAATTGTTCAAACAACTGAAAACTTGCATACATAATGTTATTGTTCACCATTTCTTCATCTTCGTAGTTCCCTATATAAGAGGCATTTTTATGTATCAGAGTGGTTTATACTTTTATTAATTTTAATATTTAATTAGAATACTTTATTTCACCAGCAAGTAAAAGTTTTAGTCAGAAAGTTTTTGTGTTTTACTTAAAATATGTGATAAATTTTTTATTGCATTTATACTTTTCATCACCTAGAGAAGAATTGCTAATCCTTTTATTTGATTACTTAGAACAATTACTTGTACAATTGGGGTTTTTCTTCAGAAAAAAGAGGTAGAAGTTAGAGAACATCTCATTTTCATGAAATATAAGGAAAGGTTTTCTAGTAACTGGAGATGCTCAAACTTAAATGTAAACTGACTTTCCTTGTCACAAGAAGTATTTCAATGAAATCTGTACACTGCCTGCTGAGAATGTCATAGTAGAGAATCAAAGTTTAGGAGTATCTTGGATTCAGTTTCTCAGGGTCCTTCCATACTCTAGAACTCTGTAGAAAGACCCAGAAGATAAGTAGTGTTATAAGGTTCATAGGCATAAATTTAACATGGTGTTCAGCTTGATACTGTTTGTTGCAATAAATCCAAAAGACTTTCAGAGAAGAAAATATCATTGTTTTTATAAATTCCAAAATGCATTCTAAATAACCCCAATTTCCTTCTAAACAATCTACCACACATTTTGTAGAATCGTTTTGTCTATGCCCAATAGGTGCTGATCTATTCTGCAGCCTTCCCTTCCTGATCATGGGCATCAATGGATCTACCACTTAACTTGTAAAGGAAAATTCCATGTAACTCTATTTGCTCTAAAATGGCCTTTTCCTTACCTCTGAGGAAAGATTTAAAATCATTTTATAGTCACCATATTTTTCAACAAACAATTTAAAAGTACCAATAAAAGTATTTTGATATATTTTATAAAAATATATTACAGTGACCCAAGGAAAAGAATCACTACTTTTATCTCATGCAAGATAAAATATCTGGCTTCTCTCTGAGTGAGATTCATCCAGGATGCTCATCAGTATCACTTGGAAATTCTTTAAAATGACTAGGTACCACCTCAAACCCTTAGCTCAGGCTCCCCTAAGGAAGAAAAAACCCTAGATCAGAATTAAAGCTCCCCACTATTTTCATGTGACCACAATTTGTATGTATGTATTGTACCCTCTCTATTTCTCTGGCTCTGGTAGATCTTAAAACAGTCAGAAGTTCTCTGCAGGTGACCAACTCCACACATGTGATGGAGACACAGATGTAGGCAGAATATTTAAGTGCCCACAGCATGAGTGGGAGTCACCAGCTTCCAAAAGGAAGTATTCTTCTCCTCCATGGAAAGTTGAGAGATATAGAAATATTATTGAACTACATTGAAGATAAAATATCCTAATTCACTATTCTGAGCTTTTTTCTTTGTTATGTTTTTCTTTTGCTCTAGAACACAGGTTGAAAATAAGAACACTGAAATATGAGAAACTCCTCATGTGTACAGTGCCCTGTCTCATGATTGGTCATTTCTAGCATCATGCCAACACAGGTTTACTAACAAAAAGTAGCAACCATACTTTTGATATGGTTTTATTTTAATAATTTAGTTATGGAAAATCATTTGGAGCATTCATTTAAAGTAAAAATTTGGTTAAAGATATAGAAAAATAAAAGATTAACAATAGGGGACTGGTTTATCAGGCTCTGGATAAAAAGAGATATCTTAAATTAGACCAATACTGTTGTCTGAAAAGAATTGGGTTTAAAAGTAGCATGGATGGATATTAACTAGACTTAATTTGATCATATTTCTCAATATATATAAATTATGCTATATACCTAAAACTAATATAATGTTATATGTGAATTTTGCCTCAATAAAAAGGTGAGAAAAGAAAATGAAAAAGCATTACATAAACACTGTAATCCTGTTTTTATATACGAACAAAAATACTCTCAGATATATCACTTATTCTTCCATGTATAAATGGAATATGAATAATATATATTAAATTTTATATGTATATATAATTCCAAATATAATTTGCCATTTGTGCTGTTTATCTCTGAATTTTTAATTATGGCTTATTAAATTTTTGTTTTTGTTTTACTAATTTTATATTGAACAATGAACTAATTATATGATAAAGAGATAACAAGCTATTTTGTGAATTGTATGACTCAAAATAACTGCAGTTGTTCTTATTCTGAGACTGAGGTCCATAGAACTGCTACAACAGTTTTTCTTCAAAGAGACAGGATAGCAATACTGTTTTAAAGCAAATTTCCGATTTTCTCTCCTCCCCTACTCTTTTTTTCTGCTTTTTTCTCATCTTTTCAGGAATGAGAGCATATGCCACTTTTTGTTACAAGCAAAGTTGTATTGAATCATAAGAGATGAGAGTTGACAGTATGGAATTATCTGAATTTATTTCAGCCTGTTTTATAATTTCATATGTCACATGAGTCCTTTTGAAGCTACTAAGTTGAGTAGAGAGAAACTCTCAGATTGTAGTCCAAATCAACCTCTCAATATCTTTGGTTGTTCTTTAAACCTAGCCCAAAAGTCTTCTGCTACTAAAGCCTTCCAACCAATCCATGAATTTCTCTCTGAAATCTTACAGACTGTTGTCTATATAGTACATTTAGATAAATTCAATCCTGTTACATTGTCATTCACTGTTATTTGTAATACTCCCTCTCCAATGTGAAGGAAAACAATGTAGGGTGGAGACTATATCATTCAAGAGCTCAGCACAACCATTTGCACACAATTCTTTAGCACTTACTTTGAATGTTAATAGGGTATGATGTGAGCTGCTTATTCACCCCCACCTAGTCCTCAGAGGTCACATTTCCAGAGCCCGCCTGGCCCTGCAGCTGAACCATCCTTTACATGATCTTTCACAGAGCATTTTGCCTCAGCATCTCTGACAACGGTTTGTATAATCTATAAAACTATGGAATCATCTATCTTATACCCAATGCTTAATTGAGAATATGGTCATAATTCCATCCATCCCGCTGTCTATTTATCACTATCCCCATCACCATTGCTATAATTTTTGTTCCATCAACCCTAGGTTCCTCCCAACCACTCCTTGGTAATGACTATCTTGTTTTCAGAGTCTAAGAGAGTTTTGTTGTGTTTTGTTTTTTGTTTGTTTTCTTTCTTTATATTCCACATATGAGTGAAATAATCTGACATTTTTCTATTTCTTTTTGAGAAATTTTACTTGGTATAATTAGCTCAGGTTTCATGCAAGTTGTTTCAAAAGGCAAGATTATATATTTTTAATAGCTGAATAAAAATTCTGATGAGTACAAATACCACATCTTTATCTAATCATTGACTGGCCTTTAGATTAATTCCATGTCTTGGCTAATTGCATATCGCTTAATTAAACAATATGTTTTACCTATGTCCATCTGGCAGTAACTTTTATTTTCAAAGGATATGCTTAGTGCAGGTGTTTCCAAAGTTCAGTTTGGTTACCATGAGAGCATTAAAATACTCTGTTAAAAATAATTTTATGGTGAAATAAGGATGAGCAAGAGGAGTCAAGATGGTGACCTGGTAGGAGCGCTATTCAGATCTACCACAAAGAGCACCTGTTCTCCAGAAGCAAACATAGAGGAAAAGTAGGCACAGACGCTATAGAGATGCAGCAGCAGTCACAATGACAAAGGATTGGCAAAATGTCCTTGTTCAGAGCTATATACTGCAGATTCAGGCCTCCTGGAGAGTCACTCCTAAAACAGGAGAGAGCCCACCTGGTGAAACCGGATCACAACCCGGGGGAGACAGTCAGTCTTGGCTCAGGGCAGAAGGAGTATCAATGATATGGTGGTCAGAGAGGTAAAATTACACTGAGTATGCCATAACTTGAAAGCAGCTAGGGGAATTCCTGAACCCCACCCCTCCCACCACCATATTGTCCAGAGCCACAGGACTCACCCACCATGTATCCTGCCCACTGGATAGCCCACTGCCAAGCCTAAAGGAAGAAGATAGTCTCCTCTAAGGGACGTCAAGATGGTAACCTTCAATGGTATGAACTCTCAAACCCCTTAGTGCCACACTGTGGGTGGAGACAGACTACAATCTGAATGTAAATTTTGGACCAACAACAAGGTGATAACTGTTTGAACCTGGGATGCTGGGAGAAGGCTCTGCATCACCCATACAAACACCAATTTCTTTCAAAAGGTAAGGAAAAAGCTCAAAGTTAGTGGTTGGAAGACAAACCTACAGTCATATGGCAACCACAGAAGAAGCAGGAGCAGCTCTACAAGTACCAGATAAAACAGACTTCCATCTAAAAATCATAACAAAATGCAGATAGACATTATATAATGACTAAGGGGTCAATCCAGCAAGAAGACTTAACACTTATTAACATATGTCTACCAAATGAAGGAGCAGCAAAATATATTAAACAAGAATTATTATTTCTGATGAGAGACAACGAGAGCAGCAAAATAATTCATGGGAGACTTCAACACCCTACTTAACGACAATAGATAAACCAGGCAGAACATTGACAGGGAAACAGCAACTTTAAATGACCACTTGGAACACTTAGGTCTAATAGACATATACTGAACACTTTATCCACTGACTATAGATTTCACTTCCTTCTCAAATGCGCATGGAGCATTCTTAAGGATAGATCATAGATTAGGATGCAAAACATGTCTCAACAAATTTACAAAGATTGAAATTATACCAATCAACTTCTCTGACCGCAAAGGCTTAAAACTAGAAATCAACCACCAAAAGAAAGCTGGAAGACCCCAAATTAATTGGCAACTAAGCAATATGCTTCTGAATGACTCTTGGTTGAAAGAGGAAATCAAAGGGGAATTTTAAAAAATATAGAGACAAATGAGAATGAAGACATGAGCGACCAGAATCAATGGGATTCAACAAAAGCAGTACTAAGAAGCAAATTCATTGCAATACAGGTCCATCTCAAGAAACAAGAAAAATTACAAATAAACTAATACTACATTTAAAATAACTAGAGAAAGAAGCAAATTTAAAGCAGTAGAAAACGACATAATCAAAATTCGAGCAGAAATAAATGAAATAGAAAAAAAAATGTCAATAAATGAAACCAAACCTTGGTTCTTTGAAAAAATTGACAAACTGTTGGCTAGACTCACAAAGAAAGAGAAAAAAACTCATAACTAGAATAAGAAATGTAAGGGAAGACATTCCAGCAGGTAACCAGAGAAATAATAACATCCTAAGAGAATACCATGAATAGCTCTATGCCAACAAAGTAGACAACCTTGATGACATGAACAGAGTTTTAGAAAAATGCCGTCTACCAAGACTGAACCTGGCAGAATTGGAAAATCTGAACAGAACAATCACAAGCAAAGAAATTGAAGAGGGAATCAAAAGTCTCCTTAAAAAATAAAAGCCCAGGACCAGATTGCCTTTCTAATGAGTTGTATTAAATGTTCAGAAAAGAATTAATACCTATTTTTCTCACTCCTTCAAAATATTGAAGAACAGGGAACACTGCCAAATACTTTCTGTGAGGCTAACATCATGCTGATAACAAAAGCTAATAGAGAAAAAAAAATTACAGACCACTATCTCTAATGAACATAGGTGTAAAAATTCTCAGCAAAATATTAGCAAAATGAGTCCAACAATGCATCAAAAAGATCCATCCATCATGACCAAGTGGGATTTATCCCAAGGATGTAAGGATGGTTCAACATATGTAAATCAATTAATGTAATATACAATATCAACAAGTGCAAGGAGAAAAACCACATATCCTATCAATAGACACAGAGAAAGCCTTTGACAAGCTCCAATACCCATTTATGGTCATAGTCCTCCATAAAATGGGATAGAAAGTACATACCTCAACATAGTAAAGGTCATTTAGGACAGACCCACAGCCAACATCATAGTCAATGGCAAAAAATTGTAAACATTTCCTCTAAGGTCCAGAACAAGGTAAGGCTGTCCACTCTTGCAACTGCCATTTAACATCATACTGGAAGTCATAGATGGAGCAATTATGCAAGAAAAAAAATAAAAGGAATCCAAATTGGATTTGGGGGAAAATAAAACTATCACTATTTGCAGATGACATAATATATATTGAAAACCCTAAAAATTCTTTAAAAAATCTACTAGAACTAATCAACAAATACAGAAAAGTGGCAGACTACAAAATCAATGCACAAAAATCCATTGCATTTTTATATGCAAGTAACATGCCAGAAGAAAATGAAATCAAGAAAACCACATCATTTAAAATGGAGTAAAAAGAATCAAATATCTTGGAATATACTTAGCAAAGCAAATGACAGACCTGTACAATGAAAACTACCAGTTCTTCTTAAAAGAAATGGAGGGTACAAAGAGATGGAAAGACTTCCTCTGGTCATGGTTAAAATAATCAACATCATTAAAAAGGTCATCTTACCTAAAGCAATATACTGATTTAAAGCAATCCCCATTAAAATCCCACTGGCTTATTTAATGAAGTAGAACAAAATAGTTTAAAATTTATATGGAGCAACAAAAGAAACCAAATAGTCAAAGCAATTATGAGAAAAAAAGAACAAGTTCAGAGGGATTACACTTCTAGACATTGAGCTATACTACAAAATGATCAATGATAGTGGTCAAAATGGTATGGTGCTGGACTAATAATAGAGGAACAGATTAGTGGAACGGAACTAAATCACTGGAAACTGACCCACTCACATACTGTCAGTTAATATATGACAAAGGAGTCAAAAGCTTATGATGGAGAAAGGAAAGTCTCTTCAATAAATGGTGCTGAGAAGACTGGATGGCCACATGCAAGAGAAAGAAGCTAGATCACTCTCTAACACCATTCCCCAAAAATTAACTCAAAATGGACTCGAGACTTGGACATAAGACTGGAAACCATAAAACTCTCGGAAGACAACAAAGGAAAGACATGCCACGGCATTACCCTTAGAGAGGCTTTTGGGGACTCAACACCAGAATCAAGGGAAACAAACAAATAAAAAAAAGCCATACAATTGGGATTATGTCAAACTAAAAAGCTTCTTCTTAGAAAAAGAACACATCTCCAAAACTCTAAGATAATCTACTAACTGGAGGAAGATATTTTGCATTCTATATTTCTGACAATAGCTTAATATCTAAAATATACAATGAATTCATAAATCTGAATAGCAGAAAAATAAGAAATCAAATAAAAAAAATGAGAAGAGGAATAGGAGAGACACTTTTCCCAAGAAGTCATATAGATGGCCAACAGGCACATGAAAAGATGTTCCTACTTGCTGGCTATCAGGGAATTGTAGATCTAAACAACAATGAGATATTACCTTATACCTGAAAGACTGGCCAACCAAAAGTCTAGAAACAACAAATGTTGGTGAGGATGAGGAGAAAAGGGAGACACTCTTACACTGTTGGTAGGAGTGCAGATTTGTGCAATCCATGTGGAAAACTGTATGGTGACTCCTTAAAAATTTGAATATGAAATTCCTTATGATTCTGCTATCCCACTTTTGTGTGTTTACCCAAAAGGTACAAAAACACTAATTCGTAGAGATGTATGCACTCATATTTATTGCAGTCCTCTTTACAATAACCAATAAGTGGAAACTACCTAAGTGCCCAACATCAGATGAATGGATGAAGATATGGCATATATACACCATGGAATACTACATAGCCCTTACAAAAGATGAAATCCTGTCATTTCAATCAACATGGATGAGTTAGAGGGGATTATGCTACGTGGAATAAGCCGAAAGAAGAAATACAGATAATAGATGATCTCATTAATAGGTGGAATGTCAATAGAAAAAACAAAGAAACAGATGAAACAAAACCACCTCTTGGATACTTCCATAAAGCTGAGGTTACCAATAGGGAATGGAATATTGGCGGGGGGGGGGGGGGGCAAGTTGTGGTGGAGCCTACTGGACAATAGTGAAAAACGCTTGGTGATTTTGTAGAGGGTAGTGTGTGTTTACATGTATCTTAGGAATAGGGAAACTCCCCTATGGGGAACCCACACATATGAGCTTATTTTAATGTGTAAAATTAAAGTTACTGCAATAAAAAAAATTTAAAGAGAAATAAGAATGAGAAATGTTTCATACTTTATCCAACTCTTAGTAATTAATACTGTGCTTTGTATATTAATGCTACTGTGAATTCATGCAGTGAGTAAGTCTGCTACTTGGTTTAACAGCATTTTTCAATGAAATTATTTGTGATATAACATTTAATGATATCCTGCAGAATATATTTTGAGAAATGCCATTTCTCAGATTTAGAGTTCTATTTCCTTTCTTAAAGGTCACACTAAAATATCATAGTTTTATCATTAAGTTATCACCATGAAATTGTTACGCTTAATAAAAAGAATCTTGATATCCTAAGTCTTTTTGTGCCCAAAGTTTGTCTTAAAATTTTATCATGTAGGTGTGCCCTGATGGCCTAGCAGATAAGGCCACTGGATGAAGTACACATACACACCATGGGCACAGATTGAGACCTGGGGTCAGAGAGAACAGTCAAGATGAACAACTAAATAAAATAATGAAACAGTAATAAAATAATGATAATAAAATAATGATAAAAAACTTGTCATGTGTAAGATTGTCTTTCAGTGTTTGGAGAAACCAGATCAACAATTCATATATTTTAAGGTCCCTGAAAACAAGGGTTACCATCTCAGTTTTTAGTTATAAGCTTTCACGGCACAGAAGGTTATCAACTTTCTGTTCACCAATATGTTTTTCCAGAGGCTCATTCTTTTTCTCTGGTTCAGCTATTAGATCACAATGGTCATACTTCAAGATATTCTCTCTGGGAATGAGTCTGCTAACACCAAAGGAAGCTTTGGATTATGCACGGTGAGACTGCCTGGCAAAAAGAATAGTGGAAAAGAACATCTATCCTGAGAAAGAACAAGGCCTCCTCGCTATGCTTAAAATATTACAGTCTGGTTTGCAGCAGCTTCTGTCCCCATGTGAAAGCTGAGAAAGATGGAACAAATCAGAGCTGAGAGCAGGCCCGGTGCCATAGGAACAGCACCTTCAGTTATGACTCACAGACCACCTGGTGCTCTCCTAGTGGAACAGCAATATTTTGTCTCCATGCTCCCCAAGGTGCGATGGGCCAGCCCTCCAACCACATGAAAGTGGCAGCTTGCTCCCAAGGTGCAGTAGGGGCCATCCATCCTTTTTGTTTTCTTAATAACGTCCTCTGTGCTGCCAGGTGTTGACAACAAAGCAAGACTTGTAAGCAGAGTCAAGCTTCGTATGTCCTAAAGCAAAGCAGGGACTGGACGATGTAAATCACAGTCCTGCTTCAACACCGACAGCTTAGGTTAGAGAACATCCTTGCCCAGTGTTTAGTCCATTTACTCAGCAGAGGCACAAAGTCAAAGGTTGAGAGGCCCTTTGGGGAAATAGGGAGCACCACTGTGTCAGACCTTAACTAATAAATCCACTGAGATCTTCCCCCCTTCAGAATCAGTGCCTCTGTTACACACACAGTATCATCACTTTAGATCCACACGACCTGCTTGACTTGAAAAACTCTCAGCTTTCCATCTGAGGTTCTTTTGTGTCCCCTTGACTCCCAGACTTTCCTGGACACTTGACACTCTGACTCCAGAGGTGGGATTTACCCACCAAGGAATTCTCTGCAACACCAACTGGGTATCCTTCAATTTAACTCAACACTAGTATCATACCCATAGGTATAGGGCTGAGTCCCATGAGCTTGCCTCTAACCCACCCCACACCCTGGATCTGTCCAGGTTGTCCCCTGTGCTTCCAACTGACAGGCTAGAAGTCTGAGGTTTCCACGACACCCTCCTTGACTTTGGCTATTTGGCTGGAGCAATTACAGAGCTCAGGGAAACAGTTACTTATGTTTACCCATTTACTAAAGGACATGAAACAGGATACAGAAGAACAACCAGATGAATGGATTCATAGGACAAGTCTTGGGAATCCCAGCACAGGAGCCTCTGTCCCTAAGGAGTGGGGTGCATCACCCTCCTGACACGTGTATATGCTCACTAGCCTGGAAGCCCTCTGAACCCCTTTCTCTTAGGGTTTGTATGGAGGGATCATCACATAGACATTGCCATTATCGGTCATTAACTCCATCTGAGCCATTCTTACTTCTCAGGAGAATGGAGAGAGCAGTTAAGAATTCAAAGCTTCTAATAATGACTGATCTTTCCAGTGACTACCTCCATTCAAAGGCTATCCTTAGCCCACCCAGAGGTACCTCATTCAAACAAGGTACTCCTACCACCCCGGAAAGTATAGGGGTTTCAGGAGCTCTGTGTCTGAACTAGGGTCAGAGACCAATACCGCTATTTTCTATTATGTACTAGTTCAAATCACACACTTTAAGAGCCAATGCTTTTGCCCTCTCTGACTGTATGAGACTGAAGCATGTGTGGAAATGAAATCTCCCTCACTTGGATCCTTGAGGGACTCCAGGAACCTAGTCCCTGCTGATCCATGTTGGACATGAAATCCAAGAGAGAAAGACACTTGGTGTCGAATGATCGAGACTTGGACTGTTTGTTGGTACAGTCTAATGGAAGCTTTCCTACCTGGTAAGAAAAACAGATGGCCCCTTTTTAGAACACTTACTACACATACAACCTGTTATTTATTGTCATTTCTAGTCCTTCCACAATCACATGCAAAGGTCTCTTTACCTTCAATTAACAGAGAAGAAAATTGTACAGTCACTGACCCAGGGTCAGACATCTGGAAATGGCAGGACCATAAGTCAAACTGCTCTGAAGCTGTGCTTCTACCACCTGCTCTGAGGGAGTTAAGTTCTGGAATAAATTGTTTCAAAGTTGAAACAGTAATTCTGAGACAAAAAATGTGCAATATGTATACTGACAAAATGAAAAAAAGGCCTTTACAGAAATAAAAATAAAGTGCAATTTAGACCAAAATCAACTAGTAATAGTGATATAGATGGTCTTGAAACAAATAAATAAGATTTACAGGAATTATGATGAATATAAAGAATGGAGAGGCAATCCAAGTGAAAGTACTGCACAAGACATACAGACAGGAAGGGAACTGTCAGAAGGAGTGACAAAGGATTCTTATAGAAAAAGGGTGAAAAATAGGTGATAGGTGGGCCATGAATGATCTTATATAAAAATACACCATAAAATCCAATCAGCTCTGGAAAAACACAGAGAAATGCATTTCAGACAATTAGAACCTTATTTGAAAATTATACCTTCTGATTTAAGATCCTGCAAAACCATTTTTTCTTTAGGATTTGAATTCACTTGGCTGTCACATCTGAAATGTAATTGTTAATTTTCTTCAGTAAAGCACATATCCAAAGACCTCCTAGCCTACAAATAGGAAGGAGGTTACTGTTAGGCAGCAAAATTCAGTGAATAACTTCCTTCTAAGTGGGCTTCTCCATCGTCTGTTATCGAAGTTGAACTTTACAATGTTCCACTATTCATAGTAAACAGGAAACTGTTGATCTGAAGTAGAAGTGAGTTGGAATAGCTGAAGAAAAGAGAAGTGTGCTTTCATGGAAGGTGAATGATGACTAAATGGACTTCAGTTAAGAAAGCTGCACATGCAGGAGCAGGACAAGTGGAGCTCCTCTGGAGTGCAGCAGTGATCAGGACAAGGAAGAGAAATGCAGAACACCTGCAAGTGTGTATGTGTAAGAAGAATCGGCCACAGAACCAGCCAATACATGCATGGGAACTTGCATGGGTGTCTAACACGAAGAAGTTGTCCCAACACATGCAGAGATCGAATGGAACCCAATTACTTCTATTTATGACATTTGCATAGTGAGTTATTGCCTCATGCATCACTGATGTTAAAAATGGGTGAAAATAGCAAGAACCAGTTGGTTTGGTTTTGCTTTCATTGTTTTATTATTTTGTCACATTACTGTATGACTCATGATATTGAAATCATGCATGTCTGTGTGCATTTCATACCACACCCATCACCAGAGTTCAGTGTCTTCACCACTAACTCATTCCTCTTTTCCTCCCTCCACCCTCTCTCACCCACTTGGTAACCACAGTCTTGAGTCCTATGTATTTTGTTTAATTTGTCTGTTTTTTTGTTTCATTTCTATATATTCTACATATGAGTGAAACCATTCTGTATTTCTCTTTTTTTTCCTAACTTATTTCACTTTGAGGTTTTTTTTTTGTTGTTGTTATTGTTTTTTTAGTTCCCCCTTGCCTGGATCTCAAACCCTGGTCCTTGGGCTTTACATAGCCTGCACCTTAGCCACCTCAATAGTCTGAACCCTAGGCTGCTGAATCCTTTATTTACACTAAAATGTTTTTTCATTTTCTTATTTTTCATTTTTCTTTTCTAAAATGCTTTGAATGGAAGTAATTGATTGTAAATGTAGTGTAACATTCCCTATATTAAATTTGCAACATCTATTTAAAATAATAGTACCATTCATATTAGTAAATAATACTAATCATATAACACCTGATGCAGGGACCCAAGAAAGACTTCCTTGGGTTAGACCATGGTGCAACTCAGTAAGTTTATTAGAAAAGTAGAGACAGCCCGGGGACAGAGGCCTATGGTGAGTAGAGAACTGCTGCCCCACCGGGCTGAGAGGTGGCCAGATATATCCACTGGCCGGGCATGGGAAGAGGGTTTTGGGCATTCTACATTTCTAGAAAAGAATGCTTATAAAAGAATACTAGTCATAAGGAACTTTTAAGAAATAAGAGGCAGGGAGGGAGGACATTTTGTGAAATTTTCCAGGAGTCTGTAATGACCCATGCTTTTGGAATGCATGGCTTCTTGCTTCCTAGGAGGCCGTATCAGTTCAACAATCTCAGTCTTCATGCAGGTTTGAAATATTCAGACATGCTGCCTCCATTTCACACGTTCCCTCATCAACACCTATCATTAAACTTAGCAAAAGATATGTAAATGAACACAAGTATGTGAATTAAATCCCCAAAAGCCTTTTATGAGAAAAAAAGTAACACAAACAGGCATATAAAGATTAGTTTAATATTTGACACATGTCCTTGGATTTGAATAAAATGGAGTTTACACCACAGACGCCATCTTGAAATCTACTTTCTGTTTTTTTTCTTTTTGGTTTGACATGCTATTAAGACTATTTTTCTAAGTCAATGAATATTATAAATCATTATTGGTTAAATTGTATTTCTGTTTATCTTTTATAAAGGAAAGGTGCAGACCGGCAGGAAGAGAGGAGGAAGAAGCACTTTATTCTTTTTAGTTTTTCATCCTGGTTGTTCCCCCGTCTCTCCATGCTAACCCTGCCACCCTCTCGGGTCTTGTGAACCGGGTCATTGGTATATATGTCAACAGTGCTCTGCTAGACCGGAGGTTAAGGACTGGTCCTCTAGGCACCAGGCCGTGCCTAAATGGCATATCTTCATATTGAATACTATAACTTATCTCATCAATTGTTTGGCAGTTATAATGTTTTCAAATGTTTTATGTTAAAAGCACTGGTATGTAAATATTGTCAGGTTAGCTCTTCTGGATATGATTCTAGAAGGAAAAATGTGGATCAAAGGCAATATGCATGTTTCAATGTACATGTTACTGAGAAATTAGTCACTGAAATTCTGAGGATCCCCTTTTCACAGACCTTTATTTAAACAGAAATTATCAATTTATATCTATGCCAAGTGGAAATTGGTATACCATGGTTTTCTTAAAAGTTCATTTCCCTAATTGTTAGTGCATATCCATCTGTTTATACCAGTACTCACAATATGAACCTGCAATTGCCCTTTCCTGTCCTTTACCCATTTTTCTACTGATATGTGTGTTCAAGTGTTTCTGAAAGATAAATCTAATTAGTATATGCTAAATAGACTGAGGTATGAGAGCTGCATGAATGCTACTAAAGGAAAATAAGCTTTTCAAAAAATTGATTTTATTGAAGGAACATTGCAACCCCAATTTGGCATGGGTAAAGTGTGCTCAATGTAAATCAACATCTGTATTTGCTATATTAAATTCACCAATCATCCAATTCTATTCTTCACCACATTATTGATTTTCTCTATTCTCCACCCAATTTCAGACCATAAGCTCTCATTTACTTTGTCTTACTGAAGTGGGATTTGGTGTCCAGCAGCAAAACAGCCAAGAAAGAATTCTGAAGATGTTTTAAATCGGTGTGACTTAGTAAGTTTATTAGAAAGAGCGAGCACGGGAAACAGATCTGTGAGCAAGCAGAGATCTGCTTCATTTGAGGAGCGGTCCAATATTTATCCTGCCTTGACATGGGAAGGGACTTTTCCAGAGACTAGTTAACTTTTGAGAAAAACAAAGTAGTACTTTAGCCATCGAAGACTAAAAGAATAGTGGCTTTTGGAGGTTCTCAGTTGAGACAAAAGAATACGTAGGTGGAGAACATCCTATCAAACTTTTCAGGAATCTTTGGAAACATCCCTGGTGTCTCTGGCACAGGTGGTTTGAAGAAATGTTATGACCTTTTGTTTTACGGAAGTCTGGTCTTGTCTACTTACATGCTGACCTGAAATGCTAAGAAGATTGCAGAAATGCAGCATCCCCTTCTAAACACTTCCTCAACATTACTACAGCTGGGGCCTGTTTTGTGTAGGCCCAGAGAGATCCTATGATCAAAAGAACAATATAGCCAAAGTATTTTCAATTTTTACCCTATTATATAGTCGATAATCATAGTTCATGTAGCCAAAAGTAATTTCAGTTTCTAATCCAAGTCCTTTATTTCTATGTCTTGAACACTGTGAGGGAAAATGGACATGTACAGTAACTAATAATATTTAATTAAGTGTTTCTTTTCTGCTTCATTGGACAACCTTGTCGCATAAGTGGAAGAGAAAAGAAATAGTTTTATGATCAAATAAGCCTTAACCCAGAATGGAACATTCATTATGAGAAATCCTCTAAGAGTTGCAAAGACAGAAAGAAAGCCCATGGGATTCTACAGCCAGGCACTCATCCCATTACACACATTATCAAACTGAAGGGTAACTAGGCCTCAAGTCTTAAGAGTTCAGAGCACTTTCTGCCCTTCCTCCACTCGCTTCCTCTCTTGGTAACAGAGAACGACCTGGGGGTGAGCCATTGCTTTATTCAGAGAATAGCTTTAGGCCAGGAGTGAGCTCCAGGAAGCTAGACTCTTACCTGACCCCACCTACCAAGAAACTAAGAGGTAGAGACAATGTTTTCACAGATGACTGCATTTCAAAGAACGACTCCCAGGTCCTATAGAAAGACATCCAGAGGTTGTAAAGCAGCCACGAGGCTTATTTAGGTTTTACATTTTAATTGTTGTTTTTATTTTGATTAGCAGAAAAAAAGCTAAAATGAACAAATGGGAAAAAGATGAAAACCAAGGAAGGGAAACTGAAGCATGATAGATAAGCCCCCTCCACCATATGCCATGAGACATCCCAGATGTCCCCGAGGGCGTGGATCCTTCCTGCCCCACCCTTGCATTGCCTTCTTGTAGGCCATCATCAGAGCCTTTTATTTTACAAGCATATGAGTATAACGCCTATCAAGCTTCTCAAGACTTTGGCTGAGAAAACTTTTTTTGTCGTGGCTATCTCTGGTAGGTACTCGTGCTGTGAATAATGGAGAGAACACTGGCCCGAGAAGTAAGAGGCCTACCTGAGACCAGCCCACCTGTGATGGACAGGGGCTCCCACAGAGCAGACACTCAGCTTGTGCAGGTGTGATTAGTAGGAACTTCCAGGCCAGGCTAGTGAAGGATTTTAATGTCGCAACACTACCACCTAGTGGACAATCTGGTGAGCAAACTATTCAAGTAGTTCTGAAAACCTTTGGAACACCAATGAATCAAATAAATATTGGGAGTTCATTAAACAATGGCCAAAGGATCAACAATATTATGACCCCCAAAGATAATTGGGGGTCAGGGGGGTCACACTATGAGTGGGTGACACATTAAAGATGACATTAGTGGTCAATAATTCTGTATAACCGAGAGTAAAACAAAACTAAACAGTTTTCAATGTGAGACTTCCAAATATTTCATGTGCTAATTTGTATTTGAATGTCCAGTAAAAAGGAAATAACATGTCTCCATTGTGTTTCACTCTCATTCACCTTTCAATGTTTTTGGAATCAAGTATTTGACTAATAATTGATGTATACATTTAATGGGGCTACACATTTTCTCCAAAAGTTAATAAATTAATGACAAGGCTCACAATTAAACCTTCGCTTTGAGTACACATTATAATAACAGGCTTGATGTGGATACATCAGAATCCTTTCAGCAGGTGCATAAATAAATATATGAACAGAAAATTAACGGAAAAACCTGAGACTTCTAAGAGCAAGGACCCCAGAGAACAAGGGCCCCAGCATGGCAACTCAGACACGGGACACACTGGTAGGTACTCACACCATTTTCAGTCCGGGTAACCTGGACACGCATGCACACACACACACACACACACACACACACACACACACACACACGAAGGAAGATGCTCCCAACCCTCAGATAGATGCAAGTATCCATTTTGCCTGTGTGTGAGATGCAGGTAGCACACGTGCCACACACGTGTGCGTTCACTTAATGTAGCTTTCCTGGCCCACAGGGCGCTTCAACTCCCTGTTATTGATAAACCTGCTGTGTGGTCCTGACCCAACGACTCTCTTCATTAATTCTTTCTGGAAGGACCCTGTGTCTCATCAGTGTGTCTCAGCTTACCCTCACCTTTATCAGCTTCACAACTTTTATCTGAATTTTTTTTAGGCACACCTCATAATACATTCCACATACTGCATTGAGACCATAGATCAAATTTTAAGTGTTGATGTCATGTTACTATGACAAATTGATCAACTGAGCACATGAAGACCCTCAGAGGATTAAATACATCAGTCACTCAGACTTTTCAAAGTGTGATTGGACATATGACCCTTAAATGATGGATGTCCAGGGGAGGGGGAGGAACCTCTCCACTGCTCTCCCCTCATCTGCTGCCTGCATAGCATTTTCTTTCCCAAATTCACTTTGGAAAGGAGACTTGAACCTTTTCCAGTAAAAACTACTCACCTGTCAGCAGACCTGTGGGAGTCCAGTTCACATTTTTCCAGGATCCACTCCCTCCCAGCCACTGGAAACCCATGGTGGGTCCTGTCCAGTATCTTTAGAGGAGTCAAAAATGCTAAAGAAATTTAGAATCCTCCACGACCCATACATTTGACT